>JAHWFO010111529.1:31609-62368 GCA_023313115.1 Rhysida immarginata | reverse complement strand
AAAGGTTGACGCTCATCGGTCCGTGGTTCTAGAGATTATCGAGAATAAACACACATTGGCTTTTATTCATATATAGGGTGTCAAATAAGTTCATGACTTCAGCAGTGGAGGACACGCATCGAAATGTGTTTTCAAAACAATGGTGGTCATGTAGATCATATTATATAAACCAAAATGGTTTTCATAAAAAAATGTTTATTTTTCCTATGTATGAAAACTTATGATTAAGTATCTGTTCCATCTGATTAATTATACTATGGTGATAAAACTTGTATGATTTTACGTTCCATTACATAGATTCTCAAATGTCAAAACAATATTATCAATGAAGAGACGCTACATTTAAAAAAAAAAAAAATGCCTTTGCCATCTGTGGCTTATTATATCAATAAAAAATTCTGACCATTCTGAGTTTCACAATGTTTATTTTAATTATTATACGTAACAATCAAAACAGGGGTGGCACGTTAAGCCGTGGGTCCTAAAGCTCTAGTGGCCCCTAGAGCCTCTGTATACAGGAACTCTAGTGGCCCCTAAAGTTCTATATAGATATAGTTCCCTATCTAGAACTTTAGTGGCCCCTAGAGTCACTTTATAGGAAAAAGTATTAATGCATGAAGCTATGCCCGAAATTGTGGATACTGTTCTGTGCACAGAGTAAAGAAATAACTGTGGTTCTGTGGCGTACTACGAGCGCCACCACTCGGCAAAATGACGTGAGACCGAGGCCTTCGAGATTAACAATGTGGAACGGCGACATAAAAAAACTACGAATGGGCAGGCTATCCCAATCATGTTGGCTACATCGACATCTAATATCTGTTGAGGTCAAGGAGGTTTAATAACAGGAGATGGCATGACGTCATAATCTTGAAGCCTATTATTGAGGGATCGTATATTGTTGAGGGATTGTATCGGCCATATTGGAAGACCCCAAGCCTATATAGATTAACTTTCATAAATAGAAATTTCATAAATTTCTTGCTATAAGAGACAAACAATCATGCCTTGTTGTTAAATTTTAGCATATTAATGCAATATTTACACGTTGCTCATGTAGATAACAGCCATGCAGGGGTCTACCAACATGGCGGATATGGCTTCAACTCAACAATGAGCCAGTGAATAGGAGGGCGCCTCTTTTGTATTAATACTCCCAGGTTGGGGTATTAGATGTCGATGGTTGGCTATGCTTGTATAGTGTGTCAGTTGCCTACTACAGCCACGAGAAGGGTAATGATGACTGATGACACCGTCAGATAGCATGAGTATCTACTGCGCCGTCAATTGCAATTATTCTATAATGCATGGCATTCAATGTAAGTTTAACAGCATTTACGCTTTAAAAATACTTGTTTATTAAAATAAAATAATACAGAAATAATATGCAGATAGACTTAATTAAATGAATTTCAAAGCAGTATTCGTTTTATTTATTATTTAATCGAATAGCCATTTTTCTCATTTCTTGGTTGGTTTACATTTGTTTACGGTTTCGTTACGTGTCTCTAAATTAAAATTTAAAATATAATACAACCCTGCAGTAACAAATAGCATTATCAAGTTCTACGTTCTTACGCGCTTGCACTTTCTAATAAAAACACTAAACGAAGAAAGAAGTGCAAAACGTGAGAAAAGTTAACTTTTGAAGCTCAGACGTAAACAATAACATGTAATAAATTTTAAATTATGAAAATTGTAAAATATAAAAAGAACATTTCATTTAAAAAAGAACATTTCATCTTAAAAAGAACATTTCATTTTACGCTTTTCCATATAATTATCTTCTGCGCTTATTTTTTGTAACTACAGCTATTAGATTAAATAGTTAATAAAACAAATATTGCTTTGAAATTCATTTTATTAGGCTTATCTGCATATTATTTTAAGTTTACAATCTTTTTTTATTTTATTAAGCAAGTATTTTTAAAGCATTAATGTTGTTAAACTTACATTGTATTCCATGCATTAGAGAGTAATTGTCGGTGCATTAGATAGTCATGCCGGTGTCATCAGTCAGCATGACGCGAAATCGGCGGCAATTGACACACTATTTCTTCTAGCCTCTGTAGTTGCTAGCATCCCGACGGTCAGGTGACTTTTCCGCTTCCAGGCCTTGTTATCTCGTAGGCTTCGATTGTTTCTGCTCCTACGTTCTTATAGATCAAGAGTCAGCCCCGTTAGATAACCGGAAAGATCTAATTCAGTTAACTATCTCATTTCACAGTTTTGTCCGTAGGAAATGAGAATCTGTCGGTCTGGCAGTCCAAAGCGGCCGAACTTAAAAATGGCGGCCCTTCAAAATCCGGAAAAATTGACTTTAATTTAACCGGAACGATCTATCTTTGGTTCGTGGTTTTTTTCACAGATTACTCCTCCATAATTAAAATTTCATCGGTCTGGCATTTGAAATCGGCCGGAAAATGGCTGCCAGACCAATTCGAAGTTTGGTAAAATTGACATCCATTTAACCTAGTGTCACTTTGAGTGAACTCTGCCGCAAGTCTTCTGATTGGCTTTTCGGTATCACGTGGCATAATCGCAGCCATTTTGAGTTTTCGCAGGTGAATGCTTGCTAATCGTTTCTATGTACTTCAGTGAGCTTTGAAATTTACTTGGGAGCACTTGAGACATTAATCAACAAATAGTAAGTTTCAATCGATAAACAGAAACTATTTTATCGATAGCAGTTGCATGTATTAATAATAAACAAAGTTTTCCTAAGGTTTAGAGATGAATGATTTCGTCAATTAGCTTTCGCTTTATCCGGGCCATTATGCCAAATTGTTGCGCGGTAAACTGCACTAAATCCAGTAGAAAAGGGAAATTAATGTTATACATTCCAACTGGGAAGAACAAACATCTATGCCCACGGCGGGATTCGAACCCGCGACCCGACAGATTTTAGAACTGGAAAGCCTACGCCCCAGCCCTCTCCGCCACCGGGCCGGCTCTGCCCACTCTAAATGAAATATATCATTGAGATTTATTTTAAGCAGTGCAAAAACGATGTGAAAATGAAAAAGAAAAAAATAGAAAAAAATAAATATTAACTTGTCTATTTTTTTTAATTTCAAATTCATAAATACCATGTAAAACCTAAAATTCTTTCTATATTCATTTGAATTAAATATTAAATTTATGAAATTTTATAAGTTAACGAAATACAGATTATATTTTGTTATTGAAGACCTAAAAGAAATAAGAAGTGATGTAACAATTTAATTTGAGCAGAAGAGTTATCTTTTATTTTTACCACGTTAAATATATTAAAAAACCTATTTATCATGTATTAAGTGAATTTACAAATCGTAAAATATTACATCATAACATTTTACTCGAAATGCGGCGTGAATACTTTGAAAAAATGTTCACAAAACAACGTAATCTCCATATTGCCATTTGTATGCAGAGAAGAATTAAACTCAAAATGGCGTCGCTCAAGACGATTGCGATACTCTTCTTATAAAGTGACTCTAATTTAATCGGCATTACTTTTTGAACCAAACTGTACCTAACTGCCTGCTATTCAAGAATTATTCGGTCTGGCATTTCAAAGCAGTCGGAATCACGGTGCCAGACCGATTTAAAGAGATGAAATTGTCATTTTTTTAGGTTCAGCTTATGAGAAAAAATTTTACTTTCACGAGTAATTTTTTATTTTGTGCTTTCTATATTCCGGTCTATATTCGAATTCGATCTGAGCATATTTACCTAATATGCGCAAACCTTCGTAAATGGATGTCAATTTAACCAGAATGATCTACAATGTTTGTAAATTTTCACTGCTTAACTTTTTTGCCCCTGGTTATTTAATCGGCTAGCAAACCAAGTTAATTTTTAGGGTTTCGGACCGATTTAGTTCAAAATTTAAATTCAGTTTCTAAATTAATATTTCTGATAAGCTACTATTATAAATAAAGTGATATTTGTATAATATTTGGAAGTTACGGTATAAGAAAATGAAACAGGAATGAAATTTGATAGTAGATTGGCATTCTCTGAAAATATTGATTCTTTATTGATTGATCTAAATAGGTTAAAGTTCTTATTTACCAGATTACGCAAAATTTTAACGAAAGATGAAATCATCAAAACATTTAGGACAATACTAATTCCCAAAGTCGAATATGGTATTGTCGTTTGGTCATCAGCCCCTAAACGGCAAATAACTCGTGTTCAGACTGCGTATAACGATGTCTTAAGAGCGGCGCTGGGTCTCCCCAAAGTTTCTTCTATTACAGAGACCTGTCATGTTTACGGGATTCTAACATTGAGTAAAATAATTGCTTGTGCCAATCTTAAAGAATTATATAATGCTCTAACTAAAAACGATCATCCCATGCATTTTGTTAGAGCTTGGTTAGATGATGCTGCGAAAACCAGGAAGACGCAGAAATATAAAATCACGCCTACCATGGTAGTTTCTAAGTTCCGTGAAGCCTTTTTCCCTTATAATGTTATTTCTGTTTGGAATGAACTTAATTATAGCACTAGGAATCAGGTGATTAATTGTACTTTAGACCGCTGTTTCAACCATAAGGAACATGCCTATAATATTTTATTGCAGGCTTTGGATTTGCCTTAACCACCTTAGCTTGTCTGCTTTACATATCCCCTGTTGGGATGCAAATGTTCTAAATAATAATAATAATAATAATAAATGAAACATTGTAATTTTGTCTTTATATAACGAGATTTTCATACAAAATAGCTTTGAAATACAACTGTTTTGCTTTCGATAATATGATATTGTAAACAAACCAGTCTCTTAAGCTCAACAGAATAATGACAACAATTTCGCTAACATCATTAATGGGTATTCCGAATCAGATTTTCGCCATATAATACATGTTATATAATATACAGGGTGTATCAAAAATACGTTTACAAACTGTGAAGGCAAATTTTTCACACCAAAACAATATAGATCATATAAATATATGACAAAGTCCTTAAATTTTGCGGTATTAATGAAAGTTTGCATTCAACAAGGTTTAATCCATCAAAGAAATTTGTAACCAATGAGATGGCGCTGTGTTGCTATGGAGACTTGTTTACATTTGTCATTTTTGTACGTTTGTGGTTAGTCTGTCTTCAAGGTTTCACTTGTGTAGTAAGTTAACTGAAAGGTGTTCTCTTTAACCATGGCAGGTTGTCCATTTCGTGAGCTGGTATCTACCGTTGCAGATGGACAGGTAGGGGAGGACCAGTTCCATGGCCAGCACATTTCCCCGACCTCAATCCTTCGGATTTTTATCTCTGGGGCCACTTAAGACAATAAGTTTATGCAACCGACATTCTTAATGCAGGGACTCTTCATCAACGTGTCATTGAAGCCTGCGAGACCACTCGGTACTGCCAAGGAGTATTTGAACGGGTGCGACAGTCAATGATCCGAAGAGTGCATGCGTGTATAGAAGCTCGCTTAGGGCAGTTTGAACATTTGTTATAAATTTCTGAGGTGAGTTATAATACAAGGTGATTATAATTAAAGTCCCTTTGTAAAAATGCTATAAAAAAACAACCATGAGTCCGAATGACTTCAAATTTGGACTGAGCATTCTTGAAGAAGGGGCATTTGATATGGGATAAGAAAAAAATAGTTCCAAAATTTATCACTAGATGGCGCTGTAAGCGGCATAACGGAAGCGGATTCAGCTAGAAGTGACATTTTCAATTGAAATACGACGGCTTTGGCATGAGTTGTTTATGGCATGATGTTTTTACATTAAAGTTGGTCAAGGAATGCAATTGACACTAAAACAAGTTAAACATGATTTTTTTTTTATTATACAGTACAGTATTAGCAAAAAATCAACTGTACCGGTCAATGAACATGATTGCTTCGGGTTTGATGATGGAAAACATGACTTTCAAGTCATTTAACAGTTGTGGCACTGTTAGTGCAAAGCCCATCCACCACGGCAAGGTCGTACCACATCGGATGGGAAAAATCGGTTTTTAATTGTCCTTGGGCCAAAAACCGCATAAAAAGCACATAATGATTCGGTTTTTAATTGTCCTTGGGCCAAAAACCGCATAAAAAGCAACAATGGAAACGCCTATTAATTATCTCGGGACTTGCGCAAGACATGTTCAATATGCTGTCCACCATTTTCCTCCACAAGTTTTAACCGATAAACAGCATGTTCCACAACAGACCGGAGTGTCTCCGGGGTCACGTTGTGAACGTGGTGCGTAATCCGAGCCTTCAATTCCGCTAAATTTGCAACTGGGCCACTGAACACATGATTTTTAAGGTAACCCCAGAGCCAGAAGTCACAAGGATTGAGGTCCGGTGATCTTGCAGGCCAGGCTCTCGGAAAATGACGGCTGATAATTCTATCATCTCCGAAATGTGTCTTCAGCAGTTGCTTCACTGGCTTTGCAATGTGCGGAGGAGCGCCATCTTGCATGAAAATTATTCTATCCACGCATGCATGCTGTTGAAGTGTTGGAATTACCTGGTTGCGTAAAAGACACGCATACCGTTGACCATTGACTGTACAGGTAACGGGACCCGCAGGACCCACTTCCTCGAAAAAAAATGGCCCTATAATCAATGATGCTGTCATCCCGCACCACACAGTTACCTTTGCAGAATGAAGCGGTATTGAAACACATGCGAAAGGATTTTCCGTTGCCCATATCCTGCAATTTTGTGTATTGACAACGCCGTGGAGATAAAAATGGGCTTCGTCTGTCCACAAGATGTTCCATGGCCATTCATTGTCCACTTCCATGCGAGCTAGAAATTCTAAAGCAAACGTGTGTCTAATTGGCAGGTCAGCAGGAAGTAACTCCTGAACATGGGTAATTTTATAGGGATAACAATGCAGGATATTGCGTAAAATTTTATTGACCGTGCTCACAGGCATGTCTAAAGTTCGGGCAATTCCCCGTGCACTGCACGTTTGCACACCACTGTTCGACCCTTCCTCTAATGCTTCAGCCACATCTTCTACTGACGTCAAAGCAACTGCTTTCCTCCCTCTGCCAGATTTCACTGCAAAAGAACCTGTCGCTTCGAATTTTTTAATCATACACCTCAGAGCCTTTGCAGACATCGGACCACATCCTTTTTTCATTCCCTTTAATACCCGAAATTTCTTTAAAGCTGCTATGGCAGAGTCGCCATTCTTGTAAAAGAGCTTCACAAGCAGAGCGCGATCCTTCATTGACAGACCCATGGCAAGCTGCTGAGATACAAATATGACGAGAACGCCATGAGGCCTGCGTTTTTATAACACATGCAATGTCTCATGCGCATGCGTATCTTTCAATTTGCATAGTACAAATCCTCCTAGGCATAATATGCCGCTTACAGCGCCATCTAGTGATAAATTTTGGAACTATTTTTTATCTTATCCATATCAAATGCCCCTTCTTCAAGAATGCTCAGTCCAAATTTGAAGTCATTCGGACTCATGGTTGTTTTTTTATAGCATTTTTACAAAGGGACTTTAATTATAATCACCTTGTACATTGGCAATTGCATCAATAACAGTAAATGAAACAACCTCTCCATCAAACCAGATAGGTTCACAGAGCCTAATAGGCCCTGCCTTCCAGCCATAGTCTTCCGAATTTAAGGGTTGCATCAGGCCAGATTTGTCAGCGTTCACCCATATTTCTTTTTAGATTGACAAAGAGGAACTGATAATGATTCAAAAGCGGCAAAGTTCTTAAATGAGAGGCTCATTTCTTCGTTTATAAGCCATCTTGAGTTTTCTATATCTTGTTTGGTATTTAGCGAGATTGCACATAGAGCAAGCAAATTTTTCTGTTGTAACTATGGGAACAAAATCTATGTCATATTTCTTGTAAAATGCTCTAAAATATTCAGGAAATTTATTATCCTCTTCCATTATTATTCTGAAAGGAATAACTTTTCCTTTTTTGAAAAAACGAGATGTTGTATCACAACCTGTGAGGGCATGCAAACCAGGCAAGATCAAGTATAGCGAAGAGTCTTTTAATTGGTTTCTCAAACTGTTCATAGTCTTTAGAGCAGTCTGTTATGAATTCATTCTGCCTTTTCTCTCCAATGGCTTCCACGTTTAGTAGAAAATTAGATATTTCTTCAGATAATACTTTTCCAGTTGCAATATTAAACAGCGTGTTTTTATTTAGAGTCTCATCAAATGGATTAAGTGTCAGTTGGTTAAACGTACCAGTAAGCAATCTCACAAGGGAGCGGAAAAAAGGAAGCAAATTTCGTATGTCGACCATTTGGTAAACACGAAGATGAGGTCCTGGGATGAGTGCGTGACAAATATCAGCGGCAGATAACGAGGAGTTTCCGAGATATAGCCATTGTTTGTTCCTATTATAAGTCTATTGAGCAAATCCGAAAATGTTCGAAATCATTTTTCTAACGTTGTTTATTGACTTGGAGGGAATCAAGAACAGCAACAATTGCTTTAACAGTTATGAAGTTCTTTGACAGAGTGGTTAAAACAGAAAGCAGTGCAACAACGAGCGCATCTCAGGAACGTCCTACCCTGTGCTGAATTAAACTCTACGTGTTTATCCTGTGCTCACTGCTTCTCAAACTGCGCAGGCGAAGTCTACTCTCCTTCATTTACTTCCACACCAATTTGAAGCGAAATCTGCTCTGAAAACGCTCACCCCCCCCCCTTGTCAGTTTTAAACCAATGTGAATTTCGCGCACTTTGAAAATTTCTGAGGGGCTATAACTCCCCTCCGAACTTATGCCTGCAGCTAAAATTTTGGTTGGAGGTACAACTTATTGTCTACTACTTATATACCAAATTGGATGGAAATCGGAGATTGGCACTTCGGGAGTGTTCCTTGTCAGCTACAACATCATGTCCTTTCTTAAGTCCTGTGAATGTTAATGTAGATGAAATTATACCAGCTTTGATTAAATGAATTCTAGTCCACCTCTCTCTGACTGATATAGAATTAGTAAAATTCGAAATCCTGTTAACTTGTTTCCTGCAAACTCACGGTCACCTTCTCTTATGTTTCTATCTTTAATCTAATGTAAATGAGATAAAATTGTGGCATTCTTCCATAACGTCCGCCAAGAATACCATCGCGATACGCTGTGTACTTCTGTAAAAGATCTTTCAACCCAGATGACCTTCCAAGGATTTTAGTATCATGTCCTTTGGTGAAATGAATTGATCGTTACATATTAATATTTTACTAATTTATTGTTATTAAAATCTTAGCATGAGATATTCAAATATTTTTATATAAATTTTAATTTATGGCATATAATTTAGTCTGATTTTTAAAAGCCAGAACGTCAGATCAAAATATTTATATTCGGAAACAATCCAAGAAACTAGTATTATACAGTCGGTATAGATTTTCGATTATATTGCTAACATTGAAATTGGACTCAGAGCGGTTAGACCTGGTCCAATTTTGGGTTTTTTTTCGGAGTTTCTGCGTCTCGTCCTTCTTTTCTTCTACATATATCTAAAAATGCTTCCTAATGCTAAAATTGAGAATTTGATTTTTTAAAACGGTCTGGAACCGTTTATCCGGCTGCTTCAGACCGAATAATTCGTGAATGGCAGGCAGTTAGGTACAATTTGGTTCAAAAAATAAAATTAGATTATTCCGGTTAAATGGACGTCAATTTTTCCGAACTTTGGATTGGTCTGGCGGCCATTTTCCGGCCGATTTCAAATGCCAGACCGAAGAAATTTTAATTAGGGAGGAGTAATCTAAGTAAAAAAACCATGAACCAAAAATCAGTTTTTCCGGATTTTGAAGGACTGCCATTTTTAAGTCCGACCGCTTTGGACTGCCAGACCGACCAATTCTCATTTCCCATGGGCAAAACTGTGAAATAAGGTATTTAACTGAATTAGATCTTTCCGGTTAAATCTAACGGGGCTGGCTCTCGGTCTATTATTGTAACGGATACAGTAGCTAATCCGGTTTCGAGATTTGGCGCTGGCCTCCCATTGGTGCTTTATTTGTATGACTTGGGTTTATATAAGCTGATAAGTAATGTACAGTCGACCAGTAGTTGACATGGACACACACTTTACACACAAGAGCACAGATCAGATGGTATCCTACTCTTAGATGGTATAGATTGGAGACGGAACGTTGATTGAAGGCGCATTCTCTTAAGGTCAGCGGTGTTTTATATTCTATTCTTTAAGGCTAGTTTTTTTTCAACAGATCGTATTCTGGAAAAGCCCTTTTCAGGACTAGCAGTCTGACTATTTTTTACATATTATTTTAAATTTTATCATAATGCCAGACTCGGCAAAGCGTTAAGTGGCGTTGCAAGCCAAAAAACAAGTGATGGTAAATATACGTATGTCGAGATATACATATGTATAAAGATGCCTGTAAAGATTATAGATTCGAAGCTTTTGATGCTATAATTAAGGATAAGCTACAGGTTTTGCGACAAGAAATGTGCAGTAAATACGAAATTTACAAGGGAAAGTTGAGTCAATAAAAACAAACAAAGGAAATCACGATAAAATTGCTAGTATGAATGCTGAAATTTCTGAAGCACGTAATGAGGCCAACAAGAATTTTAACAAGATGGAGCAGTTCCTCAATTCTCTGTTCTGTCAATGAAAGGTAATCAGCCTGCGCATGAAACTTCTATCTAAAAGACTCTAATGAAATAGAGAATGTGAATCCTCAGCCTATGGAAACTATCCCCTCCGGCTTAGGGAGTAATGATAACGATGGCAAGGACCCGATTAGTACAAATCGCAAACGGCAATACAATGATACGGATAAATGGATAACTGCAAACTCCAAAAATGCTAAAAAAAAGCGTTGAAAATTGTCAACATCAAGGATGTTGTTGATATAAATGATACAATCGCTGTTGCTTTTCGAGAAAGCAAGTCCGAACGGAGAAAAAATGTTGAAAAGCCAATTACCAAGAGCAGCTCTTATATTCCGCCAATCATAATACGTACTCACGGTCAGCCAATCAAGCAAATCCTGGGCGAGATTCAAAAGCATGTGGCGATTAACCAAATTACTATAAACACAGGCAGAGCAGAAACGATCAAAGTAAGGTGTCATGACGAGGAAACGCACAATAAACTGGTGTCTGGCATAAAGGCTGATAACGTACTAAAGATTCAGCATCATCAACTTAAATCGGAAAAAGTCCTCAAATACGTTCTACGAAATGTAGACGTGACCGATGACCTTGACGATTTTAAGGAAGACCTAAAAAAGGTCAATTATTTTCCTGAGAAAGTGATTAGACTTAAAAAATCTAAAGGATCCATAGACATGCCCATGAGTCTGGTCCTGTTAGCGAACACAGAGCACAACAAGACCCTAAGAAATGTTACTCGCATATGACCCTTAGCTGTATCTATCGAAATGTTCCGTGGAAATAAGAGACCATTACAGTGCTTTAACTGCTTACGATTTGGTCATATATCTCTAGGGTGTACTGAAGCCCCTCGCTGTAACAAATGTGCTAAAGACCACCAGTCACGAGACTGCCCAAATGTCAAAGGACAAGATCCTCCAAAGTGTATAAGATGCGATGGGCAGCACACATCCAGTTATACAAAATGCCCAAAAATCCCAAGTTACTCC
Organism: Rhysida immarginata; assembly: GCA_023313115.1. Lineage (NCBI taxonomy): Eukaryota > Metazoa > Arthropoda > Chilopoda > Scolopendromorpha > Scolopendridae > Rhysida > Rhysida immarginata. The sequence goes on along the minus strand of JAHWFO010111529.1, from coordinate 50,791 downwards.
GGAGACATCCTATGCCTCAATAGTCTAGAAAGCGGATAAAAGATTTAACATGAATGACGTACAAGACATGTGCAAACAACTAGGCAGTATATGCCGTTTGTATAATGAATTAGGCAAAAAATACTCACAAATAAGTAGGATTCTTACGAGCAAACACTGAGATTATGGCTGATCGACGCTATACTATTATTAACAGAGGTAAGCTTCGTTGTCTCATATGGAACGCCAGGGGAATTCCCCGGAGGCGTATTGAGTTTTATAACTATTTGATTAAATGGGATATAGAGGTGGCATTTGTTTGTGAGACACATCTAAAGCCGGTCCAAAACTTCAGAATCCCGGGCTACTGTGTCTATCGCAAAGATAGAATTGTTACTCCCAATGTCAAGGGCTCATCTGAAGGTGCAGCAATTATCGTTAAAAAAGGCATTCAGCAACGGGAAGACCTTATTCGAATGTATACAGGAATGGAGGTTGCTTCTGTTATTATCACGGATACTATTGTTGGCGATGTTAAATTCCTGGCTCTTTACAACTCTCCCAAGCATAAGATCGATGTTGACGAGCTCGATGAGCTATTCTCTTCAGATCATAAACCTGTCGCACTGAATTTTGAAAATCTCAATATTGACTTCAGAGAACGAATGGGGCTTAAACAAGATTGGAAACTTTTCAGAGATCTTCTCAAAAATGACAGTAATCTACTCAATGACATGCATAGCACGGAGGAGAGGCATAAATGTTGAAAGGGTCACTACACGTATTACTGATGCCATCAATGCTTGTGCTTCTCAAGTAAACGTAAAACGGCTGATCATCTCGATCTTACTCCAGCAATCTGTCACAGATAAACGCAGTAGAAGACTTAAAATCTAGAAATGACACCAGAGCATATCTTTTGACATGATTAATATTTATTAAATAATTCAAAATAGAGAATCAATACAAATAAAAACAGGATAGATTGGGCTACGATCTTGCTGAATCGCAAGAAACGCATAAGAACGTTGCCTTGCCCTAAACCGAGGAATGCACCTCCGTTTTACACTACATATACGATGACACAATTTCACTAACAAACACTCGGGCTATGATTCTCGTAACTCGACGAGCGGCAAATAACTTGAGCCCGACCCGCAGGACGAACCTCGGGTTTACAATTTAGGTAAAGTATTAAAATTTACACCAGCAAATTCCTTTAAATAAGCCAAGCCCGCGTGGGGGGGCCCCGGGGGGAGGGCACAAAGACTTAGCAGAAGAACTGGAGCGTCTCGCTTTACACGCTCACTGCTAATCGAGCTAATTGGCTGAGGAACTTATTAAAAACTATAACCACTAACAGACTGTAATAAATTTACTGATTGACAACAAATCTTCCTGCCCAGAAGATACGTAGTACGGGATCCAAAACCTGGAACAGCGGTGAAGTAAGGAGCCTCAAGACGCCAGGCAGCGAAACGCTAATGTGAACATCCACCAATAGCAGCCTAGGGTTTCTCGCTTCTCCACTCGCTGTGCCGTTCGCAAACGGCGACGCCAGGGCGTTTCAATAATGGCTTAAAGCCGTAGATAACTGCATTAGAAAAGAACATAAAAGATCTTATTAGCAATGGGTTTTCTACGCGCTTCTAAGTTGTGCGCAAAGAAAATTTATTCAACTATGCAATTAAATGAGTACGACGCTTCAGCTTATAACGAGGCAAAATGAATGATTGGACTTCAATCCCACGCCTCCGAAATAAGAAACAAGCTGCGCAGTGCGCACTCGAGAGAGAGAAACCGTACAGTAATGGAAAAGGACGCATAATTATATAAAACATTCACCCACTTTGTATATGGGACTAGAGCGCCTAATCCATGAAGCCAAAAGGCTTCATGCGCCCACGAGGTAATCCAAGTGGAGAATCCAGCTGGGATTAAAACAGGGTCCAAACCTCCAACACGGAACAAATCCGCTGCGTCTAAGTAGGCGACCACCACTAGAGTTCTGGCTATGTGGAACTGGCTCGGCGGTGGGACAAGAGTTGCAATAGACTGCTGCTCAATGGACGGGCGAGACGGAACGACCGGCTCCGACGATGAAGACGACCTCTCGCAGGTCTCGACGTGGTAGGCGGCCACTAAAAAGTTCATAGCAGGAGAACACAATAAAGTTAGTGAACTACTAGCAGAACGCAAACAGTTTGGCTTTGGGAAGCACTTTTCGAAGAAATTGCGGAGCTCGTCGAACAAGCAGGGCTTCGAGACGACGTATTTATCTCGTCCCTCGTAAGCTGTGGGCGGCGGGAGAGCACATTTTCTGACCTTTCGTGTCGGATCTCAATCCCTTCTCCCTGATCTGAATTTTCCCGCTCCCCATTTCGACGCTTGCGCACTTTTTTCGCCGCTTCCGTTTTCTTTTATTGTAACGCTCGAGCTTGTGCCTCTTTAAAGATAATGCCTCCACTCTTTCAGTGTCCTCAATGGATGGCGCCACAATACCTCCAAGCTTGCTCTCCGTTGGAGCATCGCCAACGAGAGCCTTGGCCCGATGATCTGTCACCAAACATGGTGATATGCTCGCCCCCTCTTCCCTTAGAGGATCGCCCTTATTACCATATATGCTAACGCGCTTTCGAAAATAGCGCGTACTTTTTATCTGTATTCGCGCTGCAGATTGGTTTGTACGACGTCGATCTTGTGTGGACGTCTGTCCGCCTCTTTTTTCACCTTCTATTATCGGGGCCCTCGAATCAACCAACCCTATAGGGGTGGCCTTTCTACCAACAAAGGGAAGCTTATTACCCCTGTCCTGATTGACCCCTCTATCACTTTGATTACTATTAGGCCCTTCAGGTTCCCTTTGCCTAAATTCCTTAAAAGACTGACAAACAGGTTTAGAAGAGAACGGTGGCCTACTATGTGTATAACAATTCCTGCCGGTTCACTCCACTTTAGCCCCGTCCACTATCGCCCCTTCCACTTTCACCCCTTCCACACTCGCCTCCTGCAAAAATACTTTTAAGACCCACTTTCATAAAAAAGACCCTGCAGAGAGGTTAACAAGTCAAATAGAAAATTAAGAATTCAGTTATTTAGAATACTTACCTAACATAACCCACGAAATTCTCCTTTTAATTAAGAACGATTTAAATTAAAGCTTTCCTAAAATCTAAATTGTTTTAAAAGAAATAATAGAGTTTAGAAAATAAAAAAAACGCAAACAATGTTTTAAAAACAAGAAAAAGATGATTTATTAACACATTTTCCCTAAACGTCCGTTATGTGTAACAAACATAAGTACATTAACACAATATAATATCTAATATTATTAAATCATTTATGTTTCATTCATTTAAAATTCCATGGTTCGCACAGTAGTCGTTAGCCTGATTATTATAGGCCCACGGTTTTCAAAAATTTTTGAACAAGTACCACCCCGCAAGGACAGTAAACTGAAGTACTACTGTCAATGAATCTTTAACAAACGTTCGTGCTGTTTTGAAGAAAAATCAATCTATAATTACAATAATTATGACGTTATAGTGATACTACACTAATTAATGAAGTATTTTAAATAAATACAAGGTGTAAAACTACTAGTGGTGGGCGATTCCCGATTCCGAAACTCGATTTCTCGATTCCATAATACCAAATAATCAATCAATCTAACTTTTTTTATCTGCTTCACAATACATTGTTATAATATTTCTGTTTCACAACATGTTTGTTATTGTTTGTTATTAAATAAAAATTCATGAATGGCTTCTTCTATGTGTTTATTTTGCTACTCTTTTAACCACGGAAATAAATTACAATAAACAGATTTAATTTTAATATTTTTAAAAATATATTCAATTTTTCGCAATAATCGATTAATCGATTCTGACCCTCTCAGATACGATTCAATTTTTCAGGGAATCGCCTACCACTAAAAACCACTTAAAACAATTGGGTGATTATTCGTGAAAAACATTGCTTGAAGTACCATCACAGTTTGAAACCCTGGCTATGTTGTATTCAAGTTACCTACGTATAGCCTTAGCTTCTCTTCAGGGCCCTGATAAAATATACAGGGCGAAACTGAAATTACCATATAATGGCGCCGGGGCGAAAGTGGAGGACAGCTTCCTGCCCCCTGTCGGCACGTGACTATACATTCGCAACCCTTCGCTCTTTACCCCAGCTTGGAAATTATCCGAAGCGTCGGATAACCAGGGGAAAGTGGACCTGTTAGAAGCAAAAGCAATGTTCTTATTACAATTTTTAATTTGTCTTTTGCCGTTACTGTTTAATTGAGCCTTCTCAGCTTTAATAGAAGAGGCATAGTACGCGCTCTGCCGTTTATTATTTTTAGAAGAGTCACTGACTGACCACTGACTGTCACTAACTACCCCCATCTGGCATCCCAATTCTTTATGGTTGACGCCCTTGGCTTTACTCCAATAAGGGGTTTGCGTAGATTTAGCAAACAGCATAGGCGCCCTTAAATCTGCCTGCCTATTTCCCCATTCAGCTTCAATAGCTGAGACTCTCTTTGTTAAAGCCTCAATTGCTGACATAGCTAACTGTAATGGATTATTTACTTTCTTGACAAGTCTAGATCGCCCGGTGGCTTGGGCGCCGTGGTCTGACAATCACTTGTTTTGGTTGTTTTGTTAGCAGTAATACCCGTCTGCGACTCCTTCCCTAAGGAAGGCTTCGAACTAGTGTCCTCTTGACCGGCTTTTGGCTTTCTAATACTGGTGACGTCTGAAATCGAAGGCTCTTTATCGTTATAAACCTTCCGTTTGACGTAAGGACTACCTTTATAGTTCGGTTGAGTCGCCTTTGTCGACTCGGCTGGACTGGCAATGTCATATTGCCGCCTGCCGTTAAGGTCCGACGCGTATCTGTTTATAAGCGCTGATGAAGCCCCTGCATCAAGTGTCGGAGTATGGACTCCGGAACCATAAACCTGATGCGCGCAATTTTTACTGTTGTGCTTAGCACTGTTAATACAGTGCAGCAACTCATTTGGTGAGCATTTAATCTCTTTTTGTAGAGAATGCTCTTCAAAATTCAACTCCTTATCTATCCCTCTGGAGAGTAGGGTATGACAACGATTATTGCTATCGACGCTAGCCTCCTCAGACGTCTCTTTCTTTGTCTTAAGGATGCTAAGTGCGGTAGGACTTTCGCCCCCGTCACTTCTCTGTTTTTGAGAGGGAATCTTCATGGTCCCTCTCTTACATGAGATTTGAAAAATAACCTCAGCGTTCTTGGTTTCTTTTTTTGTCGTAGCATTTGTGCCAAGCACATCTTTGCAATTTCTTTTTTCGCTACTGGGCCTCTTGCACGCTGTGGAATTTTGCTTCCTACTAGATCTTTCTATCTAACCCTTTATATTTGTCTAAGGCATATTCCCAAAAAGGCGAATTGCAATTGCTTCCCTGAGAATCAGCATGCAATCTCCCTTCTATTAAGTGCATAGCCTGCTTCAACGATCGCGGCTTTTCTTTGTCTAACGCGGATCGTACTTCTTCGGGGAAAGCATTTGTATATAACTGAATTTTTATGTCGTCCGGCACTTTTTCTAGGTGATTAGCCAGCAACCGAAAGCATTGGTTGAAGTGATCAAGTTCTTGCTTAAGAAACTTAGTTTCTTTTAAAGACTTAAGAACTGACCGTTCAAACTTCGCCCATTTCTTAGGCTCCATTTCTTATCCTTGGAAAACCGAAATAGAATCGGTACTAAGTAAGTGTCTAGCTTACCAAGAAACTTGAGGACTTATACCTGATGAGTTAATAAACAATTGACCCTTATAGCATTGGTTTTGGTTAAGAATACCGCGCATCAATCACTACCAACGCCTGCCAAAAGATTTTGTACCAACCCAATCGCCTGCCAAAAGTATATGCTCTGAGCCTAACCCTGATAACATGGACTAATGCGCACAAGAAATAAAATTTCATCAAGCGCTGTTCTGAACCAAATGTACGAACGAAACCGCTCCAGAGCTGAGAATCGGCTCAGGTAAGCAATGGGAAAAAAAACAACGGCGCGCACGTTTTGTTTTTTTGTTTGTTTTTTTTTGAATAAGGGTGGGTTGGGCGGGAAAAAAATTACGATTTAGCTGGGCGAACCACGCTCAATACCACGCCTGCCAAAAGTATATACTCTGATGTCACGGATAAGAGTTAAACGCAGTGGAAGACTTAAAATCTAGAAATGACACCAGAGCATATCTTTTGACATGATTAATATTTATTAAATAATTCAAAATAGAGAATCAATACAAATAAAAACAGGATAAATTGGGCTACCATCTTGCTGAATCGCAAGAAACGCATAAGGACGTTGCCTTGCCCTAAACCGAGGAATGCACCTCCGTTTTACACTACATATACGATAACACACAGTTTCACTAACAAACACTCGGGCTATGCTTCTCGTAACTCGGCGAGCGGCAAATAATAACTTGAGCCCGACCCGCAGGACGAACCTCGGGTTTACAATTTGGGTAAAGTATTAAAATTTACACCAGCAAATTCCTTTAAATAAGCCAAGCCCGCTCCCCCCCACCCCCCTTCTTAGGGCACAAGGACTTAGCAGTAGAACTGGAGCGTCTCACTTTACACGCTCACTGATAATCGAGCTAATTGGCTGAGGAACTTATTAAAAACTATAACCATTAACAGACTGTAATAAATTTATTGATTGACAACAAATCTTCCTGCCCAGAAGATACGTAGTACGGGATCCAAAACCTGGAACAGCGGTGAAGTAAGGAGCCTCAAGACTCCGGGCTGCAGAACGCTAATGTGAACATCCAACAATAGCAGCCTAGGGTTTCTCGCTTCTCCACTCGCTGTGCCGTTCGCAAACGGCGATGCCAGGGCGTTTCAATAGAGAGGTTAAGCACCACGTAAACGCGAACGTGACCCGAACGCGTGTGACGTTTCCAATCTGAAATGACGGAGCTTTTTCATTGTTTTAAGTTGTTAACAATGAAAAACCTACACGCGTTCGCGTCACGTTCACGTTTACGTGGTGCTTAACCTCTCTAATAATGGCTTAAAGCCGTAGATAACTGCATTAGAAAAGAACATAAAAGATCTTGGTAATTATGTAGATAACGGCCTCCACCCCAACTTGCGTTTTTTCCTACCTTGCGTTGATTTTTAATATACATCTTGGGTTGCTTAGTGTTTTTGGGGGGGTGAACGAAAAATTTAGTTTTTATTTTTGATGGGAACGGCTTTTTTTTTCACTCGAAAGCGATCTCCTTTAGATTTAATGGCGCCGACTTCCTTCTTCCAGATACTAGATGTGCAACGCCATCTGGTGGTAGCGGTTGAAGTCAGGCACGGAAAAGCAGACGATGGTGAAAATGGTCAATAGAAAAATACTGACCATTAGCCTCCTGTAACCGGCCGAGGGGAAACCAACTGCCCCCTGTGACCAAACAGGTTGGGGTATATATCATTAACTTACCCCCGGAGGCGTTCGAGTAACGGAAAACAGTGACCAATGATCCTTATTGAATGAGGCCCGCAGGGCCGATGTGAGGCGCGGAGCGCCGAGAGTGGTTAAAGTTTGATAAAATTTAAAGCTATAAAGCTATAGTTAAAGCTATAGTTAATTTTTTCCTTAGATAACCTCTCTAAACAGACGGCTGGTGGTTCGTCACTGGAACTACTTTCAAAGCAAATTCCGTGTCTAAACTGATTGCTGTCGTCATGGTTTCTTAATTGAAGGAACCATGGCTGTCATCAAAGCGAGACCTGAGGCGGGTTCTTTATCTTAGCCGGATGAGCAATCTGTCAGCCGCTAAGTTAGAAAACGCTTCACTGAGTTGCGCTGGCTTAGCCACTTGGCCAGCCGGCTGGAGCAGATGCTCAGCGTTAAAAAAGGTCGCTGATCAGTTATTTCGAAGATGGCGGCGCCCATGAATAATCATATGCGTGTGCAGACGATGTATATGATATAAAGTATATCGATAGCGTGGGATCTATATCGATGTGGATAAAGAAGCGTACGAATTATCGCTAGGTGGTAACATATTAATGTATGCGATATTTGTGAATTACAAGGAGAATCTCGTTGTGACATGACAATGGGCGTACATATAGGATAACTGTGGGCGACCACATTCACTCATTTCACACACATATAATAGTTTATAACACATATTATAATATTATGCAGTCCTATATTACACATTTCGTCATCTTGGCTAGCCTATTATTTCATCCTAGCGTTCTTCTTGATTTTCCATCTTATGACGTCATCACTGATTTACTCTGCCAGCCAGCTGCTGAAGTCGGCTGAGATAAAGAACCAACGCCACCTAGAAACAGGCGTTGTTTCTAGGTGGCGTTGTAAAGAACCCGCCTCTGGCTTCAAGCGCTGTCGCTAGATGGCGTTGCGTGTTTGGAAGACGGAAGTCGTCGCCATTAAAGTTAGCGGAGATCGCTTTCGAGAGAAAAAAAAAAAGGCGTTCCCACCAGAGACAAATGAAAATAAGAGACTGGCAGTGCCCTATTCATTTTGCTGAGCGCTACTGGTGCCACTGGAAGTGCAGCGGTCTCCATTATGGGGATGGCAGAAACGTCAGGTGGCGTATGTCCTCAATGTTATTTCAGCTGTTTTTGTAGATGACTTCGAGAGGTATTAGTAAGCGTAACCTGTTTTCTGATTTTTTTAAAAAAACTTTATTGCATTAACTAACGATAACGTATACTGTTAATGACTTTCAATAGCTGATTCAATGCCTTACGAATTTTTAAAAGAGCGCCTACAACTCGCAACTCCTATCGTTATTGTAATAATGGAGGCTTAGCCAGAGACAAGTGAAAGCATAGATAAAGAATAAGAGTTTGGCTTCCAATTCTTACGCCTAATAAGATGTATCCACTTTTTACGAAGAATGTCATCCTTTGGAAATCTATTGTGCAAATATTATACCTGGTTATACGAGCTTGGTGCTCATTTATTGAGTGACAGTTGTTTTTTTAATGTATTCATCACAATAAAAATGTTTATCACAATACTTATCTTTATTGAAATATCAATTAGATGTTTATACTTTAAAAAATTTAACAAGCTGTGTCACAAAATTATTTTAAGAAAATAAAAAAAATGTCATTTTAATTTTTGTTTATCTGACAATAATGGAATGTTGATAAAGTCAGAACATTTAAACTGGGAAGATATTTAAAAGTGTTTCTTACTATTGATAAACAAACCTAACATAATTTATCAAATTTTAGCTAATTGATTTTAAAATTTTAAATTAAAAGAAAATCTGGTAACCTAAAATACTTTTAAAAGGTACTCAATTTTTTTTAACAAAAAAAAGGAAGAAATAATTCTCAGTTGAATAAAATAATCAGTTTATTAATCCACATATTGTAATAAACTATTAACATATTATTAATACACATGATTACTTGTGAAATGAAATATTGGATCCTTTTAAAAAACGATTTGTGCAATTATATGCACAACAACTGACAGGCATGTTTTTTTTTTCATAAATTATGAAACAATCGACCCGCCCCCCAACCCCCATGCGGGTAATTTCCACCCGGGGGGGGGGAGGTTTACTTTCGCTTGTCCGTTCTCATTTCGATCTCTCTGTTTTTTGCTTTTTTCTTTATATTTTTATTAAAAAGCAATTAATTTACGAAAATTCTCATTTATAAATTATAATTTTAAAGTAAATAAACTAAAATAAAATATACAGTTAATTAATTATAATCCAAATTATTGTTGATATGTATATTTTATTTTATTTACCTTAAATAAAGGTTTATTTTATTTACCTTAAATAAAGGAATTTATAAAGGAGAATTTTCGTAAATTAATTGCTTTTTAATATAAATTATAAAAAGAAAACAAAAAATAACAACAACAAAAAAAAACAGATACAGATCGAAATAAGAAGAGAGACAAGAGAAAGTAACCTTAATATGGTCCGGTGAGTTATTATTTTACTCCATATCAAAGGTAATTTGATATAATCTGTATATTTTATTTTATTTACTTTAAAATTATAATTTATAGAGGAGAATTTCCCTAGTTAATTGGTTTAATATAATATCTTCCTCCTTTTTCATTTAAACTATTTTTTTTTTTTAATTTATGTTTAAAAATAACTTTATTTATCATCAAATAACTTTTTATCAGATGGGCCGATTTAAATGATTATTTTTTTGTTTAATAGAGCAAGTATTTCTGGTGGTTCCATGATAAATTCATCTAGATATCTTAGGTAGATATTAGAAAAAAATAAATGTTTGCGATTGATTCACATGCATTGCCTACGGCGATCAGCTGTTTCTTGCCAATCCCGTTATGGCGGCGCGAAGGCACCACTAGAGGGGAGGTCACTGCCAGTCTCTTATTTTCATTTGTCTCTGCTGCAGACTCAACGATATGAAATGAGTAGAGATCCTGTATGTATCATACATACAGGATCTCTACTCATGAGCTGCTTTCAGCGCCACCAACGCGTCCCCATTTAAAAGCCTGTCGGCCATTGCTTTGGTTGGCAAAAAATGGCCTTCATCGTATGTTTACGTTTGAAGTTTGCGTAGACAAACACAGTAAAACTCAATGCCGATTTCTTGTCCAGCTTTAAATTGTAGTAATAGATATATTAAAGATTCACCACTGACCTTTCACAGGTGTGTTTTTATCTTTCTGCGTCTTAGAATGTTTTTCTCATGTAAACAATCGACAATCGATCAGTGTAGTGAAAAAAGTAGTACGAGTGGTCCAAGAGCCTTTAGCTCACTTTACACGCTCGCCCAAAAAGTAAACCAAATGAGGTACACTGAAGTAGGAAAGAAGCCTGATGAACCTCTTTAAGTCATCCAGAAAAGAGTTCCTTCATGGTAGGGACGAGAATCGGATTGTGGATTGACGAATAGCGAGTCCGAAAAACTAGGATCTAGCAGATCCAGTAGTTGGGGAACTCGGCCTTGTTAATGTAAAAATCCTGGTCGTCTTTTATATCGTGGTTGTTGATACATAAAAGATGTCGATATTCAATCATGTTACAGTCGTTTCAGTGATACCAGAATGATTGTTTAGAGGTATTTATGAAATTATATACCGCATTTATCAAAAAACATCTAAATTTGGGAGAGGTCGCCTAAGAAATTTCAGACTACAAGCACGATGTTTGTGGTGGGGGGGTGCTTTCTTAGTAATGATGCTTTGGCTGGCGATGTTGTTCTGCCAACCACACTAATGGCGCCTACACTAACAATAGAGATTAGTTCCACTTTTCGCTGCCTTCAAATTGCCCCAAAGATGGCGGCCACATAAGCGATCTACTCATTTCATATCGTTGTGCAGACTAAGCAATTCAATACTGAGATTTTTTTTTCCTTCGGCCAGCGAGGTCATGTGACTCTATAGAGCCAATGGTAGATGTTGTTACAAAAAAGTCCGTGTCAAAAGTGAGTAGCTGTAAACCGGTCTCAGATAGAAATGGTGAATAGCAGCAAAAAAATCTAAACCTAGTATCACTTGGTACGCAGTTTTCAGCGACGCAGTTTGAGACGCGGTTTACTACTAGGTCGTGAATACGGCCGTCATTCTTGAGCTGCAGACACCTAGTACGTTGCCACAATCTTCTGAACGAGTTCTTATCACGTATGAGTTGCCTGATGGATGGGGGGAGATCGAGATGGTCGGGTCTCTTCCGGTCAATGTCAGTGACACTACCATCACTGGCTGATTTAATCGATTGAGTGATTTCACTAATATTACTATCAATGTCAACATTGTTGGCAGGATCAGTATATGGGATATTATACTCTTTAAGCAAATCTCTAAAAAGTTTCCAATCCTGCTTCCGTCTGAGACTGAACCTCAGGTCAAGGTTTAAGCCCTCAAAGTTGAGAGCGACTGGGCGATGATCGGAGGATAAATCGTTCACAGTAAAGATATTATATGGTTTGAAAAACCCCTTGAGGACAGCAATGTCAAGTACATCACTAACGGGCAAGTAATCGCAATAGTAGGTGTCGTCAAGAGGACCGATGACTAAGGTATCAGTTTGGTTTAACAAGTAGCCATGGAGAATGGAACCGTTATAATTCATACCTTTAGAATTCCAATGTGGGTGTTTGGCATTCAAGTCACCCGCCATAATGACTGGAATGGGAACGTTTAGTAAATCATCGAGCTCGCAGGGGTCGAGCTTGTGCCTGGGCGAGTTGTACAAGGAGATAAATTTAACTTCCCCTACGTCTACGTCATTTATAATGACTGACACGGCTTCCATTCTACGAAGCTGGTTGTGGTAGTCTCACGATGGTCGATGCCTTGTTTTACTATGAGTGCTGCCCCACCAGACGCAGGGCTGGCTGCATTTATAATGGGTCTATCCTTGCGGTAGACAGAATAACCAGGCAGGTCAAAGGTCCGACTCGGCTTGAGATGAGTCTTACACACAAAGGCAATGTCAATATTCCAACATGTAAGAAAGTTATAAAACTCAATGCAATTGCAAGAGAGCCCCCTCGCGTTCCAAATAGTGCAACGAAGCTTTCCTTGCTTAATTACTTTATAGGGGCGTCTATCCATGGTTAATATGTGTTTTGGCTGAGACAAGCTGAGGCAAATCCTTGCCTTTTTCCATGAGAAGGTTCATCAGATTCCCCACATATCTGTAAACTCTTGTCAATTCATTAGGATCTATGATTTCCTTACTAACAGAACTGGAGGCGACTGAAGCAAATGTTTTGCCATCCACTGCCTTAATGCTTTTGAATTTCCTGGCCAGTGGGTACTTTGGACATTTTGTATAGCTAGATGTGTGCTGGCCCTCACATCTGATGCACTTAGGGGGATCTTTGCCCTTAATATTAGTGCAATCTCTAGACTGGTGGTCACCCGCGCACTTAATGCGGCGGGGCGATTCTGTGCAACCCTGAGATACGTGCCCGAAACGTAGGCAGTTAAAGCATTGCAGGGGCTTTTTACTTCCTCGGAATATTTCAATTGTAACAGCTAGAGATCCAATGCGATTTAGGCTTAAGAACGTCTTGTTATGTTCAGAATTTGGTAATAGTACCAGGGCCATTGGCATTTCCACTGAACCCTTTGCTTTTTTCAGCCTGATGGCTTTTTCCGGAAAGTAATTAGCTTTTTTGAGGTCAGCACAAAAGTCCTCAAGATCATAAATTACGTCAACATTCCTAACTACATATTTAAGCATTTTTTCCGATTTGAGCTGGTGGTACTGTATTTTAAGTACATCTCTGCTTTTAATATCCGACACCAGAGTTTTGTGGGTCTCTTCATCATGGCACTTAATCTTGATTGTGTCTGTTCTACCTGCGTGGGCGGTTATTTTGTCAAGCTTCACACGAGTCTTGATTTCCCCCAGCACCTCCTTGATGGGTTTCCCGTGACTACGGATTATTATTGGCGGGATGTAAATGGCTCCGCTTACACGTGCAGAACTGGCAGGATTAGTGCGATTCCAGGGCTTAGGCTTTCTCTCCCTTATAACGGCAACTTTTCATTTCCCTGTACAGCCCAAATCGACAACTGAACTAGCCCAAATCATCGCTAATAAGACGAATAAACTAGCCCAAAAATATAGCCCAAATCATCATTCCACTTTTCGCCAAAATCTTCCATTTTACGGTGGGCACTGAAAATCGATTTTGCACTTAGGATGTCTTTTGAGCATTTCTGAATCATTTCTTTGTATTTTTTTGCAAACGATTGTAAAAAAAGTTTGAGAAAAGCAAAAAATATTTGAATTGCATTATAATTACTATGCATATATGCTGCCTACCACAGTCGTCTCCACTTATAAACGGAAACTTTTTCAAGCGTAGCTAAATAACTTATAACAATAATAAAAAATCAGGGAAATGAAAAGTTGATCTTATAAATGGAATGCTATTTTATCCGGAGTCGACTGTACTTATATTTATCCAAGTACTGTACTTTTAATAAATTTTAACATTCGAATTCTCTTTTGTGAAGGCAAAATTAATGTCTGTCATTTTCAATATTATTTGGATATTTTCCTCTATTCCTCTGAAACATCATGAAATAATATGCAAAATACACATCAGTAATAAACTTAATAAATTCGTAGCTTGTAAAGAATGAAAACAGTTTATTTTTTAAATTCAATTTTATTTTAAACTTTATAAAAATATACATATTATATATACAGTATACAATATGTAGTATAAGTCCTAGTCATACATAACTTTGTAACAAATGTCTAGGCGGTTGAAACTGACTGCGTTTTGTATTCATCCAGCTAAGACCAAATTTCACAATAAAGTAAGGAACTTAGTATATCAGTTTTCATTTGACTTCTCAAATTGTTCTTGAACAAATTCACTAGCGAGAAAACACGTTCTACTTCAGCATTAGATACTGGAATTATAAGCAATTGCAAGGCAATCTCTACAATTTTACAAGAAAAGGATTGTTGTTTGCCGAATCTTTATATTGCCAAACTTCAAGCCAAAATTTTTCCAAATCATTAAGTTCTTTCCACTTCATAATGGCGAGGATTTTCAGCTCAGTTTCTAAATCACTTAGTGAACAATGCCGTGTTACATTCTCTGGAAATTCTCTAACACTAAGTCTTTTATCATTATTTTATTAGGGTTAATTAGTGAAATTAATGTCAGGTTTTTCTGTGCATTTTTGAAACGTTTTTGACATTCTTTTGCCATAACTTTTAGGAAGTTAAAACATCTTTCAAGGATTTCTTGTTTCTCTCTAGCTGGCAGCAAACTTCTGTTGATCTCAAAAAGAAAAACCTTTCCAAAATCTACAAAATTTGTTTGGAGATAAATCGTCTCCATTGTCAAATCGAGACCTAAAAGATTATCATCATTGGTGCGGAGAGTAAGAGGTGTCAAGATCCTTGACAGAAGAGTTTTGCAAATTGTTACCTCCCGGAACAGAGTAGTTAGCCTACTTCCAGGCCTGCCTACTTCGAACTTTACGGGAATTGTGTCAAGTCCTGTAGCCCAAAAAATAGCCAATACTACCCCAATAGCCCAAGCTGTTTTTTTCCCGCCAACAGGGTTTCAAACTAGCCCAATTGGGCGGGAAATAGCCCAACCTGGTCACCCTGGCCGTGGCACTATTATTGATATCGACAGTCAATTGAAAATCAACTGAAAATTGTCAATCTTCATACTTTTTTTTAGATTTTTTTACATTGATGTGTTCTCCATCCGCCCTCATCGTTGTCATTGATATCATCTGTAAGGCTACTCTTACACCCAGAATTTTTTAATGGGTCTAATTTATCGAGTTTATCGGAAGTTACACCTGCTACGCATATACCAGCAGATTCCGACTTTTCCCTCTCCAGGATTCATTTATGGAAATAAATTCTGGGCTCTTGCCAGCAATACAATCAAGACCTTGTTTAAAGGTAGCATCGAGACGATTTAGCCTATCAGTTACTTCAGTACGAGAATTGAGAAGAATTGTCAGTCACTTCAGACACTTGTGGACGTGTGTGATAGAGTACGTAAAACATGCCTCGAAGGCGACTGCGACGTGAATATGGGCAGCTAACCCAATTCGAACGAGGACGTGTAGTGGGCCTTTGAGAGGGTGGATTTTCGTTCCGTGCTATTGCAGAACGCATAGGTCGAGACGTTGCCACTGTGTACAACTGTTGGCAGCAATGGTCCAGGGAAGGCAGGATTACCAGGAGACCAGGATCTGGACCCCCGGCCATTGCAGACTGGGTTGACCGGCGCATCTGTAGGATAGATGTGGCAAATCGGACAGCATCTGCAGCGAACATTTGGGCTGCTGTGGCACCCAACGTCACTCCACGCACAATTCGGAACCGTCTCCTGGCCAGGAACCTCCACTCCAGGCGCCCTGTGGCATGTTTGCCTCTTAGCCCTCAACACCGTGCGGCACGTCTTCAGTGGTGTCATGCCAGATCGACTTGGAGGGCAGAGTGGAGGTCTGTTGTCTTCACGGATGAAAGTCGTTTCTGTCTGGGTCAGAGTGATGGTTGCACAAGGGTCAGGAGGAGGAGTGGGGAAGTCCTGTTACCGAGCTGTATCCGTCGTCGGCATACAGGCCCCACCCCTGGCATTATAGTATGGGGAGGGATTTCCTACGACAGCAGGACTCCCTGGTGGTTATCCCAGTCACCATGACGGCAAATGTTCACATTCGGATGGTTGTTGAACCCATTGTGCTGCCATTCATGGCTGGTATGCCAGGGGGGCTGTTCCAACAGGATAACGCTCGATCCCACACTGCCGCTGCAACCCAACGTGCCCTTCAGGGTGTCCACATCCTACCATGGCCAGCACGAACAACAACTGTCGCTGATCTGGCCATCCAGGTACAACAGGCATGGAATGCCATACAACAAAATGACATTCGGCATCTCTACGGCCGTATGCATAAACGTGTGCAGGCCTGCATGGACCAGCGCGGCGACTATAGTGGGTACTAAAGTCCGCGCTTTTCATCATGTACAGGGTGGCGCTAGTGGCGCCCCCTATAAGTTGTACTTTGAAACTTGAATCAATTGAATAAATACCATACTGTCCAAATTTCATTCATCTAGCACAAGTCCTTCGTGGTGTTGGGATTCTTTTTTCCGCCAGTGTATTCACTGAGTTCTTCAGTATCCCATTCACAAGTTTATTGTCGTGAGTCTTCATCTTCTGTATCATAATCAAAAGGAGGTCCTGTATAAACTTTCCGATATGAGCCATGTTTAAATCCAAGTGGATGGATTGGCTTTTCACCATCCTTCTGCTAAGCTAAGCTGGGCAATGGACCTCAGGGTAACATTCTGAAACGACTGTAGTTCACTCCATCTGGTTTTACAGATAGTCGCCCACGCAGGCATACCATAGAGAAGTATGGTCCGGATAATCGACTTTTACAGAAGTAGCTTGTTATGAATGCTGAAGGCGCTGTTGCAACCCATGAGAGCTATGATACTGTACTTAACCCTCTTCGCTTTGTTCAGAGCATAGGACATATGCTGGTTCCATGAGAGTCTTGAGTCAATGATAACTCCCAGATACTTGTAGTTGTCCACCAAGTCCAGTTTCTTATTGAACAGAACAAGAGAATCTGGGGGACGCTTGAGCTTCCTATTGAGGTACAAAGCCTTGCACTTTCCGAAGTTAAGGTTCAACTTCCAGCAGTTAAACCAGTCTTCGAACTGCTTCAAGGCGCACTGCAGCCGAGTGATAATGTGAGCCCGCTGGTGTGCCCATGTCATAATGGCAGTATCATCCGCATAAAAATACAGATTACAATTACCGGGTTTCGGGAAATCATGTACAAAGTAATTAAATAGCACAGGCCCGAGGACAGATCCAATTTTGGCTTGATAGGATCTGCCATCAAGAAAGGATTTCACCAACACAATCAAATCGGCAGGGAACCCATCTCTGATCATTTTGTAGACAAGGCCTTCATGCCACACCTGGTCAAAAGCTATACTGACATCGATTAATACCACCCCACAGTACTTGGAGAGGTTTAGGGGGGTGCTCAAGTCTTCAACGAGCCTCCATATCTGCATCGGATAAGAGTGGGCAGCATGAAAACCAAACTGCTCTTCCCGACAAAGGTCATTTGCTAGACAGTGGTCTTGGAATCGGACGAGAATCGTTTTCTCCAACACTTTGGACACTGAGGGTAGCAGGTTAATAGGTCGGTAGCTCGCGGGAATTGCAGGATTTTGCCCCTGCTTGGGGATACTCAACACAATAGATTGCTTCCAAGCCACAGGGAAGTAAGAAAATTTCCAGCAGACGTTAATGATATTAGTGAGATAGTCAATAAAGTTCTTCGGGAGAATTATAAGGGCGTTATTACTCACCTTGTCTCTTCCTGGAGCCTTCTTCTTTTTCAGTTTATTTATTATGGTGGCGACCTCTCCAGCCTCGATGCTGTTCTTCGTTAAATGCTGCAGGACTTCATCAAAGTTGACAATACCTTCTTCCACACGCTGAGACATGATTTGGCTCTCGGGCTTATCGTAGGTAGGAGTGACTTGGGCCTTTTCCTGATCAGTTTGCACATAGTCACCTTGTGGTGTATTGAGTGGAGGAAGCGTATCATTCTTCTTCTTGTGTAAAGCTCTGACCATACTCCAAATGGAATTGTCGCGAACCGACAAGCTTTTAAGTTTTTCATTCCATCTAGCGTCGCGAAGCTCTTTTATATCCTCTTGGACTCTTCTCATTAGCCTGTTGTACTTGGTTTTGAGCCAAGGTTCACGATAGCGTTGCCATAGTCTACGGGTCCTGTTTCTTTCAGCAATTAGGCGTTAGATTCCAGGAATGAGTTGGATTCGATGAGAAGGATTATTCTCTGATGGATACTTACTAGCTTCTATGGCACTGTTAATACATCTGGTGATACCATCGACAAGTTGATCGAGGTCCTCCGTACAGTAAACAACGTCGGGATGGCAACCATAGTCCTTAAGAATGTGTTTGTAGAGCTTCCAGTCTTGATGATGTACGAGTTCCTCTCGGAAACTTATGTCAACATTGTCAAAGTTCAACGCCACAGGCTTGTGGTCAGAAGAAAGGTCATCAATCGTGAAGATATTGTACGGTTTGAAGAAGCCCTTCAAGAGTGAGATGTCCGAAACGTCATTACTAGGGGAGTGGTCGCAGTAGTAGGTGTCCTCCACAGGTCCAGCAGCGATGATATCATCTCTACCTTGTATGTACCTATAGATAATCATGCCATTGTAATTCTGCGTTCTGGAGTTCCAGCTTGGGTGTTTGGCATTTAGGTCACCAGCCAGGACGACTGGAGTGTCACCATTGAAGAGTTCATCAAGCTCGCAAATGTCAAGATAATGTTTAGGTGAATTGTAGAGCCCCACGAACGTCATTGATAATGATGGAGGCCGATTCCATACCTGCATAAGACTTGGAGACTAATTCTTGGTGTTGAATTCCCTTCTTAATGATGACTGCAGCGCCCCCAGAAGCACATCTTGCAGCATTTGAAGCCATTCGATCCTTACGTTACACACAATAGCCAGGTTGCTTGAGGTCTTGGCTTGGTTTGAGGTGAGTTTCACAGAGGAAAGCAACGTCGATTTCTTGCTTTATCAGAAAGTTGTGAAACTCGGTACGCTTTCGGGGAATGCCCCTAGCGTCCCATATCACGCACCGAAGTTCACCTTTGTTGATTAC
>JAHWFO010111529.1:0-16609 GCA_023313115.1 Rhysida immarginata | reverse complement strand
TGAGGCCAGGCTTTAACATAGAGAAAATGAGTTTTTCCAGGAATCTGGGAAGTAGCCGTGGTTCCAGCAGTCGTTTAAAATCTTCGTGATAGCGCAGATTAATTTTGGAGGCAAATTCTTAAGAGCATTGACAGTGATGGCGTCTAGTCCAGGAGCCTTGTTTCTCTTAACTTGCTTAATGGTGTTCGATACCTCGGCGTTGTCAATGACATGGGGAGACTTTTTTACACGATGGATGAGATCAAACTTAATGCAGCTTTCCTTAACTTGATGTGTGTTCTCGATACCAGCCAGTCTATCTTCAAGGGGGGGGGGTGAATTGACTCTTAGGTGAGTTTGCGATGAGTTGGGCCTTTTTCCTGGGGACTGCTAACAAAGTTATTATCATCCGTAAGCAGAGGATGTAAATCGGTGTTCTTCTTATTCTTGAGGGCCCTGACTGTGCACTAGAGGGAGTTGTCCTGGACTGATAGACTCTTGATTTTGCTGCACCATCTTTGGAGTCCTATTTCCTTGATCTGTTCGCTGACCTTGCGTGTTAACCTGTTGTACTTAGTCTTGAACTGCAGACACCTAGTACGTTGCCACAATCTTCTGAAAGAGCTCTTATCACGTATGAGTTGCCTGATGGATGGGGGGAGATCGAGATGGTCATCTTTCGGTCAATGTCAGTAGCACTAGCATCACTGGCTGATATAATCGATTGAGTGATTTCACTAATATTACTATCGATGTCAACATTGTTGGCCGGATCATTATATGGGATGTTATACTCTTTAAGCAAATCTCTAAAAAGCTTCCAATCCTGCTTCCGTCTGAGACTGCCCCTTAGGTCAAGGTTTAAGCCCTCAAAGTTGAGAGCGACTGGGCGATGATCGGAGG
Source organism: Rhysida immarginata (assembly GCA_023313115.1). NCBI lineage: Eukaryota > Metazoa > Arthropoda > Chilopoda > Scolopendromorpha > Scolopendridae > Rhysida > Rhysida immarginata. Next base: position 15,727 of record JAHWFO010111529.1, on the reverse strand, counting down.
ATAAGTCGTTCACAGTAAAGATATTATATGGTTTGTAAAACCCCTTGAGGACAGCAATGTCAAGTACATCACTAACGGGCGAGTGATCGCAATAGTAGGTGTCGTCAAGAGGACCGATGACTAAGGTATCAGATTGGTTTACCAAGTAGCCATGGAGAATGGAACTGTTATGATTCATACGTTTAGAATTCATAATGACTGGAATGGGACCGTTTAGTAAATCATCGAGCTCGCAGGGATCGAGCTTGTGCCTGGGCGAGTTGTATAAGGAGATAAATTTAACTTCCCCTACGTCCACGTCATTTATAATAACTGACATGGCTTCCATTCCCACGAAGCTGGTTGTGATAGTCTCACGATGGTCGATGCCTTGTTTTACTATGAATGCTGCCCCGCCAGACGCAAGGCCAGCAGCATTTATAAGGGGTCTATCCTTGCGGTAAATCGAATAACCAGGCAATTTGAAGGTCTGATTCGGTTTGAGATGAGTCTCACACACAAACGCGATATCAATATTCCAAGATGAAAGGAAGTTGTAAAGCTCTATGCGATTGCGAGAGAGCCCCCTCGCGTTCCAAATAGTGCAACGAAGCTTTCCTTGCTTAATTACTCTATAGGGGTTCTATCCATGATTCATTTCTGTTTCGACTGAGACAAACTGAGGCAAATCTTTGCTCTTTTCCTTGAGAAGATTCAGTAAGTTCCCCACATATCTGTATACTCTGGTCAATTCATTGGGGTCTATAATTCCATTGCTAGCAGAACTGGAGGCGACAGAAGCAAATGTTCTACCATCCACTGTTTTGGTGCTGTTGAATTTCCTAGCCTGGGGGTACTTTGGGCATTTCGTATAGCTAGATGTGTGTTGACTTTCACAGCGAATACATTTAGGCGGGTCTTTACCTTTTATATTGGTACAGTCCCTTGACTGATGATCGCCTGCGCACTTGTTACAACGTGGTGACTCGGTGCAACCCTGAGACACGTGCCCAAAACTTAAACAATTGTAACATTGCAATGGCCTTTTGTTACCCTTAAATAATTCAACTACTACAGCAAGTGGACCGATACGGTTCAGATTTAGGAAGGACTTATTATGTTCAGTGTTTTTGAGGAGGACTAGAACCATTGGCATCTCGACAGCACCGTTTGCTTTTTTAAGCCTAATTGCTTTGTCCGGGAAGTAGTTGGCACTTCTGAGGTCTTCACAGAATTCTTCGAGGTCGTATGTTTTGTCAACATTACGAACAACGTATTTCAGTAGCTTTTCGGACTTTAGTTGGTGGTGTTGGATTTTAAGAACATCATTGTTTTTGATTCCAGACACTAGAGTTTTGTGCGTCTGTTCGTCATGACATTTGCCCTTAAGAGTGTCTGAACGACCTGTGTGGGCGGTAATTTTTTCAAGAGGTACGTGCTTTTTGATCTCCTCCAAAATCTCCTTTTTTGGCTTCCCATGGTCACGGGTGATGATTGGTGGGATATATATTGCTCCCTTTTCACGGGTGACATTAATATGGGAAGAACGGTGTTTAATGTCACCCGTGAAAAGGAAGCAACATATATCCCACCAATCATCGTTCGTCATCATGGGAAGCCAATAAAGGAGAGTTTGGAGAGATCAAAAAGCACGTACGTCTTGACAAAATTACCGCCCACACAGGTCGAAAGGACACCATAAAGATCAGGTGTCACGACGAGGAGAGTCATCGATCTTCCTCCAAGTATTAGACAAATTATTGCAGAGAGGAATGCCTTCCGAAGGCTTTGGCAGCGTACACGTGATCCCATTTTTAAGAGAAAATATAATAGGCGTTCTAGGAGGGTCCACGAAAAAGTAAGAGAGCTACGAGTGCAAAAATGGACTAGCAAATTGAAGAATCTCTCAACTCATGACAACTCTCTCTGGACTATGATTAGAGCTCTTAAGTGTAAGAAAACGAAATTTTCACGCCTGTATTCTCCAGACGGTACTACTCTTGCTACTACAGACCAAGATGAAGCTGAATTAATTGCTGTGTCACTTAGCAATCAATTCATCACCCCAATTCCAGATACTCCGGACGGAGAGCATGCAATCAGCGAGGTTCGTGATGTGTGTTCCAATTTTTATGAGGGTCGGCGTGTTCCTATAGAGCGATCAATCTACCCGATGGAAATTGCGGAAGTCATCAAGAAACTCAAGAATATGAAAGCCCCTGGAATGGATGCCATTACAAATAATGCACTTAAAAATCTACCTTCTAACCTGATTCTTGACATCGTTAGACTAATTAATGACTGCTGGAAACTCGGATATTTCCCTACTGGCTGGAAGGAATCAATTATCCTAAGCATTCCTAAACCAGGTCTTAACCCTTCATTGCCTGCAAGTTACAGGCCCATTAGCCTTTTACCAACTATGTCTAAGGTTCTAGAGCGGACAATTCTTAAAAGGTTCAATGAATTCTGCTCTGCCAATGATCTTATTCGTGATGAGCAGTTTGGTTTCCGTACGGACCACTCCTGCCAAATGCAAATATGGCGGCTTGCTGTCGACGCAGAAAACTCTCTTAACAAGTCTCTATATGGTGGCATTATCTTCCTAGACATTTGCAAGGCCTTCGATCAAGTTTGGCATGATGGTGTCATTTATAAAATGATAAAATCTGGATTTCCAGATGACCTTATCATGCTGGTCCGCTCATTCCTCTCAGACAGGTCTTTTCGAGCTAAAATTGGTGACTCCCCTTCCCAATCATGTGTGGTTAAAGCCGGTGTCCCACAGGGATCAGTTCTGGGACCAGCCTTGTTTAATTTTTCTATCCAGGACTTTCCCAAACCCGACAAGTGTAAACTGTACTTCTACGCTGATGATGCGGCCATCTTAACCTTTGCCCGTGTTCCTGCCCATGTCATCTCTCGCTTGCAGAAAGCGCTGCATCTCTACGAAAAATGGTTCAACAGATGGAGGCTGAAGTTAAATGTTGGCAAGTGCAAGGCTATGTTCTTCACAAACAAATGCAGAAACCCCCCAGGTTTGCTTACCCTGTACGGAAACAAGCTCGACTGGATTAAAGAGTGTAAATATCTTGGTGTGGTGATCGATTCCAGGTTCACCTGGAATCAACGTTTCCTACGCGTTGAATAAGGCAAAGAGGGCTAAATTCAGTCTGATCGCGTTGCTTGGTCGTAACAATGCTCTTGGCATTGATAACAAGCTGGTCATCTACAAAATGGTCATCCGCACGATCTTGCTTCATTGTATGCAGCTTGGGCTTCCGTGTACAAAACAAGGTGGAAGGAGCTGCAGACATTCCAAAATATTACTCTTAGAGCAATTGTGAAACTGGATCGTAGAGTAGCCAACAATAATGTCGTCCATGAGGATCTAGGGATGACGCATATTGGCAAGTTTGTACAGGATACGATAACGACTGTGCTCCCGAAGATGCTTAATCACTGGAATCAGTTAGTGTCTGAAATTCACAACCCTAATGACTACAGGAAACGCTTAAAACATCGTTTGCCCAGCCATGTCTTGAAGTTAACTTCGACGATGTCAGGAATGTTATCTTCCCCGATTTTTGGATAGCCTAGTTCGCCTCTGGCCCCCCCCCCGGGTTCTATGACAATCTTCAATCAACCTTTTTATCCCCAGAATGAGGGGAATATTCTTCAATCATCTTCAGGAGGACCTTCGGGGTTTTTTCAGGCTTCTCAACTATCTCAGTGTAATTCCCCTGGTCTATACAAGTGACGAGTGAATTTGGGAGCTCTGCTTCAGTACCACTCGCAATTGATTCTTCACTCCACTGCTCGATTGTCGACGAAGAGAGTCATAAAACTCTTGTGTCTGGAGTGAAAAGCAACGATGTGCTTAAGATCCAGCATCATCAACTTAAGTCGGAGAAAACGTGTAAATACGTTGTCCGAAATGTTGATACAACATAAAATCTAGAAGACTTTTGGAAAGACCTCAGGAAGGCAAACTATTTTCCTGAAAAGGCTATCAGGCTTAAAAAAGCAACTGGTGCAGTGGAGATGACAATGGTTTTGGTCTTACTATAAATTAATGAACACAATAAGTCTTTTTTTGAGTTTGAAGCGTGTCGGCCCACTAGCTGTTATTGTTGAGTTATTTAGAGGCAACAAAAGGCCCTTGCAATGCTATAACTGTTTACGTTTTGGTCACGTATCCCAAGGTTGCACTGAGTCGCCTCGATGTAATAAGTGCACTGATGACCATCAGTCGAGGGATTGTACTAACATAAAAGGCAAAGACCCCCCAAAATATATATGTTGTTCTGGTCAACACACATCTAACTACACCAAGTGTCCCAAATATCCACAAGTCAAAAGGATCAAAAGCACCAAAGTGTTAAGAGGGAAAATCCTATGCATCGGTCGCATCCAGTTCTGCTGATACTAGAGAAACACGTACGGTCGACCACAATCGATTGCGTGAGATTTACAGGTTCCTATGAAATTTGCTAAATCAGTATAAGGAAAGTGGAAAAGCAGTGCCATAGATTGCCTCTCACGAATCTAACAAATGATTATGGACAGACACCCATACAAGATCGTAAATCAAGGGAAACTCCGTTGCAATATTTGGAATGCAAGGGGAATCCAATTAGTTCTCAATTTCCCTACAAATTGGAATGACGATGTCGCCTTCGTGTGCGAGACGCACTGAAATCTACTCAAGTCTTCACCTTGCTGGATATCGTGTTTATCGCAGAGATCGGCCACTGGGTAATAATGCCAGTCACGCTTTTGGCGGAGCAGCGTTCATTGTAAAGGACGGCATTGATCATCGTGAGTCTGTCACTCCAAACTTTGTGGGAATGGAAGCAGTCTCCGTGATTATAAACGATGTGGACGCAGGTGAAATCAAGTTCATCTCTTTATATAACTCACCGAAGCACAAGCTTGATCCGTGCGAACTTGATCAGCTGCTGTCTGGGCCCATTCCAGTTGTTATTGCGGGCGACTTGAATGCCAAGCACCATGCGTGGAACTCCAAATGCCCCAATCAAAACGGCAATATCTTATATGGATATACCTTAAACGAGATTGACACTTTCGTTGCTGGTGCCCTTGATGACACGTACTACTCACCTGTTAGCGACGTGCTGGATATTGCACTTCTTAAAGGTTTCCTCAAGCCCTATAATATATTCACAGTCGACGACTTATCTTCTGACCAATGTCCAGTGATGCTTATGTTTGAGGCCTTAGTAATCGATAAGAAAATTGTGCTCCGCTCTAAACAGGACTGGAGACTCTTTAGGGACATTTTTCGAGATAGTAGCATTCCTTACAAGGAGGTTATTAACAAGGAGGATATCAATAGTAATATTAATGCTATCACCCGTTTTGTCAACGATGCCACTACTTCCAGTGCCTCTACTATCGATCGTAAGCGTCCTGAACATCTCGACCTGCCTCCTTATATCAGACGTCTTATTCTCGAAAGGAATTCTTACAGAAGATTATGGCAGCGTAAGCGACTTCCCGTCTTCAAGACCAAGTACAACCGGCTTTCTCGCAAGGTTCAGGAGGAGGTTAAAGCACTACGAAATCAAAGGTGGAGCGAAAAACTGGGTTCCTTGTCTGTCCAGGACAACTCGCTCTGGGCAACTGTGAGGGCCTTAAAGGGAAACAGACCAATCCAATTGCCGCCACTGCTTGCAGGCAATGTCAACGTTGTCACCAGTGACGGGGATAAGGCTATATTGATCGCTGATTCCCTGAAAAGTCAATTTACCACGCCTGGTGAGACAAACATGGACAGCCTCCAAAACACTCAGATAGTTAACGATCGGTGTATCGCTTACAAGTGCATTCATCGTTCCCGCCCCTAAGGAAGTCATTAGTGCTCAAGAAATCTCTGACGTCATCAAGCGACTTAAAACCAAGAAAGCAGCAGGTATTGATTCTATCACTAACAGTGCTCTCAAGAACTTGCCTTCTAATATTGTCTCGATCATTACCAAAGCCATGAATGACTCCTGAAAACTTGGTTACTTCCCCGACCAATGGAAAGAGTCCGTCATAGTTACCATACAAAAGACTGGTCTAAACCCTGCTCTTGCTGTCAGCTACAGACCCATAAGCTTGCTGCCTGTGCTATCAAAAGTCTTTAAACGCATCATTCTGAAGAGATTTAACGAATTCTGTGTAACAAATAATCTCGTTCGTGATGAGCAATTTGGGTTTCGCCCAAGTCACTCCTGCCAACTTCAGATCTGGAGGCTTGTTGCAGATCTAAACACTCCTCTTAACTGTGGTAAGTATGGTGGTCTTGTCTTTTTGGATGTCCGTAAAGCTTTTGATCTGCACTGTTCAACTTTTTCATCCATGACTTCCCAATTTTTACTAATTGCAAGCTATATCTGTTCGGTGACGACGCGGCCATCATGACTACTGACCACAATCCCGCTCACGTCATATCACGATTACAAAAGGCCTTACATCTGTGCGAGAAATGGTTTGCAAAGTGGAGACTCGACCTAAACGTTGACAAGTGCAAAGCAATATTCATTACGAAGAAACTTCGGAAACCACCGAGTCCTCTCTTCCTTTCTGGTAAAGAGCTCGAATGGGTTAAGAATTACAAATCAAGTGAATCTGCAATGACTTGGGCCTCGTCCTGATCAGTTTGCACATAGTCACCTTGTTGTGTACGGAGTCGAGGAAGCGTATCATTCTTCTTCTTCTGTAAAGCTCTGACCATACTCCAAATGGAATTTCGCGAGCCGACAAGCTTTTGAGTTTGTCATTCCTTCTAGCGTCGCGAAGCTCTTTTATCTCCTCTTGGACTCTTCGCACCAGCCTGTTGTACATGGTTTTGAGCCAAGGTTTACAATAGGGTTGCCATAGTCTACGGATCCTGTTTCTTAGAGCAATTAGGCGTTGGATTCCAAGTGCGAGTTGGATTCGATGAGGAAGTTTATTCTCTGATGGATAGTTACTAGCGTCAATGGCACTGTTAAGACATCTGGTGATGTCTTCAACACGTTGATCGATGTCCTCCGTACAGTATGCAACGTCAGGATGGCAGCCATAGTCCTTAAGAATATCTTTGTAGAGCTTCCAGTCTTGATGATGTATGAGTTCCTCTCTGAAATTTATGTCGACATTGTCAAATTTCAACGCCACAGGCTTGTGGTCAGAAAAAGGTCATCAATCGTGAAGATATTTTACGGTTTGAAGAAATCCTTCAAGAGCGAGATGTCCAAAACGTCACTAGTAGGGGAATGGTCGCAGTAATAGGTGTCCAATCGACAATCGAACTGTGTAGTGTATCGGTATTCGTGTGGAACTTGAAGCATAGCTTCCATAATCTCACCCTTTATAAACATATTCCAAGGGAAATACACTGAACTAGAAAAGAAGTCTGATGTACTTACAAAAGGTCATCCAAAGTATGAAAGAAAGTTGCCTCCTCTTGGTGGAGAAAAATTTGATTTTCGATTGTCTGAACTAGGAGTATATTACATAGTAAGCCACAGAAAAAACGAAAAAATTTATGAAACCCAGTAACCTGGTAAGATGACATCGTCAATGTCATCAAAATTGACATCAAGGATATGTTTTGTGATTATGGTGCCTTTTTCTATGTAGAGAATGTTTTAGAATGCCAGAGACTAGATCATTATCATGATTTACCATAATAGGCAACCCGGTTTTCATGAGCTCTTGAACATATTTCCCGACATGGGTCATATCGAAATCATTATGAATGGAGTAATTGCGAGCAGTTCTCCTATCTAATTGTGCAATAGTCCTTAGGGTAATGTTCTGGAAAGTTTGAAGTTCCTTCCATCTTGTCTTGCAAATCGTAGCCCAGACGGGCATGCCATATAGCAAGATGACACGAACAATTATTTTGTATAAGAGTAGTTTGTTATCAACACTGAGGACACTGTTACGACCCAATAGAGCAATTAAGCTAAACTTTATTTTTTGGCCTTTTTCATCGCATAAGTCACATACATATTCCATGATAGTTTTGAATCAATAACAACGCCAAGGTATCTATAATTATCAACCCATTCCAAGTATTTGCCATATAACTTTAAGGAGTCAAGATTTCTCTTTTTCTTCTTAGTGATAAACATTGCTTTGCATTTGTCTATATTCAGTTTTAATCGCCACTTGCTAAACCAGATTTCACATTCTTTAAGGGCTTTCAGCAAACGTGATACAACAACACTGGGCTGGCGTGCCCATGTCAGTATAGCAGCATCATCCGCATAAAAATATAGCTTGCAGTAAGAGATTTCAGGGAAGTCACGTATATAGTAATTGAACAGAACTGGCCCCAGCACTGATCCTTGTGGGACACCGCCATTTATCTCACAGGTATTAGATAATTCATCTCCAACTCTGGCCTGAAAAGATCTGTTGGACAGAAACGAGTGAACTAGACTAATTAAATCATGTGGGAAGCCATCAGTTATCATTTTATATATAAGGCCTTCATGCCAGACCTGATCAAAGGCTTTATGAACATCTAAGAAGATGACGCCGCAATACATCGAAAGATTAAGGGTAGTGTTAACATCCGCTATAAGTCTCCAAACTTGGAGCTGGCATCATAGTCAAACTCGAAGGACACACGGATCAGGACGGACTAGCTCTTCAAGGTATCACCTCTACTCCCTTTTCAGGTATCATTTCATTACTCTTATTTACGGTGCGCCCTTTTCAGGGCAATATTCACCTTCTGTTACGTCTTATGTACTGGTCCCTGGCGTTGGAATTAATATTCCCGTAAACCAGTACATCAAGACGCTCATTATCCCTCTGGGTCCCTGGCGTTGGGATTAATTTCCTCGCAAACCTAACAAAGGACATCTTTTCATATCATCTATTATTATTCTAATCATTCATGAGTGGGTCCCTGGCGTAGAATTAATTTTCTCGCAAACCTGACTTGTTCTTTTTTCTTAAAGCTAGGTGCGTCCTTCTTAGGACGGCTTCTTTAGCACACACCTAGTTACGAGGTTATCCCCCCCCCCCCCCGTAGTTCTATGCAACTATATTTTAAAAATACGATGGCTTCTTCCAAAGTAGCAAAGCTGAAGTCGGCAACGGTGTCTTTGCTGTCGCCTGACGGTAAAAGTGTGTCCTGCGAAAGGGCCTACAGGGATGCTTGTTTGGATCCTAGGTTTGCCGCATTTGACCTAGTATTTGATGAAATAGTGGAATCTCTCAGGAATGACATAAACACCAAGTACAATGCACTGGAGGCGAAGGTCGATTCCTTACGAACAAGTTTTGATGAAAAATTCAATGGAATCAACACGGAAATTCAAAACTCTCGAACAGACGTCATCAACAAGATAAATGATTTTAGAACAGCCTTTGAAAAATGTTCCGGGACTCCAAAGGCGGGAAACTCCAAAGAAGAAAATAAGGTAAGAGAAAATTTTCAACCTATCTCCATTGATAACAAAGTGCATGGACTGGAGTCCATGGAAACAAGTGATGAACATGACTGTTCGGCAAACGGTGGCAACAATAGAAGCCATTCCGACGGAAGTGATGGAGAAGTGGAAGACAGTGCTTGGCCAGTTGTTCGTAACAAAAACCCAGAAGGGGGACGAGGACAGAAAATTCCCAGATTAAGGTAAGTGAAAAGAAAGCTATTTATATTCCCCCTATTATCGTTAGACATCACGGAAAACCGATTAAGGAAGTGCTAAATGAGATTAAAAATCACGTAACGTTACTGCACATACAGGACGCTCAGAAACTATCGAGATAAAATGCCACGATGAGGAAACGCACAAAGCCCTCGTGTCAGAAATCAAAATGAATGGTGTGCTTAAAATCCAACATTATCAGCTCAAGTCTGAGAAGCTGTTAAAATACGTTGTCCGTAATGTGGATACAACCTATGACATGGAAGATTTTTGCGCAGACCTTAGAAACGCTAACTACTTCTCCGTTAAGGCAGTTAGACTCAAAAAAGCAAATGGTGCAGTTGAGATGCCAATGATCCTAGTGCTCCTACAAAATACTGAGCACAATAAATCTTTCGAAAACTTAAAGCGCATTGGTTCACTTGCTGTAACTGTTGAATTGTATAGGGGCAACAAGAAGTCCTTACAATGTTACAAGTGCTTACGTTTTGGGCAAGTTATAAATCAAGGTAAGCTACGTTGCACTATATGGAATGCGAGGGACATCCCTCGCAAGTGTCATGAGTTCTACGACTTCCTCACAAGCTGGAACATCGATGTTGCCTTCTTGTGCGAAACCCATCTCAAGCAGAGTAAGGCTTTCAATCTACCAGGTTACTATGTGTACCGAAAAGATAGCCCCCCCCTAAAAAATTTTCAGATCCAGCCTCTGGTGGGGTAGCTAATGTTGTCAAAAAAGGTATAAATCCCACTAAGATTGTCACACCTAACCTTATCAATATGGAAGCAGTTTCCATTGTCATCAAAGATGCTGATGTTGGAGAGGTCAAGTTTACTTCCCTATACAACCCACCCAGGCACAAGTTAGACCCTCACGATTTAGATGAACTACTGTCTGGGCCCACTCCAGTCGTTATGGCGGGTGATTTGAATGCGAAACACCCACACAGGAACTCCAGATGCACTAATCAAAGTGGATTGGTACTTTATAGGTACATGGTAGATCAGATCGACACTTCCGTTATTGGCCCTCTTGAAGATACATACTACTGTGACCACTCACCCGCTAGTGACGTACTCGACATTGCTGTTCTCAAGAGGTTTTTCAAACCCTACAATATTTTTACAGTAAATGCGTTATCATCTGATCACCTACCAGTTGCACTAAATTTTGAGAGGATAAATATCGACCTGAGAATAAATCTTCGTTATAAGCAGGACTGGAAATTTTTTAGAGAACTTATGAACGAGAGTAACATTCCCTATCAGGAACCCGCCACCAGCAGTGACATTGACGAAAATATCAAGAAAGTCACTCACTCCACCAAGATGGCTACAAATGCTAGTGCTACTCCGGTGGATTGCAAGTGGCCAGACCATCCGGAACTTCCTCCCTCCATCAGGCAACTCATCCACGAAAAAAACCACTTCAGAAGACTTTGGCAGCGTACCAGGTTTCTCCACTTCAAGACGAAGAAAAACAGGCTATCCCGCAAGTTAAGTGAGCAGATTAAGGATTTAAGGAATCAAAGATGGAACGACAAGGTTAAAAGTCTGTCCGTACAGGATAATTCTCTCTGGAGTATGGTCAGGGCCCTTAAAAGCAACAGGACTATTGTTCTCCCTCCTTGCTCCATCATGACCTGGGCAGGAAACCCAGCACATGTCATCATTCGACTCCAAAAAGCTTTACATCAGTGCGAGAGCTGATTCACTAACTGGCGATTAAAGCTGAATGTCAAAAAGTGCAAAGTCATGTTTATTTATCGCTCGCAAACGCAAAAACCCTCCAAAGCCCCTCTTCTTATTTGGCAAGAAACTTGAGTGGGTAAAAAGCTATAAATATCTTGGTGTCATGATCGACTCCAAACTAAATTGGAACGACCAAGTCCAATACGCGTTCAACAAAGCAAAGAAAGCGAGGTTCAGTTTGATTGCACTTCTGGGGCGAAACAGCGCTCTTGGTGTGGATAACAAACTCTTGATATACAAGGTTGTGACTCGTACTATTTTTCTTCATGGAATGCCTGCTTGGGCTTCTATTTGCAAATCTAGGTGGAAGGATCTCCAGACCTGCCAAAATATTGCTCTCCGGTCCATTGCCCAACTTGACAGAAGAGTTGCCAACAATCACTCTATCTATGAGGATTTGGGGATGATCCACATAGGCACATTTGTCCAGACTCTTATGAAGAACATGCTACCCAAGATGGAGAATCATGAAAACACCCTGGTTTCTGGTATCCTGGACCACCCACTCGTTGTTAAGGGTCCCCTCCGGTTTCGAAGACCCCGCCATATCCTTGCTTTGATGACGTTAACAAGGCCGTCTTACCCAACTATTGGATCTTTTAGACCCTGCTGATTTTTGGGGACTCTATTCGTCAATCTACAACCTGACTCTCGTCCCTTCTTGGGACTTCTTCTCTGGAGGACTAAAGAGGTTCGTCAGGCTTCTCTGCCAGTTCAGTATACCTCCTCTGGTTTACTCTTTGGGCGAGCGTGCAAAGTGAGCTTGGCTCCTGGACCACTCGCGTCTTTCTTTTCATTACATTGTTCGATTGTCGATTGTCGAACTAAATTACTATACACATAGGCAGAGCAGAGACGATCAAAGTAAGGTGTCATGACGAGGAAACGCATAGTAAACTGGTGTCTGGCTGATAACGTGCTAAAGATTCAGCATCATCAACTTAAATCGGAAAAAGTCCTCAAATACGTTATACGAAATGTAGACGTGAGCTATGACCTTGTCGATTTTAAGGAAGACCTAAGAAAGGTCAATTATTTTACTGAGAAAGTGACTGGACTTAAAAAATCTAAAGGATCCAAAGATATGTCCATGATTCTGGTCCTGTTAGCGAACACAGAGCACAACAAGACCCTAAGAAATGTTACTCGCATAGGACCCTTAGCTGTTTCCATCGAAATGTTCCGTGGAAATAAGAGACTATTACAGTGCTTTAACTGCTTACGATTTGGTCATATATCTCTAGGGTGTATTGAAGCCCCTCGCTGTAACAAATGTGCTAAAGACCACCAGTCACGAGACTGCCCAAATGTTAAAGGACAAGATCCTCCAAAAATTATTATTATTGATAAAAAATCGATATTCATAGTTATGGCAGGGCATATTAATGAGAAATATCTCATGACCAACAATGCAAGACAGTTTTTGCAACAATAAGTAATAACAATGGTATCAACACGCAATTCACAAACACTCTGCACGGACCAACAATATATATCTCATGACCAACAATGCAAACAAAAGTTTGTGCAACAATAGGTATCAACAATCGTATCAACGCGCAATGCACCAACACTATGCAAGGTCAGAATGGTCAGAATTTTTTATTGATATAATCAGTGTTGGGACGTATCTAGATAAATTTATCTAGATAATTATCTTAGATGAAAAGGTTTTATCTTTTATCTTGTCTAGATAAACTTTCTTTTATCTTTATCTTTATCTAAGCATAATTTATCTTATCTTTTTCATAAATTTCTATAATTTTTTTTAAGGTTTTAAAAAATGTACTGAAAAAAACTTCTAAAATTGTAAGGAAATGGTTGACCTTAAATAGGTGAGACATGCATCCAGCTCCAGCATGCATGACTAATGTCATGGGCTCATGGCTCTTTCTTTTTAGCAAAGGGTGCGTTTGTTTAGTGCGACGAAAGCAATGAAGTTAACGTGGCTGCCCGCAAGTTGTTAAATTCAACAGGTCTTCAGCGCTGCAGCATCAAAAATGGCTCCATGTGGCACTGTGTTGTTGGCTCTCTGCTGCAAACAAGCCGTCTGTGCAAGCTGTCTGCCACGATTGCCTCGTTCGCACAGGAAAACGATCCCACGTCAAGTCGCTGGTTTGTTTTTAATCAACACCTTTGCCTATTATTAAACATCTGGATAAGAAATCTTTTCAAAATCATTAATATACCTTTTACAACCTTCTTAGCCGTGTCAGTATCTAATTGTAACGAAAATTGTATATTTTCTTACACAAAATTGTCTTTACTCATGAACGCCACCATTTGTAAGAAAGCTCATGCAACAGAATAAGCAAGCAAAAGGGTTGCTGCAAATTGTAATCTCAAACCAGTGCTCTGCTGCACATGTCTGATCCTTCAAAAGAGCTCAACAATGCTTTTAACCACTCCATTGCTGCAGCACTTCGTGCAGTGCTGAGCAACTGGTGAATTTAACTACTCACGGTGCGTTTGTTTAGTCTCGTCAGATCGACTACTTCCATTTGCTATTGCCAGAGATGCTGATGCAGTCACGCTTAGTTGCGAAACTAAGTCGACAAGCTAAATCGATCATCACCTTCTGCGGGGATAGTATTAGAGAAAGCGATCGGGATTTTAGCCAATGTCATTATTACAAACGAAAGAATTACTTCAAACAGAACAGAACATACGCACCAATAGGGCTTGGGATCATTTCGAAAACATAATTTAAAGAAACTATTGCTTTATCATTTCGTTATTTACTGCGAGCATTAGAAGGCATATATCGCTGTTGTTGATTGCCTGCCTGAAAGCAGTCGCTCTCACGAAATCGTTTGTAATCGTCAGGATGACAAATTTCATGGCTCCGTGATTCGTAGTGACGGCGAGTCGCTATCATAGTAATAAACAAATACACCCAAAGTCACTGAATTTCGCAAGTAATCATGTGACCAGTTGAGAAATTCTTTGAGCTCTGCAAAAAAGAGCTAAATGCTTATAAGAGCCACTTTTCTTTTCCTCAAAATAACTGTCTTATCTTCTGCGATTCCACATATAGAGCCTTGTTTCAATTTCTGGGATCTTATAAGCAGAGTCGACTGTATCTCAGAAAATGCCTTTAGAAGGTACCTAGTAGCGATGGGCGATATTTTCTAAAATATCGTATTTCGATATATCATATCGCTTGAACAGCCGATAGTAGCTGTTTGCGCCACGCTTGTTTCTGTTACGTTAGGCTGTCCGATATCGATAAGACGCTCAATGAGAGGTGTAACTCTATTGAATTTAGGATCGATACAAAATTAACGAGCCATTCAGAGTTAACCCGTTAGTGACGTCACTAGTCTTCTGCTTCCCTGCTGCTCCCGTCAGCAGCTATTGTGTTTTCGCTGCTTCGAAGATCACTCCTCCAGCTTCAAGTCACTTCTCGAAGCATTAAAATAAATTAATAAATTATATATAATAAATAATTAACCATGAGTGGGACAACGAAGAAAAAATTTTGTTTCACCAGCCACGAAACCAACATTGCGGTTTCTGAGTTCTTTGGTGGAGTAGACCGAAACTCGAAAGCAAGACAACACCTTTTCTTTTACCCACAATCCTAAGCATAACATGCTGAGCAGCCTCTCTGCACAATGACCTGTTTTCATGCGCGACGTTAACATTAGATTTCTACGATACAAATGTAACGGGCAGCCTAACAATCAGAAAAGAGCGTGGCGCAAACAGCCCATTATCACAAAGACTCCAATATTTATCACGATATATTGACAGCTTGAAAAGTTGGCTAAATAAAGGCTAAATTTTATCTTAATTTGTTAGATAATTTATTTTTACCTTTTATCTTTATCTAGATTATATTAAATTATATTATCTATTATCTTATCTAGATAAAAATTTAATTCTCATCTTTATCTTAATCTAGATAATGTTTTTATTTTATCTTGCCCAACACTGGATATAATAAGCCACAGACAGCAAAGGCATTTTTTTTTGTTTTTTTTTTTAAATGTAGCGTCTCTTCATTGATAACATTGTTTTGACATTTGAGAATCTATATAATGGAACGTAAAATCATACAAGTTTTATCACCATAGTATAATTAATCAGATGGAACAGATACTTAATCTACGGGGGATCCCATAAGTTTTCATACATAGGAAAAATAAACATTTTTTTATGAAAACCATTTTGGTTTATATAATATGACTACCATTGTTTTGAAAACACATTTCGATGCGTGTCCTCCACTGCTGAAGTCATGAACTTATTTGACACCCTATATATGAATAAAAGCCAATGTGTGTATATTCTCGATAATCTCTAGAACCACGGACCGATGAGCGTCAACCTTT
>JAHWFO010111525.1:0-16595 GCA_023313115.1 Rhysida immarginata | reverse complement strand
TACCGACAGATCGCTCTTATCACTTCATACAGAGGTTAAAAATATTGCTATTCCTGGACCTTTACTTTTGTTTCATTAATCAAGTCAGCAATATAGATCAGAATGCAACGAATGGCGATTGTAGCGGCAATACTTGAAGTTGCATTTTGAAAGTCGGTACCAATAGTTTTCGCTGAAAAGAGTTATCAGCTGCACATGCTGGCACACAACAATCTCTGGGTGAGGTGAAAAGAGTTATCTGTCGGTCATAAATCCCGATTAGCTTACTCGACATCATTTTCACACGATCGAAAACGGCAGTCTAATCGCCCTAATCGTAAAAAAGATGGTTAGTCCAGTGAGAAATGCTCGCCAACTCTTCTCAACTTTTTGACCTCAGCCTTTGTCATTTTCTTTGGCCTACCATTTGTCCGTTTACTGACGTTCTTCCTCGAGATTTCCACTTGGCAACAACGTCACTTACAGTTGAACGGAGTATTTATATATCAGCCGCCAAAATTTCCGGACAACCCTTCCTAAAAGCAACCCCTCCAAATTTACATGCCTACGATGCCTAAGCCAATAGAACCGGGTTCTTTTTTAATATTTAGGAAGGCATTTCCGCCAAATTTCACAAAGAGTTGGACGGGAGGTGTCTGCAGTGCATAGATGTTGGAAACGGTGGGAAGAGGAAGGATTATTCACCCGCAGACCTGGTTCAAGACATCCAGACATTCAGATGAACGTCTAGGGCCGCTCTAGCAGACCGAACAGTCACGTCCACTCAAATCAAAGCAACATTTACATCAGACCGTCAGCTCGGACTATCCGTAATCGTCTCCTTTAAGCAAAACTGCAGTCGCGAATTCCTTTGGCGAGTCTGCCATTTCCATCACGACACAGTTAGATGGGTGTCTAGAACGACTGCTTGGAGGAATGGATGGAGGTCGGCGGTGTTCTGTGATGAAAGCCTTTCTTTCTGGGCATGAGTGACAGTCGCTCGAGGTAAAAGGTACATTGATATGCATTGATATAAATGAAATCCAAAGCATCATTAAAAATTTAAAAACCAGAAAAGCTCCAGGTAAAGACTCTATTAAGAACAGTGCTTTAAAAAATTTACCTCAAAATACAATTCAAGATATTGCAAAAGTGATTAACGACTGCTGGAAGAACACTTACTTCCCGGATGCTTGGAAGCAATCAGTGGTCTTAAGCATTCCTAAGCCAGGACAAAATCCTGCAAATCCTGTTAGTTACAGGCCCATCAGCTTGTTACCATCAATCTCCAAAATCCTGGAAAAAACAATTCTCAAGAGATTCATTGAGTACTGTGATGCCAACGATCTCATCCGCGATGAACAATTTGGCTTTCGCTCAAACCATTCCTGCCAACTCCAAACATGGAGGCTCGCAGCGGACATCAATGAGCCCCTTAATCTCTCTATGTATTGTGGGGTCGTTTTCCTCGATGTACACAAAGCCTTCGACCAAGTCTGGCACGATGGTCTTATTTTTAAAATGATTATGGATGGATTTCCTCAAGACATAATTACTCTGATACACTCGTTTCTCTCCAACCGGTTCTTTCAGGCCAGAGTTGGAGATAATCTATCTCCTATGTATGAAGTAAAAGCTGGTGTCCCACAGGGTTCAGTCCTGGGGCCAGTATTATTCAATTATTTTATGCGAGACTTTCCAAGTCCTTCTAAATGTAAGCTCTTTTTTTACGCAGATGACGCTGCTATACTGACCTGTGCTCGTCAACCAGCCGTAGTAGTCTCGCGGCTGCAGAAGGCTCTAAAGGAGTGTGAAAGCTGGTTTAGCAAGTGGAGGCTAAAATTGAATGTAGACAAATGCAAGGCGATGTTTGTCTCCAAGAAGAGAAAGAGATCATTAGATTCCCTAACATTACAGTAAAATCTCGTTACAACATACCTCACTTTAACGTACATTTCAGAATAACGTACTAATTTTACATTCCCTTGGTTAAATTATCCCTTCAGTACAACGTACATCGTTCGCATGTCTTGCTCTGATTGGTCAATGCAGCCCATGTGAAAGTTGCAACTGGGCCAATGTGCTAATTAAGCCGAGTTCACATTTCATTGGTTGGTCAGTGTAGAATATATTAACCCGGAAATCATTAAAAAATTAATGTAATACTACACATTGTATATGCTATAGTGTATTTGTATTGAATAAAATAAAATGCATTCATGTATTCTTATGTTTTTCTATGAATACATGTATATGCATTGTTCACAAGCCCCCCCCCCCCACTTTCAGAATAACGTACACCTCAGAATAACGTACAAATTTCCAGGTCCCTTAAAGTACGTTGTAACGGGGTTTTACTGTATATGGCAAAAAACTGGACTGGGTTGAAACTTATAAATATCTTGGTGTTGTTATTGACTCTAAACTTACCTGGACTCCCCACGCAACTTATGCGTTGAATAAGGCCAGGAGAGCCAAGTTTAGCTTGATTGCTTTGCTGGGCCGGATTAGTGCTCTAAACATTGATAATACACTCCTACTCTATAAGGTCATTGTTCGGACCATCTTGACGTATGGTATGCCCGTCTGGGCCACAATATGTAAGACTAGGTGGAAGGAACTGCAAACGTTCCAAAACGTTACCCTTAGGATTATTGCGCTAAAGATCGGAGAATTGTTCGCAATTCCTCCATTTCTAATGACTTCAACATGACTCATATTGGCAAATACGTTCAAGGGCTCATGGAATCCATGCTGCCCAATATAGAAAATCATAGCAACGATCTAGTCTCGGGCATTTTAAATCATCCTATACTCGTACATAGAAAGAGATATCGTGATCCAAGGCATATACTTGATATTAATTTTGAAGACATTGATAATGTCATATTTCCAGATTACTGGACTTCATAGGTCTGCTTCTAGTCTAGACAGTCGTCAATCAAATTTTCCTCCACCAAGAGGAGGCAATTTTCTTTCATACTTTGGATGACCTTTGTGGGTACATCAGGCTTCTTTTCTAGTTCAGTGTATTTCCCTTGGAATATGATTATGAAGGGTGAGATTATGGAAGCTATGCTTCAAGTTCCACACGAATACCGATACACCACACTGTTCGATTGTCGATTGTCGATTCGAAATATTGACGTTAACGATCTCGATGAACTCTTCGATGGTGACATTCCAGTTATACTGGCTGGTGACCTTAATGCCAAACATCCAAGCTGGAACTCCAGAACACGGAACTGCAATGGCATGATTCTATACCGATATATACAAAATAAGGATGACATCATTGCTGCTCGGCCAGTAGAGGACACTTTCTATTGTGACCATTCCCTTATAAGTGACGTGTTGAATATCTCACTGATGAAGGGTTTCTTCAAGCTATACAACATCTTCACGATTGATGACCTTTCTTCTGAACACAAGCCTGTGGCGTTAAACTTTGACAATGTCAATATCAATTTCAGATAAGAAGTCAATCATCAGCAAGATTGGAAGCTCTTCATAGAAATCCTCAAGGACCATGACGGCCAACTCGATAGAGCAAACTGTACAGAAGACATCGATAAACATGTTAAAGACATTACCAGGCGAATAAATAGTGCCACTGATGCTAGTGCCTATCCATTGGAAAATAAATCTTCTCATCGAATTGTGCTTACCCCAGGAATTCAACACATAATCGCAGAAAGAAACAGGACCCGTAGGCTTTGGCAATGTTATCATGTACCTTGGCTCAAAACCAAATATAACAGGTTAGTACGACGAGTCCAGAAAGAAATAAAAGAGTTACGCGGACGCTAGGTGGAATGACAAGCTGAAAAGCTTGTCCGCTCTTGACAATTCCATTTGGAGCTGGGCTAGAGCTCTGCAGAAGAAGAAGAATGATACGCTTCCTCCACTTCGCACCCCTCAGGGTAATTACGTCCAAACTAATCAGGATAAAGCACAACTAATTGCAGATTCCCTAGAGATGCAGTTTGTTACTCCTGATAAAAATAATCCCGAGAGTCAACTCATGTCCCAGCGCGTGGAAGATGGCCTTATCAAGCTTGATGAAGTCACGCAATATACATCGAGGATTAACATCGAGACTGGCGAGATAGCCGCCATCATCAGAAATCTCAAACTGAGGAGGGCTCCAGTAAGAGACAAGGTAAGTAATAACGCCGAGCAAATTATTAATGACATCTCGAATATCATAAGCGACTGCTGGAAGTTTTCCTAGTACCCGACACCTTGGAAGCAATCTATTGTGTTAAGTATCCCCAAGCAGGGGCAAAATCCTGCAATTCCTGCGAGCTACCGACCTATCAGTCTACTCCCGTCGATGTCCAAAGTTTTAGAGAAAACTATCCTCACCAGTGATCTACTTCGGAAAGAACAGTTCGGTTTTCGAGTCGCCCATTCGTGTCAGATGCATATATGGAGGCTTGTTGAAGATCTGAGCACCCCACTGAACCTTTCAAGGTATTGTGGCGTTGCCTTTCTTGATGTCAGTAAGGCTTTCGATCAGGTGTGGCACGAAGGGCTAATCTACAAGATTATTAGAGACGAGTTTCCTCCTGATTTGATTTTGATGGTGAAATCCTTTCTTAGCGACAGGTTCTATCAAGCTAAAGTTGGCGAAAACTTCTCCACTCCCCGCAAGGTAAAGGCCGGTGTCCCACAAGCCTCTGTCCTTGGGTCCGTTGTGTTTAATTATTTTGTACATGATTTCCCAAAATCAGAAAAATTTAATTTATATTTCTATGCTGATGATACTGCCATCAGGACTTCGGCGCACCAGACATCTCACGTTATCACTCGTCTGCAGAGCGCCTTGAAGAAATTTGAAGACTGGTTTAATTGCCGGAAGCTGAACCTTAACGTTGGAAAATGCAAAGCTATGTACTTCCACAAAAAGCTTAAGCGCCCCCCGGATTCTCTTGTCTTATTCAATAAGGAACTCAAATGGGTCTACAATTACAGGTACCTTGGCGTTATAATCGACTCAAGACTCTCATGGAACTGTCACGTGACTTACGTAAAGCTCTCCTGGGTCGAAAAAATGCCCTCAGCATCGATAATAAGCTGCTATTGTAGAAGACGATAATTCGGACTATCCTCCTATATGGCATGCCTGCGTGGGCAACCATATGTAAAAGTAGATGGAGCGTACTCCCTGAGGACCATCGCCCAGCTTGGCAGAAGGACTGTGAAAAACCAATCCATACACTCGGATCTGAACATGACTCACCTTGGTAAGTGTGTGCAAGATCTCCTGATGAACAAGGTGCAGACGATGAAGAGCGATGACAATGACCTGGTGGCTGGAATACTAAACAACCCGATGGTAATGAAGTGGCATACAAAGTATAGAAAACCGAGGCATATTCTTGATGTCAAATTCGAAGACATTGGCAACGTTTCCTCCCCGGATTATTGGAAGATGTGATACCACCCACCCCCGCCCCCTCTCCCAATTTTCTGACAATCGTCAATCTTATTATTTTTTCATAATGTGGAAGACCTCTTTGGCTTAGTCAGGCTTCTTGCCTATTTCAGTGTATTTCATGTGAAATTTATTCTGGTAGGGTGAGCTTCGTGAAAGCACTGCTTTCATCCCACCCGAAGAAATGTACACTTCACTGTTCGATTGTCGATTATCGAAATATTGACTCACACTGAACGATGTCTGCCTAGCAGACGAAATGTACATCTGTGACGAACAACAATATTTGGGGACAAGTGGAGCGTCTCCCTATTTTTCATCTTAACTGTAAGTATTCACAGTTTGCTGGTTTATATATTGTTTTACTTGAAGAAGTAAGTATTCACAGAAGAAGGCCCACCAGAGAACCACTGCTAACGCAACAACACCGGACACAGCGCATCCCTGCCTCTTAAACGTGTTACGTGGACCTTGGAAGACTAGAAACGGCTTGTGTGGTCCGAATTACAGAGTCAGTTATATCGAATGGAATGCTCCGGATGTGGTGCAGACCCCATGCAGTCGTGGACTCAAGTTATCAGCCAGATACCCTGTAGGTAAGTGGTAATTCCGTATAGGCATGGGAAGCTTGCGTGGCATGGTTTGGGTCCGTTGGTCTTCCTAGACACATCACTAAAAGGTTCCTGCAAAGCTAAGCTGCTTGGTGACCATCTATATCCCTTCATGGACTTCTGCTACCTCACAATGATGAGGTCTTCCAGCAGATAATGCTCCTTATTATCCGGCCAAGTTGGACCGAACTGGTTTGAGGAGCATTCAGGAATGTGGCCAGCTCGCTTCCCAGACATTTCGCTAACCTGAATGAACAGTTATGGGATGTTTTGGGGGAGATCCCTAACATTAAAGGTTTATTTGTAATCGCCCCACAAATAAACCTTTCCCTTACAAATTTTAAGTGGTCATTAAATTTAGGTTATAACTTGGATAATCTACCTAGAATTTTAATTTGAAAATTAAAATAGTGTCGTAATAAGACTCTTACAGAAAGATATGGATAAAAATAGCCTGACTGATAAAAATAGTCGGGTGGTTAGTTAACACCAATACATTTCAACTGCAATCTCCGACTTATTTAGTCATTTTCCATTTGATGATGAAGTCCTGATCAATTTTCAGTTTGTGGATGTTCAAAGAAGAGAGTCATCTTTTTCAATGGTGGAGTATGCTTCAAAGATGTTCTCCATTTCACTGATGAGGACATGAATCATTTATACGATGAGTTTATGGGTTATCAGAGAGCGTGTTGAGGGGTGATCTATCTTGTTGTCGTGAAAAATCTTTCTGGCAAATATTCGTTTCAACATCTTAGTAAAGTGTCATTGCTTGTTTTAGTTCTTCCTCACAGTAATGCAGAAGAAAAGAGGATCTTTCGTCGATTAGAAAAAAGCAAAACTGAAGCACGAGGGAAATTCGTTACGGACAGATCTCTTAATAGCATTACTAAGTAGCGGACGAATGGAACACTCATAGGTTTCACAATGTCCGTCCGTCTTTCTATCCGTCCGTCTGTCTATCCGTCCGTCTGTCCCTATCATATTTTCTATACTTTTTGACGTAGAAAGTTGAAATCGAAATGTAGCTTACCATAGGCATGTCCTACTTTACTATTTAGTTTGGTTTTGATTGGTGCACTGGGGTCGGAGTTACGGGGATGGGAGTTAGAGGGGACAAAGTTGTTAACTGAAAAAACTGGGGGGTTAAAAAGTGCAGATAAAGGGGTAAAAAAAGATGAACTCAGGGCTTCTGGTCACTCCTCGGGGGAAATTAATTTCTTGTTGCATCTAAACTGAATATATTCTCGAACTTCCATCCAAGTAAAGAGCCTTTGCTAAGCGCCAAAAAAACTACAGGATTTAGACATAATTTAGAGACAATTGATAAAAGAGACTGGAGCAATTTAAGAAATACAAGACACATATTTCGGGCAAAACTGTTTAATATTTTTTCCAAGCAATTACCTTCTGAGGCTACATACTTATTGCAGCGTTCAAATAAGTTTTGGAAACGTGCTTTACTCCTCTATCTTAATCCTTCCAAGTTTGACGACTGCAACGTTCTTTTTGATGTCCTCTATATTCGCAAATCTGTTTCCTTTCAGACTTGTTTTCACCTTTGGGAAGAGGAAAAAGTCTGGTGGAGACAAATCTGGAGAATAGGGCGGGTGATAAAGCCCCAGAATTCCGTAACTTGCTAAGAACTCCTTGATAAGCACTGCTGTGTGCGGTCTGGCATTATCGTGCAGTAAGAACTCCCTTTTGCATAAAATTACAGCCGTAATCGTTGGATTCTCTTAATCAAATGCTGCAAAATCTCTCTGTTGTATTCCTTGTTGACTGTTTGTCCAGGTGGTTTGTATGGATAATACCAGCGCTGTCAAAGAAAGTGATGAGCATTACCTTTATTCTTGACTTTTCGAACAGGAATTTCTGTTTTCGCGGAAATGTTGGGGATTGCCATTCCGTGCTCGTCGTTTTATTTCGGGGTCATATTGATAGCACCAAATTTCGTCCCCTGCCACATCTGAATCCAGAAAGTTCGGGTTGGCATCTGCGGCCGCGATGAGTTCAGTGCAAACATCCACTCTGTTTCCTTTTTGCTCATATGTTAAGAAATGTGGCACAAACAGAGCACACAGTTTCCTTTTGTCCAAATCCTCTCTCAATATTAGGTGAATTGTTCCTCGGTTTATGTTTAAGACTTCTTTCCCATTTTCAGGTTCATTCACCTATCAATTAACAAAAGTTCTCTCACCTTCTCGACGTTTCCTATGTTCGAACAGTGTTCTTAAGTCCCGTGTATTCGTCGTCTTTCAACTTTTCCCGTCCGTCACGAAAACTAGCGAACCATTCTAAAACACGTGCACGAGACAAGGCATCATCACCGTACACTTGCTTCATCAACTTTTAAGTTTCCGTAGCGGTTTTTCCAAATTTAAAATAGAATTTAATGTTTACCTTTTGTTCCATGTTTAATATTGGAACGTGAACTAATGACTGCGTGTGGTTGAAACACGAGAATATACGTATAAGGCGCGCGCAACTTGCACAATAGACAACACGGATAGTTTATAGATCGTAAACACACATCGTCATGGTCGCACTTGCTTGAACATGTCCAAAGTAGCGTCAGCCTCGTTTTTAAATTGTCGAATCTTGTATCATATGCCATATGCTGCCATAGTTCTAAAGATTAAGTGACTGCCACCGCGACCCCACTGGGACACTTCAGCCCAAACTTCATAGTAATATAGAACTTACGTAGAGGAATCTGCATATCGAATTTCACTCCTTTGCATACATAAATTCCACATATAAGAGTCGTACAAATGAAAACGAAAATTTGTGTGTGAAAAAAAAAGACGACATGTAGGATCGTAAGTTTTTGTTTTCAACAATTGCGAAACCCCACGTGCAAATTGAACAATAGGTTCCAAGTGTTGCATCACGTGAGAAAGAACGATAGCTCGCGCTTCGAAGCTTTGCGCATGATCGTTTCGTTCAAACAACAAAATGGAGTCAACGAAACAGGAACAGAGAGCAGTAATTCGTTTTTTGACATGTGAAGGAGTTTCAGTTTCTGAAATTCATCTTCGTATGCAGAACATCTATGGAAATGACTGCCTAACCTTCACTCCTGTTTGGACATAGAGCAAGAGGTTTCCGGAGGGACGGTCATCATTGCAAGATGATCAACGACCTGGACAAGAAAACCGCGCCATCACGGATGATTCCAAAGCCAAAATTGACGCTGTCTTAAAGGAAAAAAGAAGAGTGACAATCGATGTAGTGGCTGCTGAAAATGGCCTTAGTCGTGGAACTGTTCACTCCATTATCAGGAACCAACTGCACTCCAGAAAAATCTGTGCACAATGGGCCTCGCATCATTTGACATCAGAACAACATGGAGTTCGTATGGCCATGTCCCTGCAACATTTGACTCGCTATGAACAGGAAGGAGAGAGTTTTCTCAACGAATCGTTACAGGGGATGAAACTTGGTGCTTTCATTTCCAGCCCGAAAGCAAACGTCAAAGTCGTCAATGGAAGCATTATGGATTACCACCCCCCAAAAAATCAAAAGCAATCGCAAACGGCACGGAGAAAGTGATGTTGACCGTGCTTTTTGATCGCAAAGGCCCAATTTTACTGGACTTTCTTGAAAAGGCACCACAGTTAACGTAGCACGATATGGGGAAACATTGAAGGCACTGCGCGCGGCCATCAAATGTAAGCTTCCTGGACTTCTTACAGAAGGAGTGCTTCTTCTCCACGCCAATGCGCGTCCTCACACCTCGAAAGCAACGGTAGACCTCATCAAAAAGTTCAACTGGGAAGCAATGCAGCATCCACCTTACAGCCCTGACTTATCCCCATGTGACTTTCACGTGTTTGGGGATCTCAAGAAACACCTGAAAGACGGCAGGTTTCAGTCGGACAATGAAGTAAAGGAAGAGGGACTAATACGCAACCGAAAGACTTCTTCCATAAAGGAATTACACGCCTTGTTACACAGTGGGATAAATACTTTAACGTATTTGGAGAGTATTTTTAAATTCCTTGTATACACTTTGGATAAAATAAATAATTTTCGTTTTCATTTGTACGACCCTTATAGATCACTTGGTCCCCTCTAACTGCCACCCCTAGGCCAAGCAAAACCAAACCAAATAGTGAAGTAGGACATGGTTATGGTGAGCTACGTTCCGAATTTTAACCTTCAACGTCAAAAAATGTGGAAAATATGAAGAGGATAGGCAGACGGTCATTGTAAAACCAGTAAGTGGTCCATTTTTCCGTACTTAATTAAGAGCACCAACAGAAGAAAAATTAATCATTTTTTATGGTGGAATGTTATTGTTGTTTTTCATAATTATCTCATTTTCATGTTTTCCATTTTCAAATAAAATAAGAACCAAACAAATAAAATATCCTGTTTTAATAAATTAACAACATTTCCGTAAGTAGTCTCTCAAATGTACTTCCCAAGATTATATACAGGGTGTCTAGAATTAAAGGACCTTACTGCAAAGCTGCTTACAGGCAAAACCAGTCATCAGAAAAGTGTGAAATTTTGTGGAGGATGTAATGAAGGGGTGGGAATTTATTTCAGCCAAAGAAAAAAAAAATAGTTACGACTTTCGTCACCAGAGGGCGCTTTAATAACTAATTACGTGTACAATAGTTTAACAAATTCAATTTTGGCCATCATTTTCAGATACCATCTGAAATCACAAGAAAGCATGTTACACAGCTGACCGATATGTTGCGCACGTGGCGTGAAATCCTGTCTTTAAGATCAGGTAAAGTTCTTGAGATGTCTTGGCTTACCAGATGTTTCAAATGTCCTCGAAGCCAAAAGTCGCATGGAGTGAGGTTTGGGGATTGGGCAGGCCACACATAACGGAAGTGATGACTGATGACACGTTCTTCTGTAAAATGTCGTCTAAGAACATCTTTAACACAGTGCAATAAGTGGAGGAACTCCGTCTTGCATAAAGATTGTGCGTGCAAGGCACTGAAGGCTTGCAGAGCCGGAACAATTTCGTTCTATAACAGCGAAGCATATCTTTGCTCAGTGATCGAGGATTTCACTGGACCTCTAGAACTTAACTTCTCGAAGAAATACGGGTCGAGAATAAATGATGCCCTAAATCCACAACATACCGTCACGTCTGTGGAATACAACGGGACCTCTAAGAAAGCGTGCGGATTTTCTCGTTCCCAAATGCGCCAGGTGTGTGTATTCACTGCGCCGTCCGAGTGAGAATGCGCTTCGTCTACCCAGAGGATATTCCACGGCCATTCTGCATCGACTTCAACGCGAGCAAGAAACTGAAGTGAGAACTGGAATCGAACGTCACAATCATGTGGCAGCACTTGCTGCATAAGTAAAAGTTTGCACGGATAATAGCGGAAGATATTCCGCATGATTCTTATGGACAGTTGAATGTGGTCTAACCAACGCCTGTGCTACACGCCGGACACAGATGCTACCATGGGAATTTGCAGCTTTGTCCTCTTCCACCTGAAGCGAAACCTCCCCTAATGCATCTGCAGACACGGGTTTTCTTCCTCTGCCAGGATGAACTGATAATAATCCTGTTTCTTCAAATTTCGTTATTATTTTCCGAAGGTTTTTCACATTCATGGGATCTTTTTCTATCCCCTTCAAAGTCCGAAATTTCCGTAGATCAGCTACTGGGGAATTACTATTTTGGTGAAAAAATTTCACTAACAACGCATATACTTAACGTCATTGTAAGCGGCATATACAGTGTATTGAACACAGGATTCCGGGAATGTCCCTCGGTTTTATACAGTAAGTAACAGCTCTTGCGTGACGGCACATAAATTTACATTTTTACTACAGGTATTCAACGCAAAACGAAATTCGTAACTAATTTTTTTTTCGCTGAAACAAATTCCCATTCCTTCATTACGTCCTCCACAAAATTTCAACCTTTTCTGTTTCGCCTGTAGGCAGCTTTTCAATGGGGTTCTTTAATTATGGACACCCTATATATCTTGTGGAGTCGATGCCAAGTAGAGTTACAACCCTTCGTCCGGCCAGAGAGGGCCCGACACGTTAATGACTAGCTATCTCATAACTTTTGGCTTTTGAGTGTATTATAATACCAGAAGAATCATTAATAATTAACTCTCAATTTACAAACCATTAACAATCATGTTCTTTACGAGTATCAATATCCATACGGCATTTTTCAGTCATTGGGGTGAAATACGTGAAATTTGAAAATTTCTGTTATTTTCGGCTGTAAAGCATCTTACACTGTTAGTTGACAGTGCTTGAAGATTTATCATTTGTTTGGAACCTTAGTAGGAGAGTTAAAAGTAAAAAATTCAAATGGTATGAATGGTACAGTACATTACTACAGTAGGGCGATCGATAAAACCATTCTTTGACTTGGCATTTACCATTTATGATCTAAAATCAATTGTTCTTGCATATTCCTAGGTCCAATTTTTAATTAATTTGTAAAAATAAAACTATCTTCCATCAATTTATATTCAAAGGCTATTCATTTCAGTGTGAATCCGTTTGGGAGGAGTTAGCAACACAAAATTTGGCTACATATGAATATATCTAATAAGCACAGACTGAAGTTTTTTTTTTTTTTTGTTTTTTTTTGTGAAATTTCAACGTATCTTTGTGAGTCATGAAAATTTTTTTTTTCTGTTGGTGAGGTGCGCAATAAAAACCTTCATAACTCTAAAATGGCTCGTTAGAGCCCATCAAGTTATTTACAAAAATCATTTGTCTCGATGAAAGCCCGAATATGTCGAATTTATTGACTTTTGTTCGCTGATATGAATGGTCAAACTTTTCATTGTTTAAAAAATAATAATAAAATCTCTTAAAAGGCTTATTCTCATAAAAAATACGCCATGGCACGCTCTAAGAGTGTAATAATTTCATTTGATTCTGCTGTTTGCCGTTTCGAAGGAGTAACTGCACAATATTGGTCACATACGGATATTCTTTTGCAAAATTTCAACTTATCTTCTCGAATCATGAGTTTTAAGTCGATTTAATTTTAGTTAGTTTCTTTTTTGATCACCATTTTAGCCATGCTCCCAAATAGATAGGAAATGTGTGCCTATTATAACTTTTATTTACTTTTCGATGCTCTATCCGAATCTGGAGTCAAAATCAAAAAAATTGAAAAAAATTAGTAACGGAACGACCAACTTCGCAAATACCGTAATGATTAAATTCGGGAAAAGGGGTCTTTCAGTGGGAAATGTATTTTGCTCTCTATGAACGATTAGTAAATTTAACGTTTGTATTTACAACAAAACGATCCCATTATAATTGAAATTACCCCTATAAGAACATAACGGAACCGGATGTGAATATTAGCAAGTGTAAAGCCATGTGCAACACACGCAAACACAAAAACTCTCCAAGGCCCCTCATCCTTTATGGTAGGAAGCTTGAGTGGATTAAAAGTTATAAGTACCTCGGAGTTGTGATTGACTCAAAACTCAACTGGAACGATAATGTCCAATATGCGCTTAACAAGGCTAAAAAAGCGAAGTTTAGTCTGATTGCACTTCTAGGGCGAAACAGCGCTCATGGAGTGGACAGCACTATTCTTCTTTACGGTATGTCTGCTTTGGGTCTCAATCTGCAAGTCGAGGTGGAGGGATCTTCAAACCTTCCAAAATATTACCCTTCAGTCGATTGCCCAACTTGACAGAAGAGTTGTCAACAACCTCTCCATCTATGACCCTCGGGATGACCCTCATATTGGTTCTTATCCAAATTACTTCTCAGGAACATGCTGCCCAAGATGGAAAATCATGAAAATACTGTGATTGCTAGTATTCTAGGTCCCGTCAGGTTTCGACGATTCCGTCATATCCTGGATGTCATTTTTGAGGAGTTTAACAAGGCTGACTTTCCCAACTACTGGATATCCTAGATTCTAGTTTTTTGGGTTTGCTATTCGTCAATCTGCAATCTGATTTTCGTCTCAACCATGAAAGGACTCGTCCCTGGATGACTTATCAGATTCATCAGCCTTCTTTCCCATTTCAGTGTACCTCATTTGTTTTACTTTTTGGGCGAGCGTGTAAGGTAAGCTAAGCTCCTGGACCACTCGTGCTACTTTTTTTTCACTACACTGATC
Organism: Rhysida immarginata; assembly: GCA_023313115.1. Taxonomy (NCBI): domain Eukaryota; kingdom Metazoa; phylum Arthropoda; class Chilopoda; order Scolopendromorpha; family Scolopendridae; genus Rhysida; species Rhysida immarginata. Next base: position 2,464 of record JAHWFO010111525.1, on the reverse strand, counting down.
GGTTGTCGATTGTCTTGCTTTTGTAGTCGGCATTGAATAATGGTCTCAAAGATACCGAAATACGTATTCGCCTAATAAATCGTTGTGGGCAATAGGTCTTGGTTTTTCATTATGTCATTATCCACAGTAAACTCATTCTTCTCACAGGTATAATTCTGATTCCTACTTTCTGATATTAGTGATTTTTTTTATCTGTGAACGTGAAAGGGCGACTTGTTTCTCCTTGCAACTTAGACAAACGGTGATGATTCACTAATAATAGTTAGCGAATGCGGCGTCGAAGTAGGCATTCTCTGGGTACCAATAGTTGAACAGTTAACATGAAAATTGTCTAACAAGATATTGCTACTGTCCAGAGACAAAATAATTACACGTCAAATGGAACAACACGTTGTTCTGTGGGTCCCTACAGGCAGGCAAACACCATAGTACAGTCAACCAAAGGAAATAATCCACACGAGTTTAATACTTGATATTACATTTCATACTAATGTGTTGTTTTAATAGCTTTTTTAATTATAATTATTTAAATTTAATAATCTTAATAATGATAACTCTAAATGTAATATTAAATTATTAAAAATAAATTAATATTGAAACGGTAAAACTTAGAGTAAAATTCAAGTGTGGATTATTTCCCTTTGATGACTGTACAATACACTCATGGATTGGGTTGTTTCATAAGCATTGAGCGAATTTGATAGAAAGAAAAAGACACCAGAAAAAGGAAAAATAAAAGTGAGATTTCTGCCCTCAGGAGCTATAAATTATGCCCAAAGTGTTGGCAATGAAAAAATGCCACGGTGACAGAAGTCGGCTTTACAATGTTCCAAAAAAATTGGTGACTTTCTTTGCTTAAACTCAAGAGCCACTCAAGAGTGTGCTTCACTGCAATTCAAATGTGTTAGAAACCCCAGCCAACCTGGCCAGCTAAACCTCACATTGAGGGACTCTTTTTCGTCCATTTTCTCAAAATCTTTCAAGGGGAAGGGTGTGATTAAAAAATGTTTTTATACTAATGTGGTGTTGCTCTACAGGGTAGCAAATGGAAATTTTTCTCTATCTTTAATAGTTTCCCAGTTAGCAAATGGATGACCTTAAATTTGGGGATCAAGGTCAAATTTGAGTGCGGCACTGAATTCCCTACCCCACTATTACCAATAAACCACATTCATCAGATCTCGCCTACCTTTGAGATATCTGCCATGTTGCCAGACTTTTTGGATAATCTTTCTAAATATATAAAGAAGGATGTTTGCTTGTTTGTTTGTGGGTTTGTTTGTTTGTTTGTTTCTTATGCAAATCTACAGTTTTATTCCGATCGTGATGAAACTTTGCATACTTGACCTTCAAACCATGAGGAAGGTCACTGTCTACTCCTTTAACTCCGTGCTATATTGAGCAAATGGTAAGCAGGTCAATAGAAGAATCGGCGATCGCTAGACTACAGAAAGAGATGAATGGCCGATTTTGATTCAAGACATCGAGAGAAGAAAGGGAATTGCAACAACATCAAGTGTACATCTAAAGTAAGATTACGTGAGTAAGAAATTATTTAGACTAACAGTGACATCCTTGGAGAGGTCCATCCATTCTGAGCCTTTAAAAATATTTTTTTTCACATTTTTATTAAGAATTTTTACTGTATTAATTACACTAGTCAACACACATTTCGTAACTATGACCACACATAGTGTTCTTAGTAGTAATTTGTATGTAGAATCCGAATCTGCTTTTAGAGTTTTTCTATCACGTCACGTTTCCAAGTTATGCACTTCGAGACTTCTATGTTAAAGTAATGGATGTGAAGAGAAGCGCCTGCAATGTTAAACTATCCATATTTTGGGGCCGCCAGAAAATTTATCAGGCCCCAAACACTGAATAATTTAAAAATGTTTCATTAAAAAAAAAGAAATCTGCGCGTGCTAGAGAAATTTCAAAATTATATTCGTAATCAGGAGAAAAAATACTACCAAAAATCACCCACTTGCATTTGGTTACAAAGAAAATCTTTAATTTTGTTGACCAGTGTTATAAGCGTTTTCATGTGTGTTATTTTTAAGATATTTCAAAATTTATTCCAAAAAAAAAGTCCGAGCCACGCCGGGGTTATCACCTAGCTTATTTGGTAGCACAGCAGGTCCAAACATTTCCTAAAAATATATTTTGACTATATTCTGTGGGAAAGTGTATATGTTGGAAACTGAAATGCTGACAATGCGTTGACTGAACGTTCGTTTCCAAGAATTTTTGATAATGAGCATAAAGTGAAGATGCAGTGACAGAATATAAATAAGGCAGCGTCTATTGATTAGGCATAGGAGTCACGCGTGTCGCCCTTGAGCTCCCTATCAAACGTCCAGAAGACTGGCAAAAATTTATGTATCTGGAAAGGAAAGAGAAAGAACGAGTATTGGTCAGAGAAACTCTGCAACTAAAACAGAAAAAGCTATACGGGCGTTTG
>JAHWFO010111523.1:0-12712 GCA_023313115.1 Rhysida immarginata | reverse complement strand
CGGATGCCGCAAACTAGTCTTCCTAGGCAGTTGTTATTTTCCAAGCCGGTGGGTAAGAGACCAAGGGGTCGGCCTAGAACCAGGTGGCTAGACTACATGGAGAATCTGGTTTCGAGTCGCTTGGATATTACCCGGGAGGACATGCGCCTGATGGCGGAAGATCGCGATCGCTGGAGATCCTCCATAGGGCTGCTGCCCCCGCGACCCTAACGGATAAGCGGGTTTGAAAAGTAAGTAAGTAAGAATAAATTAATAAAAAGGAAAAGTCATAAAATAGAGAAAAAAAAACAATCGAATAAAATCAAAAAGCAAATGACTTCATATTTTTCTCATTTTATAATATTCATTATATATGTAAATTAATTTTTTTAATTTTAAAATATAGTGGTCGTGGAATATGCCCTCAAAACTGTCTGCCGAGGAAATTGAACAATGAGGGAGGTTAAAAAAAAAAAAGGAGAGACCGATTAGCCATTTTCACTGAAGAGTAATGTAACATCTAATAGTTATAGATGTGTTTTTATTATGCTATAATTCTCAAATTGACATTAGTGACTTTGTCATATTTAATAGGACTCATTGTGTTAGTATCGTTCTCATATTGACAGCGACTTTTTTACTATCAGCAAAATTGTCAATTATCGCAATCCTGTTAATTATCACAGTTCTGTCACAGATTAATTTTTTTTTTAGATAAAATCGAACTTGATAATTGTTTCCACTGTTGTGATAACCGTCGTACGCCGAGGTCTCGAATAAAATCAAAAGCAAACGGCGTCTGACCCGCGAACTGTGGTGATCCGTTATAACAAACTTGAGCTAGGAAGGAAAGCCAAGCTGTCTGTTTTCAAATCCATCTCTTTCCCATTCTCATCTATGGTCATGATTTGGAGAGTGCCGAAATGCGATACTGGGAGATTTGTCAGGTGTTCCCTACTAGATAGAGTTTTCAGTATCAGGCAGTCTTTAGATGTTGAGTCGCTACTTCTCCACATTGAAAGGGCTCATTTACTTTGGTATGGCCACATGTACGAGTGCCACAAACTGTCTTCCTAGGCAGTTGTTATTCTCCAAGTCGGTGGTCACATAAGAGACCAAGAGGCCGGTCTAGAATTAGGTGGATAGACTATATAGAGCGTCTGGGTTCGAGTCGCTTAGGTATTGCCATTGAGGACATGCTGAAAACCTCGAGCGCTTCCCCCGCGACAGTAACGGATATTCAGGTTTGTAAACTACGTAGGAAAATATTTTCTGCCTCGCTTTCATATTGACAGTGACTTATCTACTATTGGCAGTCCTGTCATTTATTGCAGCCCTATCACAGACGAAATTTTATAATTAAATCGAATTTACAGATTCACCCGTTGTGGCACCGTCGTATGACGGGCTTTATTACTAATACTCTAATAACTGTTGTGCATTTGCATCGTTGTACGAGACAAGGAATTTGTATTGTTTTGTGTTTTAACGTGAACGTGAAGTAATAAAACAGATGTGAGTATGGATAGAATCAAAGGAATTTCCACTGTTTGTTTAAACCAACTGCAAGTAAAAGTGAAATATTCAAATTGAAAATTACATCTGCCTCACAGCTAAAGCTCCTTGAAATGCTTACAAGTTTTTCCCGTCAGTGCTTTGCACCATTGATTTTGTTTTCCTAATGTTTATGGTAACTTTGATTAAAAACGGATAATGGCTCTAGCAGTGGAAAGAACATAGGCGCAAAAGTTTAAAACATTCATGTGTGCGAGTATTACATTGTGTATGCTATACCGTTAAAATTTGATCAAATTCTAACGAGAAGTTTCCCAGTTACGCTTTCACCGCGTAACTCGTGCTCACTTGTGAGTACTAACCAACACGTCTTAAGATGTTGACTGCGGAACTTGGAATTCGATCAAATTTTAACGGTATATACAATTGTATTTCGCTATTTTTTCTCCAAATTTCATCTTCCCAGATGTTATATAGAACCTGAGTTATTAACTTGTTGATCTCGGTGGTCTGTTCATATCTCAGTTATCGTTCAAATTCGGACCCATGTTCATAGGAACGTTTTTGCTCAGAATCATCCATACTACCTTCCCTAAACGTTTGTACGTTGAGTTTTGAATCACCCTGTATGTTGATTTTCCAAAAATTTTTAAACTATTTAATTTTTAATTCAATTAAAATTCTAATGCACTTTGAAATGTTCCTAGCAGCCTGAATCTAGAAAATTAGATATAGCAAGATCATTAAAAACTAAATCTTTGCTGTATGTAACAATTTTTGTCATAAATTTTAAAATTCACACATATAGGTAAATGTATGTATTTTGTATTTTACAGTTTGCAATTATTTCTCACTTTTGTTTGCAACTTACTATCACATTGCTATATTTTATAATAAAGCATACTTTCAAATAGTTATTTTTGTAGATCATTAGAGTGAATATAAAAACAACAAAAACTTAAGAAATTCTCACACTTTGTACCTATTTCATTTCAGTTTAAAATAATGTGTAGTTTAACAATAACTTTTATTTAACAATGTAACCAAAATAAGAATTAACCAATAAAACAACAGTTGTAGTATCGAACTTCTACTAACACATAGAAAATTCTTTTTATAATTCTCTTCAGGTTCACTTTTCTTCTTTCTTTTAATTAAATGTGAAATCTGCACAATCTCAAAATTATATTCAAACCACAAGATTAAATGAAATTAACTATAGAATAGTTCACGCCTTTTCCTGAACGTTCAGCAAACTGACGAGCCCTGCAGCTCATGTTCATAATTTGCTTCAATCGTTTAAACCTCTGGTGTACTACTCGAATTCAAGGAAGGCGGCGACGCAAAGTGTTTACTTTTGTCTCTTGATGAGAGATAACTACGAAAGGGGAATAAAAGAAACTAGAATTAGTAGAAGATAATAACACCTAACGCGAGCAGCGTTAAAATCTTTTACTTTAATCAAAGAAACTATTTATCTATTTATTTATTTATTTATTTATTTATTTATTTATTGTAATCCAATGCGTCCATCCAGGGCCTGTATGGCCAGAGGCTGACGAGTTGGGTTCCTGGATGGACCTGGATTAACGACTGCTGTAAGATGGTCGCAGCAGCCGGGGGGGGGGGGTGATCGTATCTCAATGGTGGTCGCCCATCCAGTGACTAGCCGTGCTTGGTGTTGCTTAACTTCCCTGAAGTTGTGAGCTCAGTGGAAGCCCACCAGGCTACGGCCTCCCCCAAGTTCTTTAACCACCCCTTTTAACTACACCAGCCCTCCTTTGCCCATAAATTACTTTAACTCAGACCTAAGAAATTATTAGTAGTGAATCACTACGCAAAGGACAGCATATAAGCCAAAAAAAATCTACGCGCTCGGGAGATTGGCTGGGACAGAGAGAAAGCAAAGCTACTGAGCGAAATTACTTTGCTTAACTTTTGTAAGGGACACAGGAGCCGAGATTTTCGTGTAGAAAACTGCTACTGTCCATGGAGCTATCCACACTGGTCTACGGGCGCTGGTTTCGGGCTTCACCCCGAAAGGCTGGAGTACTGGCAGCAGAAGACGAGATTCGATGTCGACCACAACTGCCAACACTTGTGAAAGCGAAGCGGGAGCTGGTAGCTGATAAAGCACAAGTCTCCGTGATAACCCCGTTGAACTCCAATGCTGCTCCGGTGGATGCGGCATATGGCTTCCACGCTGGGTAGGAAAACACCCCTCTGGCCAGGACGGGTCGCTTTTCCTCACTGTAGAATTATCCACCGCTGAAACCTTCTTTTGTCCAAGAAAATCTAACGTAACAGCAAAAGTATTAACACTTCTATTAAGTGCGCAGTCTATCTCTCCGTGCTGGAGACGTCCATCAGACGAACACTCATTTCTTTTAGCTGCTGCGCCACGTTCTCGATCCAGGACCACAGAGCACAATTTCACTGGGGAAACATCGGAGCAGTTCCACATTAGACGCGATTCATCTGATTTTGCTCCGTTACACTCCCAACTCTCTCCTCAATAATTCAAACTCCCAATTCCCCTTTTGAATTTTGCGCTTTTTTCTGCGCCTCTTCCTCCTTGCTTGCCTACAGAGTTCCTCCTCCTTCGCGCTCGCTCTTAAGCTCTCGGAATCGTTTTCCATAGCGTCAGAAGATGGCAACACCTCCTTTCCAACGTTGTTTCCCGGCAAAATTCGTCTGCCGGGAACATTGGAATTGTCAGTTGCCACATCACTATGTGACATTGAGAAACAGTGGAAAAGCGTAGACGAAGCAGTCCCTTTTCTTGGTGCTTTATCGGTTTCGCCAGTGCACTGCTGCAACTGAGCAAGTGGTGAGTTGTGGCCCTAGTGGCCATCGAAGAGCCCGGGCGGCTGTCGATGATCCAAGCGTGTCAATAGAAGAAACGGCGACTGCTAGACCACACCAAGAGATGAATGCCAAATGTTGTTTCAAGACATCGAAAGCAGAATGCGAATTGCAACAACAGATTACCAAATAAGGAATAATCCCATTCAGATTGTTCGAACTGCAGAGGACACCGGCACAAACGATCATGTACATCCACTGCAACCTAAGAAGAGAAAAAGCCTACATATTGTCACAAGGTCTTCCAAACGCAATTATGTCGCGTTCGAAGTAGAAAAACTACAGCCACAGCCAGGGCTGAAGAAACGTCAACTCAAACTATTGTTTCATTTTAGTTTTATTTCCTCCCACTTTCGAAACTGCATGCATTATTCTACACATTTTTTCTCCCACTTTACGTAAAATTCAGTCAGCTATATCTAACACAAGACGAGTAGAACTGCTAGAGGGCCATATTTGGAGAGGGCCATCCATTGGGAGCATTTTAAAAGAATTCTTTTCGGTTTTTCAATATGAATTTTACTGTATTAATTCTAAGGTTTGTCATGTTCATTTTTCTTCTATACATATTCAGTTATTGCAAAATTTCATCAAATGAGCTCGAGTATATAAGCTAGGACCTACATAAGTTAGGGTGTGTTTGAGCCATCTAAAGTAAATTTTTGCATATTTTATTGCTTTACAGTTGGCCAGGCATAACAGCGGTTGACATTGGATTCCATCAATGGAGCTAAAAATAAGCGCACATTTCAATCGGTTACGTAATTTTAAGTGCTCAATTTTATGTATATTCCAGGCCTTGCTCTATATTTATTTTGTAGGGGCAGGAGTATTGGCGTAATGACTCGACCACTTCCTTCGAGATTACAGGTAGCGAATCTCGAATATAGTGACTCGACCTGCAGTTCGGTCCCGAGTGACCACCGATTACGCCTGTAAAGTGGGCATCGGGATTTCACGCTTTGCTTAACACATTACGTAACTCGACTTTGTTGTTGTTGTTGTTGTTCCTGCAAGGTTGGAATTTCCGAGCACATCGTTAATTCCTGGAAGTCGAGAAACTTAATTTAGTTACCTGCCATATGAAGAGGTCGTCCTACTTTGTCGACGAAATGATTAATGAGGGAGGGTGATGGCTTGAGCTCTTAACTTTTTTTTTTACGGAGAAAGATTTCACATGGATGAGGTCGAATTTGATGACGATTTGAACTCGTTGAAGAAGAGGTTATTATTTTTTTACGTCTTCTGTCCCGCTCTCCCCACTGCATTTGTTCTTGCCAATGAGCAAAAAATCATTAAAGGAAACGTTTCATTATTTCATTATGAGAAAAAGTAAATAAATTTTGAGGTTTAAAATAATATATAAGAGTTTGTTTATTTACATAAAAATATGTACATTAAAAATGCTTTATTATGCTTCGTCTTGTACTTTTTTTGTTCATGTCTACATTTGGATGATTTCATTTCCTTAATCCGGTATATCACTTATCTAAACGAAAGCTGATTTTTATTGTAAATTTAAATTTTTAAAAATTTTAAGTTTTAATTTTCAAAATTCTCTTTTGAAATCGTTTTGAATTTTATTCCGTGTGAATTGTACGATGTTGAAAATAATCATTTCAGTGCTAGTGAGAAACCAGAGAGAAATCGCATAGACATTTTCTTATATGTAGAATTTATTTCTGTATGCAAAATTAATTCTATATGTATAAATTATTTCTCTAACATTTGTTCACATTTTCCTTAATTTGTTAAATATAGGCTCCTGTGAATCTAAAGTTCAGATGTATCGACCGGTTCCTTGGCCTTATTGCTTTGTTTTGAAGGAGGAGAGGGTGTTCTGGCCCTCTTTATTCCACACAGATTCCTTTATGTACGACGTTTGTTCAACCTCCATCTCCTGGATCCAAGCAAACATTTAATGTTTGATTTTTTCCCCCTCGTGTTAAAGAACAGGGGATATTTTTTTTCAACTCGAAGCCTTTGTCCGATTAATCTAAAGTGAGGTTTTGTTGTAGTTTTGCTCTGTAATTGGAACATGAAGGTGTGTCGAAAATATCGATAACCTCTTTCTCGTATTTGATCCGTACTTGAAGCGAACTGACGAAGGAGAATTATTTGCATGACAAAACCGCGTTTCGTAAGTGTCAGCAGCCTCCACTCATGAAGGTTGAAGTTTGAAAATATTGCCGAAACTGACTGAGGACGATGTGGACTTTTTTTTTCCCTTCTGATTTACTTTTTCTCCTATTGCAGCCTCCTGTTTCTTCTTGTTTGCATGATTCGAGAATATGCCTTGGAATTAACAACCACCTTTAATTTCAAGTTGATTTTTTTTATTCGGGAAAGTGGAAAGCCTTCATCAACCATATAATTAACTCCACTTTCTTTTATTAGGAACTTTAGCAAAAAGCTACTTATAATAATGGACGCTTGGTCTGTACGTTTATCCGTCCGTCCGTCCGCCGTTTGCACGATAACTTGAAAACGGATTAACTTTTTCAAATTCTGTTTTCAGAAATATGAACATCAAGGTTTTAGCTAAGCTGTATCAACTTTTCAGTTTTTTCGTGGCACCTTTCAAGTCCAATTCACGTGCTAAAACAGTGACTGAAAAGAATACCAAGATAATGGCATGTCACTTAACAATCGATTCGTCAAGAATGAATTCACTGTTACTTTCTGTTTATCTTTTAAGCATTGTTGAAGTGAGTACGAGCACGCTCAATCGCTCTTAATACGTTAATAAATGTATTTCTGCTTCGCAGCTAAAGCTCCTCCTTGGAATGTTTACAAGATTTTTATTGTTACTGAAAGTTGAAAACTTGCTTCGTGGCGGAAGAACAGAAGACAAATACGCAACTGCATATTTATAATGAGATTAAAAAAGCACATTTTAACAAGATCGCCTTGGCATTTTTTGAGATGAAATTCTTTTATCTGGTTTACGTTAAACCAGACTTGGAAAACTATCGTGTCGCTGTTATGGCAACCAGCGATGCTGTTAAAACGTGCTTTCTTCTTTTTTTTAATTTCCTTATATTAAACATACAGGGAAATTCTAATTTTATAATTTTAAATAAAGAAGAAAAGTTAAATTGTATTATGCTGAATAATATCCCGTTTAAGATATACATTGTCTGATTAATAAGGAATGAAGCCAAATCGGTGGATTAAATTGCAAATTTCTTAAATTTAGTTTTAATCAGTTGTACGAATTCGTCGACTTCATTAAATTGTGCACGGGAGTATACGCATTGGGTGTTTGAATGTATATTGAAATGGGAGCACTAAGTACGAACTCTGCATTTTCATCAAATACAACACTTAAAGAAATTCTTTTTTTCTTGTCTCGTTATCATGCATTGAATTTTTGTTCTTTGTTGGGGATAATGATTTTCATCATGAACAACCTAAATTACCGAAAGAATGGTGAGGCAAATTATTTTTCATGAAGCAAATTAGCTTGACTCCGTCATTGTAAGAATCAGGAAAAGGGAAACTCGTGTTTGCCTAGGGAACCAGTGATTTCACAAAAAACAGAAAGGATGCAGGATTGAATGCCCGTTAAAAAATAAATCGTTCGTGTCGTAATCTGACAGTGCCTTATTCGGAAGAGGATGAGGGAGTTAACATTTTTCAGATATGAATATTTGAAAAGACTTATTCTTTTCTTTTTTACGCACTTATCAAATACACGAACTGCCAAGGTCGATAAAAATGATTAAAGAAACTCTTATCATGCCCAGTTAACGAAGAAAGTTATTGATAGCCTCGATAAAAGATATTTTTTGAGTGAGTAGAAATAATTTGCATGATGTTCTTTATCTAGTTTATTTCGCATTAGTTTAGGTAATCTTGTTCAGGAAACGGAAAGGGAAACGCCTAAATAAAAGTTGTTTACGAATGAAATTTGTTGGTATATCTGAATTCTGAATTCCCGATCTACAAGAGGAAATTACATACTTCTCAAATAAGGCCGCCTCACACTCACCTTTTTCATAAGGATGGAATACTCACCTTTTTCATAAAGATGTTCAATGAGCAGTGAAATAACCCTTTTGCCTCTAGGGGTTTTTTGACAAGACGCTGAAGTTTCCAACGTGAATATTTGTAATCGTACACATAATGCCGTAGGAAATACGGCTTATCGAGTAGAATATTTTTTTTTCTAATATAAACCAGTTGAGAATGCTGGTACTTTTCTATTTTTATGCTCGAAGGTCGTACTGTATTGCCGGAATGATATTTGCCAGTTACTGTATTTGAGAAGTCGGTCATACTTTTTTTTCGAATTTTTTGACTTTGACTGCAGATTCGGATAGAGCATCAAAAAGTAAGCAAAAGATATAATAAGCACAATTTTTATCTAATCGGAAACATGGCGAAAATGGCGATCAAATTTTGATCAAAATTTTAAGTATGATCAAAGACACAATGACCGACTTCGCAAATATAATAACGATGTTTTTTTTAACATCGTTGAAAATGTTTCATTAAATTATATGACAGTTAAATTCGTATTCATTTCGTAAATTGAGTTAAAAGTATAAAGAAACATTAATTCTATTTAAAAGTTCTATTAAAATGCGTTTTATAATAATAATGACAATGACTATAATAATAATAATAATAATAACAATAACAATAATAATAATAATACTTGTAACAACGAAAGAGAATACCCCACCAGATAATCTGGAGGGGAAAGCCCCACGTTGTCCCCCAACAGGCAAACTGCCCAAAACGGGGTTAATGAAAAACATATAATGAGGAATTACAAATAATAATTAAATAATAAAGACGAACACATATTAAAAATTAAATTAAAAACTAACAGATCAAAAAATTAAGAAAATAAAGAACTAATAATAATAATAATAATAATAATAATAATAATAATAATAATAATATAAATTAATTAATAAAAACCCAAAGAGCAAAACCTTCTCCTATAAGGTTCAAATCAATCAACCAAGTAATTTTAAAAAATTTTTAAAAAGTGAATCACAGGAATCGATAAAAATGTCTTTCATAGAACTAGAATCAGAATTACAAGTAGCTTGAATAATCTTAAAACCGGGTCAATTTGAGAAATTTTTGTTTTCCACTTTCTAGTTTGAAGAAAGGTAGAGCTCTTTCTACTGCTTCTGGGAACGCGAACCCACAAAAGTTCTAGGGTTCGTGGAGCACAGATTTGTCCATTAAAAATTCTAATTAAAATATTAATTAAATAAGTATTAATAATTAATGAAAGGTTAAAAGTTCTGTAAAGATCATAATTAAGATGATCGCACGGTCCAAATTTTCGAAATAAAAATGTATAAAATTGAGAAATTTTTTGCTGTAAAAAATGAAAATTCTGTGATTCACCGGAAAACCATATCAAAACACAATACAATATTTTTGGAATTACGATAATTTTAAAAAAAGTTAAAAAAGTGTTTATATCAGTAAAAAAATTGGAGAGTCTTTTGATAATTCCAATTCTCATATATACTTGGGAAATAAGATATTCCAAATGTTTAGAAAACGACAAATTATCCTGAAAAATAACACCCAAGTCACTAGCAAAAAATTTTCGATCTAAATTTTTTCGGCCCAACTTATAATTGAACACAAAGTTAGTTGCCTTTCTTGAAAAAATAATAAAAAAGGATTTAGATTCATTTAATCTTAAACCATTGGATCCAGCCCAAAAATAAATATAATCTAAACTACTTTGAAGTATTAATGCATCATCCCAGCTTTTTACTTCAGAAAAAATTTTCAGGTCATCCGCATACATCAATGCTTTTACCTTTGTCAATGGTCTAAGAGGAAGAATATCAGCTATAAATATATTAACCCCTTCAGTCACCTTGGCAACATATGTTTCCAACTTGTATCTTGGACGTTTACCTTGTCAAAAGTGCGGTATTTTTTTATGTTTTGTAAAATTTCGTACTAAATAAATGACATGAATAAAATCTGTTGATTCTCTAATAAATATGTATATTTCGGTAGCAAATATAGCCATACATGTGAAAAGATAATAAAAAATGTTAATAAATAAAAAACTGCTGGCTATGTTTAATGTAACAGTATCAATATAATAAATGTAAAAACAAAATTTTTACAATCGAATTTAAGGTCTGTGTCTGAAGGGGCTACAAAGTATAGGTCCTAATGGGGACCCTTGGGGGACACCACTCTTTTTAAACCCCCTTCTTGAAACAGCTCCATTGCTCTCAATTGTAAACGATCTATTTTTAAGAAGAGAATTCATCCAATTCACAATATTGTGTGCACAACCCATAATATTTAACTTCGTGAGTAATAAATCCACATTACGCTGTCAAATGCTCGACTAAAATCCAGATATAGCACATCAGTTTGTAGGCGGTTATCCATATTATGTGCAATATTATGTAGTAAGACAGAAAGATTTGTTTGAGTTGAATGCTTTTTACGAAAACCGTGTTGCTCTTCTGGCAAATAGAGGTCAACAAAATTAGATAAATTGCTAGCTACATATGATTCAATCAGTTTTGCAGGAAAACTTATGAGAGTAATTGGTCTATAATCAATCGGAATTTTAGGGGAGGTCTTCTTTGGTATAGGTTTCAACTTAACTTGTTTCCACGCAGTGGGATAAATACCCAACTTAATTGATTTATTAAATATCTGACTAAAAGGATACTTTAATACCTCAAAACTACCCTTATAAAAGTAGTCTGGAATATTATAACTATCTAAAGTTTTTGACGCAGAGGTCGCCTTGGCTATCCGACATAGTTCTACTTCATTTATTTCAGGAACTATAAATTTACAATCAACGCTTTTCCAACACTCAGCGATGTTTTCGGCAACTCCTATAGCAGCCTCTATATTACCCATGTTTAATTCGAAATGAGAGACAAGATCATTTAATTGATCGACATCAAAGTAAGCCCCAGTAACTTGCTTCTTGCCTAAAAGTTTCTTTGAAGTGTCCCAAAATTGTTTAGGATTATGGGACAGTCCCCTTTCGATTAAGTTATAATACTCCCTATAACTGTTTTGTTTAGAGCGTTTAAAAGGTCTTCTAATTTCTCGAAACTGATCATAAACATTCTGATCGTTTGATTTCTTATATTTCAAATGCAAATTATTTTTTAAATTCAGAAGGTCAATTGTCTCTTGATTAAACCAGACAGGAAAACGCTTGGTCTTTTTCTTTTGATAACTTTTGAATTTTGGAACAAATTTATCAATAGCAGTCAAAATAGCATCCGCAATATAACGCATCATATCATCAACAGAAATAAAAATTCCATAGGTTCCCAATTATAACTACTCAAAAATTGATAAATAGCCTTAAAATCTCCCTTTTTATAGTAATAAATATTATTAAATATGCCATTCATCGAATTTATAGCAAAGGGAAGTTTCACTAAAATAGCAGGATGATATGAATCTTCATTAACTAATTTGAGATCACTTTTTATAGGGTCAATCTTGAAATTAGAATAAATCTTATCCAGTGAATCACCCCTAAAATTCCTAATAAAGTTATAATTAACCATTGCCATTTCGTTTAACCAATAACCGGTTCTGATTTGTCTTTGCCTGGCATAATAAGAAGTTCCAGTATAATTCCGAAAATCATCGAAATTAAAGTCGCCTGTCATAATAATAAAATCAGTACTAGTTGCTATCAAATTAGTAAGTTCATCTAAAAAAGTCTGATATGGTTCACAGGATAGATCAGGTGGTATATAAATAGACCATATCTGAAATACTTTTTTCATTATATCTCTTCTATCATTATTTTTAATTGAAAAAGTAATGCCAACTACATCCACAGCAGCAACGGACGTAGAAAAGTGTATTCTAGAAGCATTTAAATATGACGGGACTGCTATTAAAGCCCCTCCTCCAATTGCTTTTATCAATCTATCACTTCTAAATACCTGAACATCATCACCAAACAACATGGCATCTGTAATAGTCTGATCCAGCCAAGTTTCAGTCAAACAATAAATGAAGTGTTTATAACAGGAAGAAAATTTATTAACTGCTGTGACCTTAGTTCTTAATCCTCGTACATTCTGATATAATAAATTAAGAGCATCCATTACGGTCTCCTCCGAACCATCAATTTTATCTGAATGTAACCTTCCAAAAAACTCGGAGACAAGAACTCCCGACGGCCAGTTTGAAGGTGAAAAAATTTTATCACAATCGGCATAATCAATTGACAGATAAAAAGAAGAATACGATGCGAAACGAGTTTTCAATTTATGACAGCTAAATTCATTACTATTTCCAATAAAAGAACTAACATGAGCTTCAAACCCTGATTTACTTAAGCCAGGAATAATAATAATAA
>JAHWFO010111475.1:0-11537 GCA_023313115.1 Rhysida immarginata | reverse complement strand
TGTATATTCTAAGCATTTTTATGTATTTATTTTTAGGATATTGCAAAATTTAATTTAATTTTTTGAGATTGTGCTGTTTACCTACAAGTGTAAATATATACGATTCTTATTTTATAATTTTAATAAAAAATAATAACATTCAAATAAAATTTTGAAATTGATTAACAATTCAAGTTCACAAATAGGTAACATTAGTTTTTACGTTTTATGATATTCGTTAAAAGTGCATAGTAATAATTTTTCAGTTGAATAAATTAATAAAAAGGAATAGTCATAAAATAAAAAAAAAATCTAATGGAAGCTAATATTATTTTTTTTTTCATTTTATAATATTCATTGAACGTATATAATTAATATTTTTGTTTTAAAATATAGTGGGTGTGCAAATATGCCCCAAAACAGTCTGCCGAGGAAATTGAACATTGTGGGAGATAAAAAAAAATGAGACCGACGAGCTAATTTCACTGCAGAGCAAAGTTTACATCTAACATGGTAGATGTGTTTTTGTGTTAGGTTATAATTGTCAAATTGACAGTAGTGACTTTGTTACAATGTAATAGGACGCATTATGTTAGTATCGCTCTTATATTGACAGCGACTTTTTTACAATTATCAAAGATCAAATTTCTATACGGTAACCTTCGTATGCTAGGCTTTCGAATAAGACCAAAAGCAAACTGTCTGACGTGAACTGTGATGATTCGTTGTAACAAACTTCAGCTAGAAAAGAAAGTCTTCAAAGCTAAAATTATTAAGTTTTCATCACCTTTAAATTTGCAATTTAATATTCCAAAAACTGAAGAACCATAGAGCATACTCCATTTTAGATTTACATTCTAACATTTTAAAACTTTCTTATCCGCGATGATTCAAATTCAGCTTTGTCCTCTTTCTCATCTATGGTCATGAGCCTTAGGTAATGACCGAAAGAGTGCCGAAATGAAATCCTGGGAGGTTTGGAAAGTGTTCCCTACTAGATAGAGTGTTCAGCATCCCTATAAGAGAGCCTTTAGGTGTTGAGCCGCTACTTCTCCGCATGGAGAGGGCACAGTTGCTTTGGTATGGCCACATGTACGGATGCCACAGCCTGTCTTCCTAGAGAGTTGCTCTTTTCCAAGTTGGTGGTCACATAAGAGTTCAGCCTAGAACTAGGTGGCTAGACTACATAGGGCATCTGTGTTCGAGTCGCTTGGCTATTACCATTATGGACATGCCCTGATGGCGAAAAATCTCGAGCGCTGCCCCCCCGATCTTAACGAATAAGCAGGTTTGTTAACTAAGTAAGAAAACATTTTCAGCCTCGCTTTCATATCGACAGCAACTTATTTAATATTGGCAGTCCTATCAATGGTCACAGTTCCATCACAGACGAAATTTTATAATTAAAATCGAATTTAGAGATTCACCTGTTGTGGCAACTTTGTATAAGGGCTTTATTACTAGTATTTAATATTCTTTTTAAGTAGTTTTGATATCATAGCCAAGTGCTCCGTCCTAGTTGGAATTAAGAACGCAGCTCGAGTAGTGCAACAACAATGTTGTTTTAAGTTTAAGTAGGGTAGATGTACCAGTAATTGACAGTGTACCAGTAAAGGCGGGTTTCCATTCTGACAAGTTCCAAGCACATGACGTGGAACATGTGCCGGCACATGTTGCGCGTAATTGTTAGAATGGAAGCAGGAAATACACTGCTTCCAATTTCCTGCGACATGTGTTTTCTAGTTGCAGATACAGTTTTAATCAGTTTTCTGTGTGGAGTGATTTGTTGTTCAAATATGGACAACGCGTGCCACAGTCGCTTGGCACATTTCTTAACCCGGCACTTGTGCCGCAACATGATGCAGACTGTTTCCATTTCAAGAAATTTCAGAAACATATGCCAGCACATGACGCACATGTTGCGGGATAAATTTGTAGTAATGGAAACTATTGATGCTTCTGTGGCATACAAGTTGCAGCACATGTGTAAGAGTCCGGAATTTATGAAATATTATAAAATAATTGGATCGTCAGCGGAACATTAATTAAAACAGCTATATTTATAAGGCTGTGGATGAAGTAAAAAGTTATGTCGAAAACTAAATCTAAACTAATTATATCGGGATAGGGTAGGATAACGTTAGTAGAGGGGAGCCCACCCTAAATGTTGCTGGATAAATTTGTAGTAATGGAAACTAGGCTTCTATGGCATAACTTCGGCACAAGTTGTGTGCCACAGTCGCTTGGCACAGTTCTGTCCCCGGCACTTGTGCTGCAACATGATACAGATTGTTTCCATTACAACAAATTTCGGGGATATGTGCCAGCACATGACGCACAACATGTTGCAGGACAAATCTGTAGTAATGGAAACTAGCCTTAACTGACAATTCACGATTTAAAGGCTCTTAGTAAAGTAACAACGCAAGAAAAGGGACTGGTGTTCCCACCTCGTATTAAACAATGTATTAGACTTGACAGAACAGCTAAAAACTAGGAACTTTGCTCTCTATTATGGACGCAAACACAGGTTGATTGTTCAATACCTCACCGGGTCGAAAAAACCATGTAATGAACCACTACGGGAGGGTTTGATTACTTGAATGTATTTCATGAATGTTATGCAATATTTGTCATTAATTTTACGTGAAAATTTTAGTGTGATCGTGGACAATACTTCTAGTAGTAACAGAATTTCAGATGACGAATGTTTTAACAGTTTTAATCCACCGTCAACCACTAGAACCCAGATATGTAGTGTCAATAGTAACTGATATAACCTGCCAATTATTTATGACTAGCAGAGGTACCCGGCGTTGCCCGGGATAATTAGACAATCAACAGAACAATCTCAAAAAATTAAATTATAACTCCCAATTGGTTAAATAATAACTCAATCAATACAACACAGAACAAAGGGACTATCCATTCTACGAAAAATACGAAAAACAGGAAGTCTAGGTGATATACCGGGAATTTATCTAAACTCTTCTTGACTTGCCTCACCACTGCGGAGCACATCGATCTATATTAACTAAGTGGCAGGCAAGCGAAGCCTTATAATCGACTACTTTTGCCCAGTAGGAAGGGCATCGCATCGATGTTAGTTAATATACATCGACGGAGCAACGCGTCTTTTAAACAAGCATTAAACAGTTCAACCACATGTTTAGAGTTAGATTTTCGGTCATTTGATTCATCGATTTATATAGTATATCATATAGTTACACTATATGGATGATTTTATTTAAAAAATTAGCTAAAAATGGTGCAATCCTGTTCGGCTTATTTATTTATTTAGTAGCATTACGGATGGAATAAATTACATTTAGGATAATAAATTAGAGAAAGTGTAATTCATAATTGGGAAAATATAGGTTACAATATAAATATTTAATAGGAGTTCGGAATTGTTTACTTGCTCTTCAGTAAAACTCTAAGTCTTGATCCAATTGTCCTTTCATATAATGTTCTGTAATAATTGATAATAGGGTAGACTGGTTGGTGATGGCAAATAATTACAATATTTTAATGACACCATTATGATTCCAAAAAAAAAAAAAAATTCGATGCTGAGATATGCCACGTAATTTATCAAACTACATATAACGGCATGCAATGAACGAAAATAAAAGAGTGATTAATAAGTGCAAAGATGGTTGAATTACGAGTGGTACATGTGCCAATGCTGTCGTATTGATGATGGTAATTCGTTCCATAAATAAATGGCATTGTAGGGAAAATGGTTGGAAAAATATTTGGATACCATTATTGGGATTTCGAATTTGTATCGATGTGTGATCCGGTATTCGGTGTTATGAATATACCAATCTCTAATAAATTCTGCAGGATGACCTTTTAGATGTAAAGCATTTGCCAATTCAGTAATAAGTCCAATGTAACGTACTGTATGTTTGGTAGAGTAGAGCGATGATAATAACTGCAAATTCGGGTAATTGAAATAGTTTTGCTTAATTTGAATGCTGTACTTATGATTTGATTATAAGCCGAAGTACAAATAATTATAAAAATTATAAGATCTTATGGTTGTACAAATAGGCGAAGCAAGGAAAACCTCTATTCGCCATAAATTACAGACAAATTTTATTTAATCATGTAAAAAACTCAATAACGTGGACAGGTTAAAGATGCATATTAATCAATAAATGTTTTCCTTTCTTTCCATAACTTTTCCCTTAATTTTTAAATAAATATTTCATATATTCTAAAATAAAATTTGTTTTTTTAATATTTTAATTACTTTAAAAATTTAAAAATTTTAATTTTAATATTTGTTTTTTAATATTATATAAAATTTTTGCATTTCCACAAGAATAAATTCAATAATCATCAAAGAAATTAGCCAGTTTGCCACGTTAGCATATAGAAACTAGCGATCTTTTGCCCTTCCAGTTAGTTAATATAGATCGATGGCGGAGCATCACCAAATACTTTAGACTGAAGTTTTTCTTGCCCTTGACGTAGAAGCTCTTATACCCTCTTGCTCTATTCGAAACTCCCGTTGTTCAGTGGAGCTCGTGTTGGACAAAAGTTTGCTCGAAACTGGAAATTTACACATTTGGGTGGTTTTCAGTAGAAAACAAAAAAATTTGGCCAAACGTGTGCACGCTTCGAGAACCCATCTCGGAAACCAATGGACATGCAGGCGCCTAAATTGGAACAATTAACTGGTAAGTTGCTCCCAGTGAATCATCTAAATTACGTGAACATAAGTGATATAGAAGCCGAGTTGCAAAGAAATTTGCTCTTGTTTCAAATGCCCGTATAGCTTTTTCTGTTTGGGTGCAGTTTTTCTGACCAATGCTCGTTCTCTCTCTTTCCTTTCCAGACACAAATTTTTGCCAGTCGTCTGGACGTTTGATAGGCAGCTCAAGGGAGACCTTTGCATCATCAATAGACGTGCCTTATTAATGTCCTGTCACTGCATCATCATTCTATGCTCATTATTAAAAATTCTTGGAAACGAACGTTCAATCATCGCATCCTCAGCATCTCAGTTTCTAAAATACACACATTCCCACAGTATATAGTCAAAATGTATTTTTATGAAATGTTTGGATCTGATGTGCTATAAAATAAGCTAGGTGATAACCCCGATGTGGCTCGGACTTTTTTTTGATTAAATTCTTAATGAAAATTCGAAAAAATTTTTTCAAAGGCTCACAACCGATGGACCTCTCCAAGGATGCCACTGCTAGTCTAAATAATTTCTTACTCACGTAATCTTACTTTAGATGAACACCTGATGAGCCCACTCTTTTCTCTATGTCTTGAAGCAAAACTTGGCCATTCATCACTTTGTGTAGTCTAACGGTCACCGATTCTTCTATTTACTTGCTTACCATTTGCTCAAAGGAGTGCTTCATCTGTCGTCTTTCCACTCTTTCTCAATAGTCTGCTGACTCTCCATTATCTCCAGTTACTGATCATTATTAAAGATTTTCAAGAAATTGTTAAGTACTGAGAAGTTTCTTTTCTAAGAAATGCCTGAATAACAGGATTTATATGAATTGTTACAAATTGAAACTTTTCTATATTGCACAAACTTTGCCTTGCATTGTCGGTCATGAGATATACAACCTGTGACAATAAAGTTCGGTGAATGATGGCATATTGAGAGTGGATTGCTCGCTTACATGAAACAGCAGTTACTATCCTTCAAAGTTATCCCCGTCGATGGTAATGCACTTCTGGGAACGCCTGTACAAGTCCTGGAAACTCCTGGCGTAGTCGTTTTTAGGGATAGCCTTCAGTTGAGTAGTAACATTACGTTGGATGTCTGGCCACTTCGGGGGGCGTCTTCTACGGTGTTCCGGCCTCCTCGAAACCGTTTAAACCACTCATAAACACACATCAAAGTAATAACACTTTCTTTGTAAACTGTTGTCATCATTTCATGAGTCTCTTTCGTTCGCTGATCCATTTTGGGTTTCGACCGAGCGTACTACGTCTTCTCTCTTCAATGTCCTGTTTAAACACAATAAACACATTCGCAGCGCTGATTCTCTCAGATTTGTTTAAACATGTCTCGACCTGTCTGGGGCAGGATACGACGATGGTGCACTCTTATGACCGTTAGCAATTTGACGTCATTCACCGAACTTTATTGTCACAGGTTGTATATTATTGGTCCGTGCAGAGTGTTTGTGAATTGCGTGTTGATACCATTGTTAATAAGTATTGTTGCACAAACTTTGCCTTGCATTGTTGGTCATAAGATATTTCCCATTAATATGCCTTGCCACAACCATAAATATCGATTTTTTTCTATCAATAATTATTATTTTTTCGAAATCTGAGGTAGACAGTGACCTTCCCCATTGTTTGAAGGTCAAGTATGTAAAATTTCATCAAGATCGGAATAAAACTGTAGATTTGTATAAGAAATAAACAAACAAACCCACAAACCAACAAACAAACATCCTTCTTTATATATATAGAAAGATTTCTGTGTTTAAAAGAAATGAAGAAAAATATACTAATGTGATATAGAATTTAGTATAATAATAAAGGAAACATGATGATGTTTTGTGTAACTTCTTAATTTCCAGTAATTGACCAAGCTGTGTCAATTATAGGAACTTGACTGTCAATTTCTAGATCACCCACTTTGACATAAATCTTCTAGGCCCTATTCGCCGATTCCTTTTGTTGGTCTTGAATGTTGTCACAGATACGATCAACAGATAGTCCAAGACATGTTATCTTCCAAGAAGAAAACTACTACTGGTATTCTGTTAACTATGATAAGAAGTAGCATAGGGAGAATTGGATGAATTTTGCATGTAGGAGAGCAATCGTCAAAAATCAAGTTTTTCTATGAACAATTTGTTGGCCAAGATCTGATGATATTGCACTACTCAAAAACACCTTTATTGTCTATGGTCCTTGCACTCTACATGGGAGTGAACTGATTTTTTTTATTATTTGAAAGGAAAAAAAGATAAATGATCTATTGACCAATTTAAGTTTTAAAAAGCACAATTTTAGTTATTGTTAAATACTTTACACATTCTTAAAAATGCTTGATTTCATCAACTACTTTTGAATGTTGTCAATTATTTTGTAATTAAAAAATGTGTAATTAAAATATTGTCAATTACTGGTGAAACTGCCTGTCAACTTCTGGTGCATTAATGTCAACTACTGGTGATTCATGCGTTAGTTAAGAAAAAATTTAATAACTTAATAGCTTTTAAAGATATAATAATTGTTTAGAGATTGGCACATTCTGCATTATATTTACAATTTAAAGGTAAAACTAGAAAAGTTTCAAAATGCAATTTGATTTACGTACACAATTTCGTTCCACGGTAATGTCTTAAACTGTCAATTACTGGTACATCTAGTCTATAATTTGGGCAGAACTTGGAACATAGGCAAATTCTTTCATAGACGGCGATATGCAGTCAATGAGGAGAGAAACTGGCCACGAGAGTTAAAGAGCGAGCTAAGAGGACCGTGGAGAGCAAAGCCTTTTCTCTGTGATATCTATATAGATATCATTGCCTTTTCTACTATAGGTTGGAAAATCCCGTCTTAAGAGTTTTGGACATTTTTTTCTCTGGGCGACATAGCAGCGCTGCGAACACTGTAGTGGGGTTAGTAATTCTATCGCTCGCTATGAATTAGTATAGGTTTTCTATTTACCGACTGAAATTTTTCTCAAGTATTTTAAGGTGTTTGTTTTTAACAGTCCATGAAAAATGAAAACTTGTTTTGTGTCGAATTGCAAAACGGGTTAAGCTCCAAGCGATCCACTTAGAAGGTTGGTTTGGTTTGTTTGGTATTAATGTCCTTTTCAACTGCCATGGTCATTTCAGGACGGCGTTATAGGGGCCGCAAATTTTGCCTCGCAAGGGTTCTTTAACGTGCAGCCGGCAAACGACTACACGGGACCAACGGCTTTACTTCCCTTCCGAAGGAAGTGCGTGATCTCAGGATTTTCCCCCTGAAAAAATCCTCGTCGTCCTCGGCCGGGGTCGAACCCGCGTCCTCTGGCATCAGAGGCGACCACGTAACCCCTGAGTCACCGAGGCCGATCCACTTAGAAGGGAAGCATGGATAAGAAATATTCCGCGAGCGGATCGTGGTGTTGAAGGTGTTCATTTTCAAGCTACCTTTCTCTCATGATACATGTAGTAAAAAAAAGCCTTGGTATTATTCGTTTATAAGAGGTTACATTGTGTGATTCATGGCCACTGTAGCATCCTCTCTTTTCACGCTCTCAATCGCTTCTCTCTCTCTTCTAAGCATTGCAACCTGACTTTTTTCGTTCGCTCCCCCTCTCCCGCTCGTTTCTGTTAGTACTTCCTTAGGCTTTGGTACTATTTTTTGTTTCAAGAGAAACGGGGGAGGGAGGGGAAAGGGACGATTTCCCGTCCTCTGCTATCATTCTATTTTCCTTAAATAAAATACTTATTCACTATATTAATGGACGGACTTACAACTAGAGAACTAGATTAATTTAAATGTCGATTTTTGGATAAAAGTATAATTAAATCATTTTATAGTCATCGGCCTCGGTGGCTCAGTGGTTGCGTGATCGCCTCTGATGCCCGAGGGCGCAAGTTCGATCCCGACCGAGGACGACAAAGATTTTTCAGGGGGGAAATCCTGAGATCACGCACTTCCTTCGGAAGGGAAGTAAAGAACTACACGCTAAAGAACTCTTGCGAGGCAAAGACTGTGGCTCCTAAAACGCCGTCCTGACATGACCATAGTTGTTGAAAGAGATGCTAATACCAACCGTTAAATTTATTGTGACATTTCTCCAGAATATCACAAAACGATGATTAAAGAAGATTAAATTAACCACCCCTATTATTAAATAAACTTCATATAATTTAAGCAATGATTGGGAGAAAACTACATAAATAAAAATAGCTTTTAATCATTGTTTCATGATATCGTGGAATGTCATCGTTTTTTTCAACCAGCCACTTCGCAAACTGTATTATAACATTAAAAATAAAACGGAAATGCAGAATCTTTGCTTACCAGTTGGCCGTTCCGAATGTAAAATTCCTAAATACCTGCTAAAAGAGCAAGTTAACCTTTCAACATGTCGATTCGTCAATAGATGCAATCCTGCATTCTGAAATTTAATAAGTAATTAAATGAATTTACTAACAGTTAAAAAGTAATAATTAAAAGTAAATTTTTATTTAAAATAATTTAAGATCCAGGTTAGGGGTTCGGTATTGCAGTATAAATCAGTAAATAAATTATGAAAAAGTCTTGATATACACCATACGACAAGTTTGTAAATTTGAACTAATTAGAATTGAGATTGAGCAATCAGGAATTATACAGAAGGGATCCAAAAATGTACTCACTGTTTGATAGTCATATCTTGTTCGAAATTTGACTTGCAGGTTCAATATTTCGCACTGTGAGAGAAATGACTACCAGCAGCTTGTAAACAACGCCGATGGCGCCGAACGGCACACGGAACGCATACGGAACTACCGCCTCAGTGTAGCCCCTGACGCAACAAATTTTTCAGGTAGCTCGTTGATTGTAGCTGGTTTTTATCGATATACGCCATTCTTGATGTTCCCTCACAGGTAGAAGTCCAAAGGTGTCAAATCAGGTGTCAATATCATTTCTTCGACCTACATACAGAAGTACAGTCATCAAGGGGAAATAATCCACACTTGAATATTACTCTAAGTTTTACCGTATCAATATTAATTTAATTTTAATAATTTAATATTACATTTAGAGTTAACATATTAAGATTATTAAGTTTAAATAATTATAATTAAAAAACTATTAAAACAGCACATTAGCATGAAATGTAATATTAAGTATTAAACTTGTGTGGATTATTTCCTTTGGTTGACTGTACATTCGACTGTCTTTTGCTATAGAGCTGATAAGTATGATGTCACTTCCTGGCCAGTTGCCTAGCGATTCCAAACATTAGGTTTAACAATGTAGTGTAAGGCCACAGAAAAGCATAGAGAAGTTAAACCTAAGTTTGGAATCGCTAGGCAACCGGCCAGGAAGTGACGTCACCACTTACCAGCTCTATAGTGTTTCACTCGCCCGACCGCCAGCGCCATCTACCACGACAAATTTCATAATTTCCTAACCAAAAGTCTTTTTGTTTCGAAATTATTGAATATATTTTTTGGACCTCTCTGTGTTTGCTGTAGTGATTTCTTGCGATAGGTTGAGTATAAATTAAAAATTATGTTGAAACATAGCAGAGGTACCCGGCGTTGCCCGAGATAATTCTAGTTGTAGATAAACAGAACAATCTCAAGAAATTAACATAATTCTACAATTCCCTGCTGCAGACGAAGATCCTGCTGTTCAGATGTTTCCGACGCCGGATAACGGAGGAGAAGCTACCATCGCATCTGGAAGTTTACTCAAGGGTTCCAAACAAACAAATCGTCTGAATATTTGTTAGGGAGCTGAAGGGAGACACCTGCATCTCTCTGCTTCCTCGAGAGATTCTGCCTCAAGACAGTCGTGCTCATATACTAATACCCTGCTCATTGTTAATACTAATACCCTGCTAAAGTTGTTCAAGAATTTTGCCTCCTGGTCCGTAACTTTTTTATTTGTTAACCGATTATCAAAATTCTTTTTGTATCTGATACTTACATTTGTCATCTATGAAATGACTTTTCGATATAGTCCCCATCCCTTCCCAAGCATTGCGTCAACGCGTGACTAATCGGGTGAACCCGTCGGAGAGGGATTCCGGGGTTATTGTTGACACGAGGATTGAAAGGCAGTTTTGGACCCTCTTCTTCAGCATGATAACGCCCAGTCGCATACGATCACCAAATACCAGAGGCGTTGTAGCGCCTACAGTTCAAAAATGAAAAACTGCAGTTCAAAGATGAAAGACTTTGGACCTTGCGGCGACTTTCACCACTTCCCAAAGAAGAGAGAGTACCTTAAGTTGCGTTCTGGCGAGAGGTGAAAGATGCCATTCACCACCTTTCCATGTCTGGCAATGGAATTCATAAACACCCTGTATATACGAGGGCATATTGAAAAGTAATGCCTCCATGGCTGTAACTTTTTGACGTAGAACTACGTCTATCAGGGGTGCAGCCGAGGAAAAATTCAGACGCGATTTTTCGTTCAAAAAGTGATGTATATATCTCAGTCTATATCTTTCTATCACTATATCCCACAACTATGGTCATTATCTCGTTGGAAAGAGGAAGGTTGAGCCTTGAATAATAAGCAAAACTTTCACCAAATGAGCCACTGAGTCAAAAGTTACAGCAAGTTAAAGTTAAGTGAATTCTATGCTCGCCATCGTAATAACGGAGTGGCGCTGCTGCAACATATACGTGTGCGGCGTGTTTTGGAACTAATTGGAGCTAACCATGACCTACGAGAAAAGGCCTGTGCATTTAATATAAAGAAGGCCTGTGCATTAGGTATAAAAAACATGGAAACACCAGCGTTTTAAGATAATATCATGAAATCCTGTCATCTGCCGGCGAAATCGTACATCATCATTTATATAAAATCAGCGACGGTGGACGTTGTCACAACAAAGA
>JAHWFO010111474.1:0-20381 GCA_023313115.1 Rhysida immarginata | reverse complement strand
TGCAAAAAATTGAATTTTTTGGAGTCCATGGAGATCTTGAAGAATCAAGGAGACAAACTAATGAATCATGATAATGGACCTTTAGATTTAACAGTATGGAAACCCATATTAAACTTTGTAAAATAACTATATTCCAATTCTGATCCAGGAGGAACTTAGCTCTCTACTAAGTCCGCGGTTTTAGAGCCAATCGGGTTCTAAGTTTGGTTGGTAGACTTTTAAATTTTGGAAAATCTCTCTGATTGGTTTATTTCTCTTATAAATACTTGTACAAATTTTGTTGTTATTTGATTCATACTGAAGATGGCTACTTAGTAGCCGAAATGTATACATCTATGAGGATTAAAATCTCTTTTTGTGGAAAAGTGGTATCCGCCCTTCATCTGTGCACAAATATCCACAGTTTGACAAGGTCAGTTAATTATATTGTTTATATAATTTTAGCTACTTGAGAGTAAATAAATAAATATGAAAACTAAATTGTAAATTACTATTTAAATAGGCTAACGTATAGAGAGAATTTAAAAGAATAAACTTGAAGAATGAAAGGTAAATGGAGAGTGAAGTTATTCCTCATACACTTAAAAAAATAAAAGTTCTTTAATTTGTAAGAATTCTCACATAATGTTAAACGAAGTGAGCCTCAATTGCTGAAGCGTTGTGTAAGCATCTATTAGATTTTCATATTAAATTACTAAAGTCTTATTGAAGCAAGCGATTAACTACTATTAAATTAATTAGTAATAAGTTTTAGATACCATTAAGCCTAAGAGTACTATATTCTTGATTCAAATAAGCTATGGATAACAAAAGATCTAATAACGCGTAAGGAGTTGGTTGATATATTACACGCCATATCTTAGCATTAAAAGTTCTATAAATTCTGTATTGTACCATTAGGGCACGTGCTACAAAACCAATTGCCACTATCATTATTTATTCGTTATATTCACTCATGGCACGTTGTTACGAGTTGTTTGATATATTACATGCCATATGTTAACATTTAAAGTTCCAATGGTGCCATGGCATCTTTAAGGCACGTGCTACTAAGCCAATACAATTATCATTATTTACACGTGATATTCACTCATGGCACATAGTAACGAGTTATTTGATATATTACATGCCATATCTTAGCATTGAAAGTTCCAATGGTACCATATGGTATCATATGGCACCATTAGGGCACGTGCTATTAAACCAATAACCATTATCATTATTTTCTCGTGATATTCACTCATGGCACCTTGTTACGAGTCGTTTGATATATTACATGCCATATCTTAGCATTGAAAGTTCCAATGGTACCATATGGTTTCATAGGGCACCATTAGGGCACGTGCTATTAAACCAATAACCATTATCATTATTTTCTCGTGATAGTCACTCATGGCACGTTGTTACGAGTCGTTTGATATATTACATGCCATATCTTAGCATTGTAAGTTCCAAGGTTACCATATGGTACCATAGGGCACCAATAGGGCACGTGCTACTAAACCAATAACTATTATCATTATTTACACGTGATATTCACTCATGGCACCTTGTTATGAGTCGTTTGATATATTACATGCCATATCTTAGCATTGAAAGTTCCAATGGTACCATATGGTTTCATAGGGCACCATTGGGGCACGTGCTTGTAAACCAATAACCATTATCATTATTTTCTCGTGATATTCACTCATGGCACCTTGTTACGAGTCATTTGATATATTACATGCCATATCTTAGCATTGAAATTTCCAATGGTACCATATGGTTTTATAGGGCACCATTAGGGCACGTGCTACTAAACCAATAACAATTATCATTATTTTCTCATGATAATCACTCATTACATGTTGTTACGAGTCGTTTGATATATTACATGCCATGTGTTAGAATTGAAACTTCCAATGGTACCATATCATGCCATAGGGCACCATTAGGGCACGTGCTACTAACAATTTACTTTGCTTTATCTCATTATCATTTAATCTAGAGTTATCACCCCATCATTCTGTATTTCTTCTCTTATCTTCAGAACTTGGTTCCAAAATTTGACACCCACAGTCTTTACTAATTTTCTTCCTCCTCCGGAGCGAAGTCAGAACAACAGCTCATCATCGCTCCCTTCGCTTCCCTGCAGCACATTAACAATTGACTCGCAAGCCACTCTCAAAAAAAGGCAACCTCAGGAACCACAGCATCTTTTCTGTGAATTTCCCTTCAACTGTTAACCATTATCATTATTTTCTCATGATAGTCACTCATGGCACGTTGTTACGAGTCGTTTGTGATATATATTACAAATCATATCTTAGCATTGAAAGTTCCAATGGCACCATATCTTAGCATTGAAAGTTCC
Source organism: Rhysida immarginata (assembly GCA_023313115.1). NCBI lineage: Eukaryota > Metazoa > Arthropoda > Chilopoda > Scolopendromorpha > Scolopendridae > Rhysida > Rhysida immarginata. The sequence continues at coordinate 18,025 of JAHWFO010111474.1, read as the reverse complement.
AATGGTACCATATGGTTTCATAGTTCACCATTAGGGCACGTGCTACTAAACCAATAATTATCATTATTTTCTCATGATATTCACTCATTACCATGTTGTTACGATCGTTTGATATATTACATGCCATGGTTTAGAATTGAAAGTTCAAATGGTACCATATCAAGCCATAGGGCACCATTAGTGTACGTGCTACTAAACTGTTAACCATTATCATTATTTTCTCGTGATAGTCACTCATGGCACGTTATTACGAGTCGTGTGATATATTACATGCCATATCTTAGCATTGAAAGTTCCAATGGTACCACTTGGTACCATTAAAACACGTACTACTAAACAATTCAGACATCACTATATACCGTTATATTCATTCATGAGACATCCTTGCACGTACACGTGCCATTAGACCGATACTTGCTATCACTAGTTACTCTTTTATATTCGTTCATGATATGTTGTGACAATTTGTTTGATATATTACATGCCATATCTTGTTATAGGAAATGTTTAAGAGGGTATCATAATGGTACCATTAAAGCACGTGCTATTAGAGCACGTACTTATTCCTGCTATCTCACGTTCGTACTTCTGCGTACTCTGTCCCATTTTAATGGATTGGTGAAAACAGACTGTGAAAAAGTTAATTCGTTTTCAAGTTATCGTAATAAATGCTAAGCTCCCTAGGAATAAAAAAATTCTCTTGATTTAGGGACCGAACTGCCCTTTTAATAATCGTCAAACATGTGCATCCTGCACGCACACCATCTCATTAACGTTTAGAGCACGCGCAGAACCGAACCCATGTTCTCAACACGCGTTTTACCAAATGCGAGGATAATTCGTTTCTTCCAGCAATTCAAGACATGATTGAATGAATTGTGAGATTGCAATAAATGCAATTCAATAAATGCAACGCAATGAATTGTGGGATTGTCTACACACGGACGGACGGACGGACGGACGGACAGCTGGACAAACCGATCACATAAGCACATTTCTATATAAAGAAAATGTGCTAAAAATAGCGCTTTTATATTTTAACAAATGCACTAAAAATAGAAAATAATTTCTCTAAACATAATTTAAAAAATTTTTTAAGATATACACAGCTTGCACGTGCTCTTCAATTGCAGGTATCGGCCTCGGTGGCTCAGCGGTTGCGTGATCGCTTCTGATGCCCGAGTACGCGGGTTCGATCCCGGCCGAGGACGACGAGGATTTTTCAGGGGGAAATCTGAGATCACGCATTTCCTTCGGAAGGGAAGTAAAGCCGTTGGTCCCGTGTAGTCGTTTGCCGGCTGCACGTTAAAGAACCCTTGCGAGGCAAAATTTGCGGCCCCTATAACGCCGTTCTGAAATGACCATAACAGTTGTAAAGGACGTTAATACCAAACAAACCAAACCAAACCAACCAATCAATTGCAGGTAAAAAGGCGAGATCCTAAAGATAGATTATTGGTCTATACCGTATTTCTCCGAATCGAAGACGAGGTTGTTTTCTTGGAATTTCATATCAAAACCGGGGAACGTCTTGCAATCGCGACATAAGAGGTTTACGCCGGAAGAGCCCTCTGGTGTATGCCATTACAGCTGGCGGAAGTGGTGCTCCAGGAAATGTAACAAAAGCTGGGATCAAATGGAGTAGATATGTAGAAATCTCCCATCGAGAGATAATTTCATTGCCAATTGGAATCTGATATAAATTTGTGGAAAGAAACTTCATAAACACAGATATTTGAGTAATGGATTAATTTCAAATAAAGAGCAAAATTTTGGAAAACTAAGTATTTTGGATGTTGTTGTAAGCGTCAAAAATAATGTTTTAAGTAATATTCAATTGCTCTTATAGAAAACTAGTAATTCATCAACAAGGCCCGCTGACGTAATTATTTTTTCAGGCCAATTTTAGTTCAATTTTAAGTCCTAGACTTAAAATTATAATAAAGAGTTGTCTCAGATTTGGACAAAAGTTATTTCTGTATAAATTATCATTGAAAATGCAATCATTTAAACATTCCAAGAAATAGCTTTAGCAAGAGGTAGCTTTAGCAATAAATTCACATGTATCATTTCTCTTTCTTGGATTTTAACAATCAGTATTTTTCGTTTGTTGGGAGCAAGAAAGGATGGATTGTTATTCTGACTACAATGGTCAGGTTACTTTTGAATGCCCTAGTAACACCTCCTAGAGAGAAAGCCTGCAGACTAAAGGTGTATACATTGTTACATCAACATCAAGCGGCTATTATTGGTAGAAATCACGGTCTACAGATATATAAGGGTCGTATAAATGAAAAAGAAAATTACTTATTTTATCCAAAGTGTATACAAGGAATTTAAAAATACTCTCCAAATGCGTTAAGGCATTTATCCCATTGTGTAACAAGGCGTCTAATTTCTTTATGGAAGAAGTCCTTCACTTCTTCGTCCGACTGAAACCTGCGGCCTTTCAGATGTTTCTTGAGATCCCCAAACACGGGAAAGTCACATGAGGATAAGTCAGGGCTGTAAGGCGGATGCTGCATTGCTTTCCAGTTGAACTTTTTGATGAGGTCTGCCGTTGCTTGCCAGGTGTGAGGACGCGCGTTGTCGTGGAGAAGAAGCACTCTTTCTGTAAGAAGTCGTCCAGGACGCTTGCATTTGATGGCCGCGCGCAGTGCCTTCAATGTTTCCCCATATCGTGGTGCGTTAACTGTGGTGCCTTTTTCAAAAAAGTTCAGTAAAATCGGGCCTTTGCGATCAAAAAAGACGGTCAACATCACCTTCCCCTTGCTGTTTGCGATTGCTTTCGATTTTTTCGCGATTTGACTTTGATTTGTTAGCGATTGTTTGTTTGGACGAGGCGATCACTCGCAGAGCCTCGAAGCGCGAGCTATCGTTCTTTCTCACGTGATGCAACACTTGCAACCTATTGTTCAGTTTCGCAATTGTTGAAGAAAAAACTTACTACCTACACGTCGTCTTTTTTTTCCCACATAAATTTTCGTTTTCATTTGTACGACCCTTACAGATTTACAAGATACTATATTCTCCAAAATATCTCATTTAATATTTAGTGTAATTTCTGCGTGCATTTCCACGAAAAGTATTCTTAGGAGACGTTAATGTTAACCCCATTTTCTACAAGAGGCAGGCGAACGTAATGAAATTCCTCCTAACGACGCCGGTAATCAACAGGATTTAAAGGCATCACATTCGTCTTCCATTTCCTGCTCCATGTTGCAGATAGTCATCTGCCGCCGTCATTCTTTATTTTTTATTTATATTTGCATTATTATTGACGACAACATGTGTTAATGAACTCTGCCCACTATGTTTTCAGTTTCACAATTTTTGTCTTAGGCATTTAATTTTCATTTGACACTATTCATGTGTTCTTTATCTTTTCTATTTATACTTCATATGATGACCTTACAAGAAATATGCAAGATATAATAAGCGAGTTTTTTTATATTATGAAATTACATGTTTCGTTGGATACATGAACAAAATTTCATTGGACGAAAATAAGTTTTTGAAGATTTTGAATTTGCTTTATTGGAAATGTGAGCCCCGCGCAGTTCTCAGAAATCGAAGAAAACGACCTATTACTGTTGCTTCCTGCTTACCCCAAGAAAAAAAAATTTTTTAATTTAATATTCTCTGGCAATATCAATTTTGTTTTTTTACTGATGTCAACTGTATTTATAAATAACCTTCCATTCCACTTGCAATAATAAACCTGTTTATGAAAAATTTTATCATATACAGTATACTTTAGCTCATATGATAGAAATTTAATTATGCAATTTTAATGAACTAATGTACCGTAAGTATTAAATCACTTTTTTCGTTTAATACTTTCACTAATTATCGATCTGAGTCTCGCCTGCAGGGACCGATCTCAAGGCGGTATTTCTTTGTATAATAGAAATGCAGGGATAGGGAAAAATATGAAAAACAACACAGCGACACTATTGACGCGCCCTCCTCTTCTCCCAGAAATGATATGCGCCATGAAATGCTCTTCTCTCTCTCTCTCTCTCTCTCTCTCTCTCTCTCTCTCTCTGTAGAATGTAATTTCTTCACAATTAGCACCACCTAGCGTCTATGGACGTTCAGCTGTAGTGATGATTGCGCATTATGTCCAACCTTACTGACTTTCAAAGAGGAGAAATTGTTATTGCTCTCGTCTAGCCGATGCTTCGGTTTATTAGGTGCTATATAGTATTGAATACTAGGACAGTATTAACTGTCTCAGATAAAACAACTTCTAAATACGCTAGTCAGCGGAAGCGTAAACTGATGAGAAGATATTAAAAACGATTAGACATCTAAGATGGCAACCGGTATGAAAGTGACTGCAGGAGTAAATCTTCATTTTTGCAATCCCGTTCTTACGATAACACAACCGTAATTGCGAAAACAGTAATAATCAAGATGAATGTAATATGAAGAAAATAGTGCTGCAATGAGCACTAAACCCGAACTGCTGAAGAGTGAAAAATGCCATATCCTCACAAGTATCCTTCTTCACACTGTTCTTTGCCATCAATCCGTAAAACATTTTTCTAAGCTTACGAATAAGGCGGTCTAATTCCAATGGTAAACGCAAGATATCGCAGCCATGCTATGGCGTTTTATATACCCAATTATCATATTTATTTATTTTATTTATTTATTAAAATCGCCTTAAATACGCATTGAATACAGATAAAACATCCAGATAAAACGAAACAAATTCAGAACATAAAATTTCAAACAAATCACCATTAAAATTGATTTGACAACATACAATGCACTATAAAAATGTTTGCATGACATATTGCATGTTTATTTTGACAGGTCAATGGTATAGTACATAAATCCAGGGGTAGCTCATTCCAAACATCAAAAGAATTGTAAGGAAAACATCTGCCGCGAAAAGCAGTAATTATTAGGAGGTTTAGCATAAAAGCTACTTATAAGAATGCGCCCTTGGTCTGTACGTTTATCAGTCCGTCCGTCCGCCGTTTGCACGATAACTTGAAAACGGATTAAGTTTTTCAAATTCTGTTTTCAGAAATATGACTATCAAAGTCTTAGCTCGGCCGTATCAACTTTTCAGAATTTTTCGTGGTACCCTTCAATTCACGTGCTAAAACAGTGAGTGTAAAGAATACCAAGCTAATGACATGTCATATAACAATCGATTTATCAAGAAGGAATACATTGTTATTTTCTGTTCATCTTTTAAGCTTACTGACATCGGCGCAAGCACGTGAAACGCTTTGTCGACGCACGATTGTTCAAGTGCTCATAATCTATATTATTCAGTAGCGGAAGAATGGAGCTACTTATTGGTTTTATAATGTCTTAACTGTGTACCCCTTCATAATTTCTACATTTTTTGAGGTAAAAGGTTGAAATTCGGAATGTAGCTTCTTATAGGCATGTCAATCTGCACTATTTAGTTTGGTTTTGATTGGTATACTGGGGTCGGAATTACGGGGGTGGGATTCAGAGAGGACAACATATATATACTGTATGTGCTATTTAGGTACGTAAAGGCGTTAAATTCAATAATCAGATTCCTCTAGGCAAGATCTACATTACTATGAAGTTTAGGCCCAGGTGTTCCTTTGGGGTCGGATTTGCGGGGGTGGTAGTCACGTGGTCTTTAGACCTATGGCAACATATGGCTTGTGATATATCAGACGTTCGGCAATGATGAGCAAGGAAAGGAAATACGAGCTTTTTTACATTTTCTACATATTACGTTCGAGAAAATTAATTTTTGATTAAAAAACTTGGGGAGAGGTAAAAAGTATAGATAAAGGGGTAAAAGTAGATAACTTCAGGATCTGCTACTTGCCTTACCCTACTCGGGGGGAGGGGGAGGGGGGATTATATTTTTTTACTAAATGTATAAATGTATTTCTCCTTCACTGCTAAAGCTCCTCCTTGGAATGTTTACAAGATTTTATTTCACTTCAAATTTGTATCGTCTCGTACCACGTGCAGAGGGATCAGCTTGAAAACAGGCCATGATTTTACGTAAAGGTTGGCCTGGGTTTCTTACAATCACAGCAAGTTCATTTAAGCGTTTCAAAGTAATCAGAGTATCGAAATACATAACATTGTTAACAGAACAAAATTCGAAAATCGATTGCTGAAATTTCAATCTGAACAATCCCCGCAAACACAAATTATGGGCAACTTTAATTCGCTTTAGGAAATAATTGTATGTTTTCCCCAAATTGTTACAGTGCTGGACATAATAATAGGACCAGTCGAAATACAAAATACAAAATATTTTTATTTAATTTTATTAATATTTTCTGTTTTTTAACGTATAAATAATTTTATTTGTGAAAGGAAATAAAAAAATAAAAAAAGTTATGACGAAATTCAATTTTTTTTAATAATCTTTATACAAAGCAGTGGACAAAATTATAAGACCATAATGGTTTTTTTTAAGGAAAATAAATAATAAAATATTTTTTTTCCATAAAAATAAACAATATTAATATTTAGTTTGTTTACCATTTAAACTTAATACTTCATTTAAACGATTGGTCATTGTCTGACTCAAGTTTACCAGTCTCTCACAAGGAATCTCATTCCATGCTTTTTGAATGGCACATTTTAAGTCTTTTGCATTCTCAAATTGTTTTCCATTTGCGTATACACCTCGTACAAGATCACCCCATAAATTCTCAATTGGATTGAGATCAGGACTGCTTGCTGGCCAGTCCAACACAGTCAGTCCTTGATCACAAAACCACTCTTGCGTTGACTTTGCACGGTGGATAGGTGCATTATCTTGTTGAAATACGATGTCTGGATCATTCAATTCATCTCTAAATGGCAACAGGTAATTTCCTAAAATGTCCTGATAATTGTCGGCTGTTGATTTCCCTTTGAAAGACGCTAAGCTTGATTTTCCCTTTTCTGAAAACGCAGCCCAAATCATCACACTGCCTTCACCTTGAACACGTTTTGAAAGAATTTTTTCTGAACGTCGAAGATCATGCTAGTAGAACCGTATGCCATCAGGCCCATCCAGATTAAATTTTTTTTCATCACTGAAGATGGTATGTTTCCACATTTCACTATTTCCAATATACCATCTTGCAAATGCCAATCTGTCTTTCATATGTTTTGAAGTTAACTTTGGCTTTAACTTCTTTTTCGTATAGACGTGGTTTTTGGATGCATGGAATAAATGGCGTATTGTTCTAGGTGAAACAGGAAGATTCGGAGATGAAGTGATGCTTGATGATGTTGAGCCAGTATCTGATGCCATTCGAGAGGATAGTACGTTTGACTCTTTCTGACACCTTACTGGGTCTTCCAGGACGGCAACTTTTCCATACATCTCAGGATTTTGTAGAAAATTATGCACAACAGTCTTTGATCTGTTAATTAGTGCTGCAATCTCCGTTTTGCTTTTCCCACAGTTATTATAGGCAATAATTTGAGCTTGCTGTTTGTCAGTTAACTTTGTACCACGTCCCATTGTTCGTTTGCAGTCAAATCACATTGATTCTCTTTTTTATCAATGATTAAGCAGCTGAAGTAAAATAAAGCAGCAGACATGCAAATTTTTATGGAAAATACATTATTCTCAGGGTGGTCCTAAAATTTTGTCCACTGCTTTCTATAGAGATTATTCAAAAAACTAAATTTTGTCATATTTTTTTTATTTCCTTTCACAAATAAACTTATTTATTTCCTTTCATTAAAAAACAGAAAATATTTAAAAAATTACATAAAAATATTTTGTGTTTTGTATTTCGACTGGTTCTATTTTATGTCCAGCACAATACCATAACAAATAACAGTTCGGAAAAATGATTTACAAATAGTTTTGGCCTCATGAATACCAAGCGTTTTTGATAGAACTCTCATTAAATAATATAATCTATGCAGTTTTGTTATGATTACATCAACATGAGGTCCGGTCCGAAATTAAATTTTGAATCAAATAAAATTCCCAAAATCTGCATTGACTCTGTTCCACGTACAAATTCCTATAAATAACCGTTTAGTTTTCTTTTCATTCATCCTGAGTTTATGATTCGCATACCAATTTTTAATACTATTGAGATCCCTTGACCAGCGCTCTTCTAAATGACTACTATCTGTATTAAGGTCAAACGGATTTAGGTAATATGCGTCATCAACGTATGCACTGCACTTATGTTTTAACTTGAGGCTATTAAGAGTTGAAACAAAGACAGCAAATAAAACAGGAGCTAAAACAGTACTCTATAGTGATATCTAAATGGGAAGTAACATCATTGCAGCCTACAGTGTAAACACTCCTTTCACTGAGGTATAATCTCAAAATATTCATCATAGTTGACGGCAGTTCGAATTTATTCAATTCCTGCAACAAAATATCTCTCGGAACTGTATCAAAAGCTTTGATAAGTCGGTCTGGGCAACATGTTTTGCTTTATCATAGTCCAATTGATCTACACAATAGCTGTATATGTCCAATAAGCTATATTATAGCCTCTCATACCAATAACACCATATTGATTCCTAGGCAAATGTTCCACGATCCTTTCGATCACTTGATGGAAAAAGCAATGATCACCAACTTTTGCAGCGGTGGGCACTACCGCAATGGGTCTGAAGTTCTCTATAATATTCTTATCCCCCTTTTATAAGCAGGAACAATTCTAACTCTCTTCCATGATTTAGGATATACTTCGCCTTTCTTTATTTTATCAACAATACGTAGTAACATCTCTGAGATATTCCAAATGCACTCCTTAATGACCGGCTGACAAAACAAATCATCCTTCAGAGCTTTAGGTATTTTAGTTTTCCTTATTGCATTATATAAATGACTTATATTCCAATTTGGCATTCTTTCAGTCATACCAGTATTAATTCTAGGTTGTTTTTCAATATCATCCATTACCTCTGTTTCACTGTCGAAAGGGTTTACACACCATTTCAAATATGACTCACTTAAATCTTCTGATAATCTTATTTTTGTAGTGGATCTCGACATGTTTACCAGTTTCCACAATTGCTTACTTGTACAATTACTCATGCAGTATTGTCTTCAAGCAGCACGACATGTTTTCTTAAATCTTTGGTTATCACGCCTTACGTCATTCGGCGTGGTTTCGTTCACTCCCATGAGCGATTTGTTTCAATCTTACTCATCCACGCTCTCCTGCATTCAGTATTCCACCATGGTTTTTTTCTGTTAACGCCCCTGATCACTTTACTATGCAACACCTCCTATATTCAGAGCTTGGAGGAGTGTTTCATTCTCACACGATACTAGATCATGCACATTACTGACATAATTATATAAACTTCTCACATTATCTTGTAAATATAGATGTACATTATTCCAATTAACATCCTGCAATATAAGGAAGGTGTGCAATGATGGGTTTTTTTACCTCCTCTTCAATATTCGACCACTTATATTATTAGGCTCAACATTTTATGATCTTAACATAGGCGTATCTATAGTATTTAACTCATAATCTCTACATTGATAGGAAACAAAAAACTGATCAATGATTGATGCAGTTGTCTTTGTGATAAGCGTTGGAGTCTTAACCACGGGATACAAGTTATATGATTCGAATGACGAACATATTCTTTTGGCATCGTTACGAAGTTTCTCAAAATGTACATTAAAATCACCAAACACTAAATGACAACATTCAACAGTCAATACACTCGCAATAGTAGTTAACAGTTTATCAATGCTAACATAGGTAGGACGATAAAGAGCACATATCATCATTACAGTCTCTTGCAGCTTCACTCGAACGGTGCATATTTCCAATCCATCAATCGACACACTCTTTACAACATTCGAATTTAAATCGTTTTTAGTTATAATTGCCACACCTCCGCCACGTGACGCGCGGTCTGATCGGTGCAGACAATAATTTTCCAAGTCAGACATGAGGATGGCACTAATGGATGTAACCAAGTCTTTGTAAAAATCAAAATATCACTAGAGGTTTCTTCTAGTATCCCATGGATCTCATCTAATTTATTCATCATCGAGCGCATAGGTAAATTTCATTAGTTAGTTATTACTATGCAGCGTTTGCTCTTCACTACAATTTTTTAAGTCTAACAGGGGGTGGCCGTGGCCTGGTTGTCTCGTCGGTTGGCTCGCTGATCGATGGAGTTAAGCAACTTCAGGCGCGGCCAGCTGCTGGCTGGGTGACAGCCAGTGGCTTGAGAACCACTGCTGGGTGGGACGGCTATGTGGGGCACAGCTGTTGGAGGACTTTAGTCTGACCCATTTGCTGAGTGACCGGTACTGGATGTTCAGCAGCTGGTGATAGCCACTGGTTTGTTCGCCGGCAGCAGCTCTTCCATCATGAACCCCCCGTGCTTCGGAGGGCACGTTAAGCCGTCGGTCCCGGCTGCTACTGTCATCTCGTAGCAGACGTTAGTTACTGGGATGGTGCAAAACTCCCTCGAAGGAGTAAGTGCCGCAGATTATCGTTCTGCGATAATCTATCCTCTGTACAAGATAAGATAAGAAGTCTAACAGATTAGGTGTACGTCCATGAAATAAATATATTTCCATGCCTTGTGGCCAATTATTCGGGTTTTGCCAGTCAGTCAAACTATTCACTTTTTTGAATTTCTACACATATCAGTTCAGACGTCTTCTCCATTTTTGTCTTCCACCGACCTTGTTTTACAACAATTGCACCTCGTTCACCCGGAAAGGTTTTTAATAACCTAAGCGATTCGTTCATTTCAAGAGCCCTAACACATAAACGAGTATTATTATATTGACTTGTCTTTTGCCGCATTTTACACACTTTTGTTTGTGTGTTTGTGCGCAAATTTTGTAATCAATATTTTGCCCACTTCCTGACTACCTATAGCTCTGCAAATTTCCCCAATAGCGTCTTATCGATAACAATGCACGTTTCAATCGTTAGTTTCCCTAGTCTTTCATTTATTGGTAAGTTATTTAATATTTAAGTTTAATATGTATACGGTGAAATCATGACGTAAGGACTGCCTGTATTGTTGTTTATTGTTATCGTTGTTAATTGTCTTACGTAATTGTTGTTAAATTGATCAACAATGCTAGCAAAGTTGTTGATGTGGAGAGCATTGTTTATGATTAGCAGGCGTAATGTATTGTAAACGCTTTCCCGAGATGAGACGTGGGCGACTGGGCAGATCTCCAAGGTTTTTTTGTTTTGTAGTTATCCCTTTTCAATTTCATTAAAATATTAAAGTCACTGATAATAGTGTCTTAACGCAAGTGTTGTGTTCTTATTGTTTATTTTTCTCAATCAAGAATTAATCATGATAGACTGATTATTTTAAGCACATAATTGATCGACGATCTTATTCAAATCATCTACATTTATAGTAAATTCTACCAATTTTTATATTCCTATGAATTTTTAAGTATACTAAACTCAGTAACCAATTTATTAAGGGTTGTTTGAAATTGTGCCACCTCTGTTCTCTAGGATATCTCCAGGTTCTGTGTAGCGTGTGCCCAATCAATTATAAAGCAATTAAAAAGGAGCAATTTGAGTAAGGTTTATTACATAAGAAATAATAATTAATACAATAGTGGACAATAAAGTTTCATAAGCAATTTTGGCCTTCAGTTAGGTAATGCTCAATAACAATTGATTATTTATAAGGTGTGATAATTAAATAAGATTCAGCTCAAAATTAACCAAAAGTTAACCGATCCACATACGACTAACTGATATATTTCAGTATACAATGATTATTACTCGAGCACTGTGATAAGCATTAGCTTATTCAACAATGTAAGCATGACCCTTTAATTTTAAAGATTGGCTACTCAGGGTTCAGTTGACTGATTATTTACTAAATAAAGTACTACTTAGTCAATTGAAGTATATTCTACTACAATTAAGGACTTTCAATAACTAAAGCAAATAGAAAATTAATCATCAATTAATGCTTAATACGTCAGTAACAGCTGAGCATCACAAATTCTTAAGTTCAACAATTAAAAGCTTTCAAGGGCCACCATGATTTCGACTCATTATCGATAAACTTATGACAAAATTAATTAACCTCCACAACAACTGTGGCACAAATGACGAATCCTACGCCTTCAAAATTGGTTCAGAGTCCAATCATCATTTGAACAGTACATTAAATCCATCAATGTCTAATTGAGGAGAAATTATTCCAAAGTTTATATTAGCCAATTATCTCAATAATGATAAGCTAATTGCTCTCAATAAGCCTAAGTGCTCTTACATAATTGTGCAGGACTTTCATTTGGTAAACTTCATCGCTAAGCTTAAGAGCCATTACCATTATTAACATAGAAATGTGAAATAACATTTTGCTGATAATAAGAAAAAAAATCTTTGGCAATTCAACTAAACTGCAATTTGCAGAAAAATACTTAAAATTAATACATTGTGTTGTGGTCTGCTTCAAAATTCATAGATAACTTTAACAGTTAACAGTTGAATAATTCACGGATAACTTCATAAACTTACTGTATTATCTGGATAGCGTGCTTTAAGAAACATTGAGCTTGCCAGCACATTTGTTTTATAAAAACCACCAAACAATGAATTTTAAAAGACTCACCAATGAGATATTCCTCAAATTTTATTCCAAAATTCACCCATCCGGCAGCAAACTTAGCCGGCCCTAAGCCTTTCATTTCTTTATTGTAACGCACGCAACACATCTGTATGAGAGCTGGAAGTTTACTTTCAAAAAGACGAGTTCAAACGGACTTTTAAAACCTGTGTCAAGGACTGTCACAATAGCATCAACTGCTCTGAGAAGAGTGTGTTGTACACATCAGGCTGTGTTAAAACCACAGTGCGGTAAAGTGCGGAAAAAACTTTATTACATTTTTTGTACAATGCTCCAGGCGCCTCCGAAATTACTCATGGAGAACTCTGTGACGTGCTCCTGGATAAAACGGAGAAAAAACTCTCGCTACCATCGTTTGTCATCAGGAAACTTAGTTTGGAGAATTGTTCTGAAGACATTCTTGTGAGGAACATCATTCCCTTACATGTAAGTTCTCTTTATTACTACATTTAGTATCATTTGAATTATTGATCATTGAACATACCAATTATTGAATTAAGAATAATTTTTAAATTACCAGTTTATATGTATTATTCGGGGAAAGTTTTGATATTAGAAAGGAAATGCGGTATTGATATGTGACTGATATTGACTGATATTGACTGATATCACCCTGTACATACCCATAATACTGTGTATTGTTACTTATAGATAATGTATATGTATCTGTTGTATATAAGAAATAAAATGAATATCTTCGAAATCATATTTAACAAAATTCTCACTACGAATTTACCCTAAATATAAATTAATTCCAAATAGTAGAAACTACTTATTAAAACTAAACATAAATTTTATAACTCCTAATACAACGAAAATAACAAATTTTGAAACAAGACTAAACTTCACTTTTCATATTTTTATTTAAACGCTTCAGGCACAACAAGGCCTAAAATCCAAAAATAAGCTAAAACTGGGGCGCTACAATATATATATTAAAATACATCCTGTGCTCAAGAATTACACGAAAAATATTTTTTCCGGCTAGATTGTCATTTTCGCCCAGTGTGCGGTGGAGACATCGAACAGGCTAGCTAGAGAAATTCCCCAGCTCACAATGTTGCTTGAGATGACTCCAGATGGCAGCTGTCCTAATACAACCTCATAACAAAAAATCCTGCAACATTCGATTTTGTGCGCGCGCTTCTACATTTAAGCGATACTTATAAAATATTTATTAGGGTTACGAACTTGAAACTATATTGAATGGATTCTACGACTATGGTTACATAGAAAAAATAAACAGGAAAATAAACATTTTATTTCTTACATACTTAGAAGAAATGAAAAAGCAGGTGTGTGACAAAACTCAATCTTATGACAAAAGTCCTGCAACACCAATTAATAATGAGTACCCTTTGCTTTAAGTACCGCGTCGATTCGCTTAAACATTGAGTCCACAATTGCCTGCCATTCATATTCAGAAATTTCTGACCAAGCATGAAACGTCCTGGATTTCATTTCGTCGATGGACTTTGGAAAGGTTGGCTTAATTATTTTCTTTCTTAGGAGCTTTAGCATAAAAGCTACTTATAAAAATGCGCCCTTGGTCTGTACGTTTATCCGTCCGTCCGTCCGCCGTTTGCACGATAACTTGAAAACGGATTAATTTTTTCAAATTCTGTTTTCAGAAGTATGACTATCAAAGTCTTAGCTCGGCCGTATCAACTTTTCAGAATTTTTCGTGGACCACTTCAATTCGAATTCACATGCTAAAACAGTGAATGTAAAGAATACCAAGATAATGGCATGTCAACAATCGATTTATCAAGAAGGAATACATTGTTACTTTCTGTTCATCTTTTAAGCATTATTGACATCGGCGCGCGCACGTGAAATCGCTTTATATTGCTCAAGTGCTCATAATCTATAAGCTTATTATTAAGTACCGGAAAAATGGAGCTACTTATTGGTTTTATTTTACACACGATTTGAATCACCCTTCATCATTTCTACATTTTTTGAGGTAGAAGGTTGAAATTCGGAATGTAGCTTACTATGGGCATGTGCACCTTCACTATTTAGTTTAATTTTGATTAGCCCACTAAGGTCGCAGTTTTGGGGGTGAAAATTAAAGGAGACCAATAGGTCTAGGTGTATTTATGCATATAAAGGAGTGAAATTCGGTATAAGCAAGATCTCCATTATGTGACGAATCTTTTTCCTGAGGTGGCGGAAATGCATCGAAAAGATGGGGACTATATTGAAAAATTATGTACCAACTCTGTCTGTAAAAATATTTCCGGTTTTCATTTGACCGACCCTTGTAAAAATATTTGGTTTTATAATATCAGTCCGTCCCTTCATAATTTCTACATTTTTTTGAGGTAGAAGGTTGAAATTCGGAATGTAGCTTACTATGGGCATGTCCATCTGCACTATTTATTTGGTTTTGATTGGAATACGGGGGTCGGAATTACAGGGGTGGGATTCAGAGAGCAACATATCTATGTGCTATTTAGGTACGTAAATGCGTAAAATCCAGTATCCAGATTCCTCTAGGCAAGAGCTACATTACTATGAAGTTTAGGCCCAATTGTTAAAGTGGGAACGGATTTGCGGGGGTGGCAGTCACTTGGTCCTTAGAACTATGGTAACATATGGCATGTGATGTATCATACGTTTGGAAATGATGAGAAAGGAAAGAAGATACGTTTTTACATTTTTTACATATTACGTTCGAGAAAATCAATTTATTGATTAAAAAAAACTTGGGGAGAGGTAAAAAGTGAAGATAAAGGGATAAAAATAGATGACTTGCCTTATCTGCACTTTTACTCGGGAGGCGGGGGGAGGGATTAATTTCTTTTTGATAAACGTATAAATGTATTTCTGCTTCACTGCTAAAGCTCCTCCTTGGAATGTTTACAAGATTTTATTATATCCATGGGATTTAGGTCTGGAGAGTTTTCAGGCCAGTCCAAAACTTCAATTTCCATGTCTTCAAAGTACTATTTGGTTATCTTGGCTGTGTGTGCTGGTGCAATCTTGCTGATAAACATAGTGTCCATCAGGAAAGTAATAATCAGCAGTAGGCAAGAGATGTTCATCCATAACGTTGATGAAAACTGATGAAGTTACACTTTTGTCGATAATAGTCAAGCTTCCTAGTCCTGCAGCTGCCAACGTTCCTTATAACATGAATCCAGGAGCAAATTCCACTGTCTTGGAAATGCAGTTTGGTAGCAATTCTTCCCCATTTTACGGAGAACTTTTCTTCTTCCATCTTGAAACAAGCAAACTCTGGTTTCATCACTGAAAATACTTGTCGCCATTGTTCAACAGTCCAGCTGCGATATTTGTAACACCAACCCATTCTTTTTTTCCTTCATTTTAGCCGTAAGGAGTGGTTTCTTCTTTGCAACTCGAAAGCCATACTTCATTTCTGCGAGATGTCGTCTTGTCAATCTTTCGGAGACATTTACTTTAATGATAATGGACCATTTTTGACTTATCATGGCAGCAGTCCTCGTTTTAGCGATCTTCGCAATACTCCTTAGTACATTGTTTTGGGCTTTTGTTGTCTTTCTGGGACGACCTGGCCGGACTCTCACATCACTTTTCTCAGTTTCTTCGTAAGTCTTAATAATTCTTCCAACAGAGGACCGATGAATACCAACAAACTTTGCTATGTCTCAATTCGAGATGCCTTGGTGACGTTTTTAATAATTAATTTTCTAATATCTCTCGACGCTGGCAGGCATGTCTTAGCCATGGTGGAAATCAATGTCCTTATGTAAATAATAAAAAAACGTTTGAGTTATTATGAGTTATTTGGTCATAAAAACGTTTCCATGCAAACAAGGTGATCCCATTATCATTTGTGGGGTAAGTAATATTTTAAAGAGTTGTTTAATGATAAGAATTAATATTATTATTGCGTAAAATCATTATTAATTGCATTGTTGCAGGACTTTTGTCACAAGATTGACATGTTGCAGAACTTTTGTCACACACCTTCTTTTTTATTTCTTCTAAGTTTGTAAGAAATAAAATGTTTATTTTTCCTGCTTATTTTTTTCCTATGTAACAATAGTCTAGAATCCGTTCAACATGTTGCGTCAGTGGCATGTTGGAAGCGTAACACAGCATGATCAAGTGTTGTATGAAGCGTCTCCCGGGGAATGTCTGAGACATGTCGTCTAATGCTGGCTGGACAGTCCGTACGCTTTGTTGACCCGATCTTTCAAATATCCCCAGAGCCAAAAATCGCACGGGTTCAAATCCGGAGAATGTGGAGGCCACGCATCTGGAAAATTTCTAAGTCTAATACTGATATTGGAGATCATACGATCATCTCCAAAGTTGGCACGAAGCAGTTCTTTCACTTGTTGACAAATACGAGGAGGTGCTCCATCTTGCATGAAGACAGTGGTTTCCAAACATCGTCGTTCTCGCAAGGCAGGAATCACACGCTATGAACAAGTTCACAATACCGTGCACTTGTCACAGAACATTTTACAGGAGCTCGTTGTATCTCTTCCTCAAAGAAAAAGGGGCCTGAAATAAAATCAGCGGTTAATCCATACCACGCACTCACGTATTCAGAATGCAAGAGATTTTCATGCACGGCATGGGGGAGTGAGACACCTTATATGCGGCAGTTTTGTGTGTTCACCGCTCTTTCTAGGATGAAATGTGCTTCGTCTGACCATAGAATGTTCCATAGTCACAGGTCATCAAAACTCATCCTCTGCAGAAAGCGATAAGCAAAGTCAACACGTGGAGTGGGATTTTGAAATTTTAACTGTTGTGCCAGATGAATACCTTGTATGGGTACCAATACAGAATGGGCCGCAAGACATTTCGCACCGTGGACAATGGGATGGACAGTTAGCGTGCTGTTGCTCGAGCACTTGTTGCAGAATGTTGAGAAGAGGAAGCTTTGTCCACCACTGCAACAGCCACGTCCTCAACAACTTCGTCTGTTATCTTGCGCCGTCCTCTTCCTGGTGCGATAGTCAAATCGCCAGTCGATTCCAATTTCTTTATCATCTTTCGCTATCCAGTATCTGACATTGGCCCTTTTCACAGTCCTTTTAGACGACGATATGCTCGCAATGCAGGTGGACTGCTGCTAATCATTCTGGTAAAAAACGTTACCAACAGTGCGCGTTCTTTTTTGCTTAAAACCATGATCTTTCGTGAAAGCTTTTAGCTAAACATAATGAATGAATGTATCAATCCATTCCATTCTGAATATGTTGACTTCCTAATTTGCATAAACTTTCTGCTAATAAGGCCGATATTGAGAACGAACATATGCTGTAATCAAACAAAAACCTTGCCTGCTTGTTTAAAACAATACAACTAGTTTTAAAATCTCCATGTTTCATTCCACAGCGCTACATTTTCACCCCGTGGTGAAAATTTGCACTAATTTTTTTCTTTCCGGAATTCTCTTCCCCATGGTCTGAATAGCCTACATTTGAGT
>JAHWFO010111466.1:0-11934 GCA_023313115.1 Rhysida immarginata | reverse complement strand
ACTGACTATTATTTTAAATTTTATCATAATGCCAGACTCAGGCAAAGCGTTAAGTGGCATTGCAAGCCAAAAAACAAGTGACGGTAAATATACATATGGCGAGATATATAAAGATGCCTGTAAAGATTACAGATTCGAAGCTTTTGATGCTATAATTAAGGATAAGCTAGAGGTTTTGCGCCAAGAAATGTGCACTAAGTATGATATTTTACAAGGAAAAGTCGAGTCACTAAAAGGGAACATAACTGAAATCCACGATAAAATTGCTAATATGAATGCTGAAATATCTGCAGCACGTAATGAAGCCAACAAGAACTTTAATAAGTTGGAGCAGTTCCTCAAAGATCAATTCTCTGCTCTGTCAATGAAAGGTAATCAGCCTACTGGTGTAACTACTGACTATCTAAGAGACTCTTGTGAAACAGAGAGTATGAATCCTCAGCCTATGGAAATTATCCCCTCCGGCTTAGGGAGTAACGATAACGATGGCAAAGACCCGATTAGTACAAATCGCAAACGGCTATACAATGACAGGGATAAATGGATACCTGCAAAATCTAAAAAGGCTAAAAAAGGGTTGAAAATTGACAACATTAAGGATGTTGTTGATATAAATGATACAATCGCTGTTGCTTTTCGAGAAAGCAAGTCCGAACAGCGAAAAAATGTTGAAAAGCCAAATACCAAGAGCAGCTCCTATATTCCGCCAATCATAATACGTACTCACGGTCAGCCAATCAAGCAAATCCTGGGCGAGATTCAAAAGCATGTGGCGATTAACCTAATTACTGTACACACAGGCAGAGCAGAGACGATCAAAATAAGGTGTCATGATGAGGAAACTCATAGTAAATTGGTGTCTGGCATTAAGGCTGATAACGTGCTAAAGATTCAGCATCATCAACTTAAATCGGAAAAAGTCCTCAAATACGTTATACGAAATGTAGACGTGACCTATGACCTTAACGATTTTAATGAAGACCTGAAAAAGGCCAACTACTTCCCTGAGAAAGTGATTAGGCTTAAAAAAGCCAAAGGATCAATTGATATGCCCATGATTCTGGTTCTCTTATCAAACACTGAACACAATAAGACACTTAAAAATGTGACCCGCATAGGGCCCTTAGCTGTCAGTGTAGAAATGTTTCGAGGTAATAAGAAACCTCTACAATGTTATAATTGTTTGCGATTTGGCCATATATCTCTAGGGTGTACTGAAGCCCCTCGCTGTAACAAATGTGCTAAAGATCATCAGTCAAAAGACTGCCCAAATGTAAAGGGACAAGATCCCCCAAAATGTATTCGATGTAATGGACAACACACCTCCAGTTACACAAAATGTCCTAAATATCCGCAAGTCAGGAGAGTACAAAGTGCTAAAGTGTCCCCGGAGATTTCCTATGCCTCAATGGTCTCCAAACAAGATAAGAGCATTAACGTGAATGATTTTCAAGAAATGTATAAACAAATTGGCAGTGTATGCAATTTGTTAAACGAACTGGGCAAGAAAATGCCACTGATGAGTAGAATACTTACGAATAAACACTGACAGTATGGCTGATCGATGTTATTCTATTACAAATCGAGGTAAACTTCGTTGCGTAATATGGAACGCCAGGGGGGTCCCCCGGAGGCGTATTGAGTTTTACAACTTCCTAACCCAATGGGATATAGACATAGCATTTCTATGTGAGACACACTTAAGGCCAGACCACGACTTCAGGCTACCTGGTTACTGTGTCTATCGTAAAGACAGAATTCTTCCCACTACAGTAAAATCCCCGTCAGGTGGTTCAGCAATTATTATTAAGAAAGGCATTCATCATCGGGAGGAACCAACCCGAGACTATATGGGAATGGAAGCTGCCTCTGCTATCATTACTGATGCCACACTGGAAGAAGTGAAACTAGTGGCTCTATATAATGCGCCCAAGCATAAATTCGATGCCAATGAGCTTGACGAGCTGTTTTCCGGGAATATTCCCGTTATTATGGCGGGAGACCTGAACGCTAAGCACTCGCACTGGAATTCAAGATGCCATAACCAAAACGGTGTCCTTTTGTATGGCTACGTGCAAAAGCAATCTGATATTATTGCAGTAGGCCCTGTGGATGATACATATTATTGTGATCATTCTCCTTCAAGCGATGTACTTGATATTGTGTTGTTGAAGGGCTTCTACAAATCATTCAGTATCTATACTGTCAATGATCTATCCTCAGACCATAAACCAGTTGCACTAAATTTTGATAACGTAAACATTGACCTCAAAGAAGAACTGAGGCTCAAACAAGACTGGAAATTTTTTAGAGAAATTCTCAAAAAAGATGACGACCCACTAAATAACGTACATAGTACGAGCGACATAGGTACCAACGTGAAAAGGCTTACTGAACGTATAAATGCAGCTATTGACTCTAGTGCTTCGCCCTTAGAGTCGAAGCGAGCTGATCACCTTGATCTCACCCCAGAAATCAAACAATTAATTGAGCAAAGGAATAAGGTTAGAAGGCAGTGGTACCGAACTCGTGATTCATGGCTTAAGACCAAGTATAATAGGCTCACAAGAAGAGTTCACGAGGAGGTAAAAGCACTTCGTAATGCCAGATGGAATGATAAAGTTAAGAGTCTGTCGACCCACGATAACTCTATGTGGTGCATGGTTCGAGCCTTGCAAAACAAGAAAGCCATTAATATCCCACCTCTGTTAGCCCAAAATGGCAAATTCATCACGAATGATGATGATAAAGCGCAGCTTATTGCAAGCTCACTTTCAGAACAGTTTGTCACGCCTACTGATGGTCGGCAAATAGGACTTGATATGTCCGAGAAAGTAAAATCCTGCATAACTGGCTTCTATAGTATTCACGGCAATGAATTCCCAAAACATAGCATTGATGTAAATGAAGTCCTAAGCATCATTAAAAATTTAAAAACGAGAAAAGCTCCAGGTAAAGACTCTATTAAGAACAGTGCTTTGAAAAATTTACCTCCAAATACAATTCAAGATATTGCAAAAGTGATTAACGACTGCTGGAAGAACACTTACTTCCCGGATGCTTGGAAGCAATCAGTTGTCTTAAGCATTCCTAAGCCAGGACAAAATCCTGCAAATCCTGTTAGCTACAGGCCCATCAGCTTGTTACCATCAATTTCCAAAATCCTGGAAAAAACAATTCTCAAGAGATTCATTGAGCACTGTGATGCCAACGATCTCATCCGCGATGAACAATTTGGCTTTCGCTCAAACCATTCCTGCCAACTCCAAACATGGAGGCTCGCAGCGGATATCAATGAGCCCCTTAATCTCTCTATGTACTGTGGGGTCGTTTTTCTCGATGTACACAAAGCCTTCGACCAAGTCTGGCACGATGGTCTTATTTTTAAAATGATTATGGATGGATTTCCTCAAGACATAATTACTCTGATACACTCGTTTCTCTCCAACCGGTTCTTTCAGGCCAGAGTTGGAGATAGTCTATCTCCTATGTATGAAGTAAAAGCTGGTGTCCCACAGGGTTCAGTTCTGGGGCCAGTATTATTCAATTATTTTATGCGAGACTTCCCAAGTCCTTCTAAATGTAAGCTCTTTTTTTACGCAGATGACGCTGCTATACTGACCTGTGCTCGTCAACCAGCCGTAGTAGTCTCGCGGCTGCAGAAGGCTCTAAAGGAGTGTGAAAGCTGGTTTGGCAAGTGGAGGCTAAAATTGAATGTAGACAAATGCAAGGCGATGTTTGTCTCCAAGAAGAGAAAGAGATCATTAGATTCTCTAACACTATATGGCAAAAAACTGGACTGGGTTGAAACTTATAAATATCTTGGTGTTGTTATTGACTCTAAACTTACCTGGACTCCCCACGCAACTTATGCGTTGAATAAGGCCAGGAGAGCCAAGTTTAGCTTGATTGCTCTGCTGGGCCGGAATAGTGCTCTAAACATTGATAATAAACTCCTACTCTATAAGGTCATTGTTCGGACTATCTTGACCTATGGTATGCCCGTCTGGGCCACAATATGTAAAACTAGATGGAAAGAACTGCAAACGTTCCAAAACGTTACCCTTAGGACTATTGCGCAAAAAGATCGGAGAATTGTTCGCAATTCCTCCATTTATAATGACTTCAACATGACTCATATTGGCAAATACGTTCAAGGGCTCATGGAATCCATGCTGCCCAATATAGAAAATCATAGCAACGAGCTAGTCTCGGGCATTTTAAAGCATCCTATGCATAGAAAGAGATATCGTGATCCAAGGCATATACTTGATATTAATTTTGAAGACATTGATAATGTCTTATTTCCAGATTACTGGACTTCATAGGTGGTGTTTTATCTAATACTAGTGGTCTGCTTCTAGTCTAGACAGTCGTCAATCAAATTTTCCTCCACCAAGAGGAGGCAATTTTCTTTCATACTTTGGATGACCCTTGTGGGTACATCAGGCTTCTTTTCTAGCTCAGTGTATTTCCCTTGGAATATGATTATGAAGGGTGAGATTATGGAAGCTATGCTTCAAGTTCCACTTGAATACCGATACACTACACTGTTCGATTGTCGATTGTCGGTGTTTATGTTGCCGACGGACCAATTCCGTCGGCATGTTTATGAAAGAACTTTATTTGAAGACGGGCATCCCGCCCGTGTTGCCGTCTGGTGATCCTGCAGTTTCTGTCGTGCAGACTTTCTTCCAATGAATGGAGGATGCTCTGTCAACAGCGAAACATAGCAGACCGCGTCGTGTCTGCGGATTTCGTCAAGGTTGGACAAACCACCGTCCGCCTGGTCTATGCTGAGCCCGGATATCTATCCATCTTTATCCGGGGTGCCTCGCCGCTGATGGAAGAAGATTACCTGAAGCGTTACATGTCCGGATTCTCCCCTGCAGATGACTGGTGACATCATCGTGGACATGAATCTTTAGAGGGACATTCCAGAGAACCTTGTAATGCACGGCAACAAAGTTCGCGTGTCTTACAAGGGTCAAAGGCAGTGCTGCTGGTACTGCAAGAAAACGTCTCACGTCAGAAAAGACTGCCCTCTCCTCAAGAAATGCGATGCATGCAATCGCATCGTGAGCAAATTTCACCAGTTCCCGGAGAGGGTGTTTGCAGAGCCAGCAGATATTCCATCCACGCCCAAGAGAATGTCATCCCAGCAGCAATCCACGATGTCATCGCCGGCCAAGTCACCAGTGCCGACCAGAGCTTCGTCGTCTTCTTCACCATTACGGAAGAAACAGGCTTCACCAACTTCTCAGCCTCTTCCCCGAGAACAGAAAGAGTTGATGCCCCCACCACCTCGACCATCTTCGCTTCCATCTCTATCTTTGGAGCCTGAGAGGGAGCAACCATCGTCCCTTCTCTCCCAGTTCCCGGAGATTCGAGAGATTACACCTCTCCCTCAGCCATCACTCGATGTTCCGATGGGGGAGGATGAAGCTTCTGCAGATAACGACATAAACGTTTCGATAGGAGCAGAATCAGTGTTCTCAGTGGGGGACTTTCTAACCCTTCCTCCACCAGCGCAGTCATCGTCATCACAACCTGCAAGGATCATCGAAACGTCGTCGCCATCCAGGATGACATCTTCTGCTGGGTTTTCACAACCATCAGCGGCCAAACAGCAGGATCAGCTTGCGAGGAGAAGGAGCCCTCGCAAGAAAAAATCCAGACGGCATCGTGGCAATAGGGACGAGAGCGGAGCCACTTCTTCGTCCGAGAGAGACAGCCGTGCGAGCCACAAGCGCAGCCCTTCTACCTCATCAGGTCGATTGCGATCTCTGATGAGAAGAACGACGGAGCCTCCTGTAACATCTGGGAAGCCCAAGTCTCAACCGGACACAGGTCAGCAGGTGCGCCACTAAACATCCTCAATGAAGGTCATTTCCCTGAACGTGCGTTCTCTTGGTTCCTCTTTTAAGCAATCGGTGTTGTCATCGTTCATTGCCCTGTACAGGCCGGACATCTTGCTACTTTAAGAAGTAAAACTGGCCACTTCACAACAGTGCTACGACCTTCCGGGCTTTCGCAGTCAATACACCAACGGACAATTCTCCATTGTGGTGTCGAACTATGTGTATGACTGCGAGTGCAGGGTAATCTCTTTGGACATTTCAACATTTGGTGTCAATTTCCGATTGCTTAATGTATATGCACCGTGTAGAACAGCAGAGAAACCAACGTTTTTCAATAACTTTTTGTGTTCATCGTTGCCTGTGGTGATTGCTGGAGATTTGAACTGCCGTCCAGACGACAACAACATCTTCTCGTCTGGTCATGTGTATCGTTTGTGTCAGCAAAATGCATTGTTCGACCTATGGGCACACCATCCACAGAGTAATCAGCTTGGGTCTACTTTCCATCAAGGGCCCACTACATCAAGATTAGACCTTTTTCTCGTCGACAATGCATTTGCTGGCTCACCGGGTAAAATGGAGGTAATTCCATGTTCATTCTCCAACCACAGTGCCATCATGTGGTCATGGAATCCTCCATTTCCAGCATCATCTACAGGCTCTGCAGTCCATCGCAATTGGTTTCTGAATGTTTCTCTGCTCGACAAGGGAGCGTTCGCTCAGTTCGTTGAAAAACACCTTCGTAATGTGCCTCCTACGCTTGCTTCGTGGTTAGAACTGAAAACCAAGATCAAACGGTTCTTTCGGAAGATTGGGTTAGATGCTGCTCGTCGTCGACGTCGTCATCTCCTCATGTTGCAAGAGATCCTTCGGCTCCTCCAAGTATCCACCCCAAAGGAGGAGTTCGAGATGGAGATTCGTCAGGTGAAGAGCGAGATCAACGCTCTAATGATTCGGAAGGCAGCCGGCACAGTGCTCAGAGCCAAACTTTCCTGGGCGACTGATGTCAGGAATTTTTCATCAGCAGCGTTCGCCGAGGAGAGACGACGTGCCAACAAAAAACGATGTCATCGATTGGTGGTGGAAAATGGGGAAGTGAATTCTGACCATGACATCTTGTCAGCTATTCACGCCCATTTCTCATCCTTTTTCGATAACCCAATCATTCCGTCAGACGAAACGAAGCAGTGGATTGAGGCGCTAAGACCTTTTTCTGAGGATGCAGACCTGTCTATCTCTCGTCCCTTCACCGAAGACGAAGTCAAGAAGTTCCTGTCAGCGGACGGCCGTCACCAGTCCAGCCCGGGTATGGATGGCATACCATACTCGTTCTACAACGCGACATGGAATCTTCTTGGGCCTTTTCTGGTGCAAGTGTTTAATTCAATCATCGAAGACCCGTCTTCCATCACACCGGACTTCACCGTGGGGAAAATCATCCTACTCCCCAAAGTGCCGAATCCAGAGTTGGTTACCCAGTGGAGGCCAATAACCCTTCTCAACACCAACTACAAGGTCTTCACTGGTGTATTTCAACAAAGACTGAAAGTTTTCACCGAAGATTTTATCAACCCCGGACAATCCTGCTCCATTCCATCACGCAGGATGTCCGATAATCTAATTACGATTCGGTGTGTGATGGAAGAAGCGTGTGCTCGTCAGCAAACTCTTGCCGTTTTAAGCCTTGATCAGGAAAAGGCTTTCGACAAAGTGAACCATGTGTTTCTCTTTGAAGTATTTCGACACCTTCATCTTCGGACTTTTGCCACGATCATTTCCGCACTGTATGTTTCGGCCGCATCATGTGTGGCGATTAATGGTTCCATACCTGCTACCTTCAATCTGTGTCCTCTTTCCTCCCTGCTATACATCTTTTATTTGGAACCATTATTGCAATTCTTAAATCGCCACCAAGATGTTCGAGGATACGATCTGCCAGCTGCATCCATAAACATCAGGACTTTGGCTTATGCAGACGACGTAGTGCTATTTGCGTCCGAGCCGTATTCCTTGAGCATCTATAAAGAGACCTTTAACCGCTTTAGTACTTCGACGGGGAGTTCCATCAACCTCGTCAAATCTAAAGGTAAATGGACTGTGGACTATCTCAAATCTTTTCCGATAACATGGTGCGACCGAATTACAGTGTTAGGATACGTTTTTTCTTATCTACCGACTATGGACTCTATGCACTGGCAACAACTTCAATGTTTGTCAAGGTGAGGTTCATAAAAACACATGTGCTTCCAGTATTAACATCTAAATGCCTATTCACCTTGCCCTCGTTCCAAAATCTTCAGAGACTACGTAGTGCAACTGTGAGCTGCGTGTGGGGAACATCTACTACGTCTACTACATCTACTACATCTGCGCAAAGGCGTCATCCATTACGTGCAGCGTACCTGTTTGCTCCATATGAGGGAGGAGGGTTAGGTTTACCGGACATCAAGCTTTATCTTATTGCAGCCAGATTGGCTGCCATGGTTAGGGTATTCCTCTTCCCGCCTCTCATATGGGCAAACTTTGTGTTTATTCATCTACGGTTCTTTTTTAAGGTGAATAGGTACCATTACCACCTTGTTGCCAGTGATAATGAATTTCCGACATCCAAAACTATACGTGACATTTATGACCGATATTGTGACTTTTCTTCCCATGCTACGTCGCATTGACCCACAAGATTGGGGGCATCTTCGCCTTGCATGGTTTTTTCAGCAGTCCGACCCTGGGGAGACCACTGACATCTTACGACTCTACCCTGATCATCCGTGGGCAGCAGTCCTAAAGCTATTAAAATCCTTTGCTTTCGAAAGAACTTTGTTTAATTATCAGTGGCGACTGTTGCATCACGGATTTTACTCCCTCCAACGTCTCCACCAGTGGAGGGTGGTCGGATCTGCTGGATGTCTTTATTGCGGCGTAGATGAGACTGTCAGCCATATTTTTTACGAGTGCCCGTTCGCGAAATTGATCTGGGATCGTTTGAGGCAGCATTACGGGCTGGTACATTTCTCATATCAGTCCGTGTGTTTCCTCTTAAATGATTCCACTGGCGAGGTACTTAAAGCGGATCTAGCTATTGCGATCGCCTTCATCAACAAAGAACTTTGGCTGGACCGGTGGCGTCGATCGCAGGGTCATCCTCCATCACACTCGACCGTATGGAGGAAAGTGGCCGATCAACTTCGATCCTTTCTCCTTCTCGAATGGCCACGGCTAGATCCGTTTATGTTTAAAAACGCTTTGCAACATCTAAGTGTTTATGTGAGGTCATCGGAGGAGACCAGACCTTCCATTTCACCTTTCCGATGGCCTTTTGATACCTCGTCAGTTGTGAACGGGCCTGGTTTTTGAGGCGTTTGAATAAGTCGCGCAGCCCCGAATGGGCTGCCCGCCACTTACTGCATGTGCGCCTGGACGCCTAGATTGTAAGACCTCATGATTAGGCGTTCGCTAAGGCAACACCATCTGCCTCAGCTCCAAGAGCAACCATGACCGATACGACTTCAGACAGCGTTTCTCCACGACTTCTGCTCGGGACTTTGCCTCTCAGAATATTTGCTCGGTAAGGAAGAGGAACCGATACGAGCCACGGGGAAGGAATCACTCAGCCGAATTTGGATGTGCTAGCGTGGCCGCTAGCAAGGAGAACGGAAGCCTGAGAAGCGTTCTAATGAATCGGCCTTATTCTCACCGTCGCCCGAGGTTCTACCGACGGACAAGCGAGAGGAACGTAAGCCCGAAAGGCGTTCCAAAGAACCGGCCATTTTCTCGCTGTCACCTGAGGTCCTATCGACAGGCAAAGTGAGAGACAATTTTTGATTAATGATCGAACTTTCCTCAATTCTAATATTAGTGCCCAGGGAGCCGAGAAGTGCGCTGACGCTCGGATCGAGGGCGACTACCGACCATTAAACGCCTCGCAAGAAGAGGAGGACCAGAGGACTTCCAATGCCCAAAATTTGAGCGATACCAGAGAGATTGCCACGGACGCTGCAGCGTCTACTGCCGGATTCTCCACAGGCCATGAGAAGAAGGACTCCGCCACAGGGACTACAGCCCAGCAGCCGACACGGGAAGAGATTAGAAAGGACGTCTCGTACCCCGACGGTGGGCCGACTTCAGACCGCACTCTTACCAGCAAAGGTGATCCCGTTGCCTTGAAGGGACCACGCCATTCCGACATCGAGCCTAGCCGGTCGTGCTCCGAGAGAGCGATAGCGAACACGAAGTCGCTCAATCAAGCAACGCAGCCAGTGTCCCAGCCAACCCGGAGGTTGATGCCATAGGCACTGCAAGCGGGCTCCGCGGCAAGAGCTCTCAACGCGAGCCATGCTTGGCTGCCTTCAACACTCATAGGGTCATCCAAGAGATCCACCAAACCCCAGGAGGGTCGCCGTTGACGGAATCTATGGTGCCCAGGTTTGGCCGATGGTTATCGCAACGCTGAACGCAAGTAACAATTGAGGACGACTTCTTTGCATCCGCCCAACTGTTCTAATTATACAGGACTTGACATTTCATCGTTTATTCCTGCAATTGACTTTGTAGTTATTTTTTTTTATGCACTTAATTGGAAATGTTCATTAAACTTTCCTCTCAAAATCTACAATTTGTTTCCGTACTCCTCCTTTCTCTTTCCACGATATTCACCAATTTTACTTTTTAAATCAAGTAATTTTTGTTCAGTAGAATACTCGTGAAAGTAAGTACAATCGTTCAGTAAGTTTCCGAAGTCTTCCTCCAGTACCTTGAACTCACCTTTGTCTCTCCCCTCCTCTCTAACTCCACCATTATTTCATACTTTCGATACGTTGATGATATCCTAATTATTTTCGATTCCCGTTTTACTTCACCCGTTGACATTGCTAACCTTTTCAACACTTTCTCACCCCACATCCAGTTCACCTTTAAAACCGAATCTAACCGCTCTCTTCCACACCTCGATATCGTCTTCACTAATGACCCCTCCAACCACCGCTTTTCATTCTCTGTCTACCGTAAACCCACCACATCATCTAATTTAATCCATTGTTCCTCTTCACACCCTCCTATCCATAAACAAGCCTCCCTCCATTTCTTCATCGACCGTGCCCTCAAGTTACCCCTCAGTCCTTCTTCCCGTGCCACCGAATTCCGAACTATACGCGCCCTCGCCTTAAAAAATGGCTACACAACTTCCACCTTCTCCCGGATTCTCCAACGAAGAAAACTTGCCCTCTCCAACCCTAAACCTCCTCAACCATCCCCATCCAAAAAATGGGTGTCCTTGCGATTCATCAGCCCTCAATTTTACCGCCTTTCCGCCTTCCTCTCCTCACTCGGCCTCCAAGTTTCCTACCGCTCATCGACCCCATGCTTTCGCTCTCTTAATCCCCCCATCCAAACACACACCGACAATTTCTCTCGTTCCGGAGTTTATAGATTAAACTGTGGGTTTTGCGACAAATATTATATAGGCCTATCGACCCGCAATTTCAATAAACGATTCAAAGAACACATGGACTCCTACAAGAAACGAGATAATAATTCACACTACGCAATCCACCTTGCCCGCACGGGACATGCCCCCAAAGAGCAAAGTGAAATCATGACCATTCTCCATCTATGCAACGACCCATTCAAGACTGCCACTCTCGAAGCTATTGAGATCTTTAAAGCTAAGATCTCCTCTCCAGAGCACCTCCTCAATTGCCAAACCGTTTTAGATATTTATTCAATTTTAAATTCTTTATCCGATATCTTGTAATTTTTCAAATTTGTATATTTACTTTCCTTTCCATTTTTTATTGATAACTTACTTTACGTTAACTCCGGATGAGTCTTCTTCTAGGTCCGCGTTTTCAATTTTGTTTGTGTTATGACATCACTTTTTCCTTTATATTTCAATTACTTTTCCTCTCAAGGTTTCCTTATAATTTCACTGTTATTGGTTCCTTATCCAACCATTCTCCTTTCAATGTCGCCACTGTACACTTTATATTATTTACTATTTGTTATTTCTTCATCCAATCATGTTCTCATTCTGTACCATATTTTCTGTATATAAAGGCTTATGTCCTCTTGTGTGTAT
>JAHWFO010111456.1:9885-20951 GCA_023313115.1 Rhysida immarginata | reverse complement strand
CCCGCGTGCACGGGCGCTGCACGCGGACAGAAATCTTGGACGGCCCTGGACTAGGACATCGTTTTCTGCCGCATCTCTTGACAACTTCACATTTACCTGTTTCCTTGAATTTCGTAATTATTTTGTTAACAGCACTGCGGTTCAATCCCAAATCCTTTGCTATCTTTATCTGTTTTTCATTGGATTTCCACTTTTCTATAATCAGATTTCTTACACTTTGAGCGATTTGCCTTGATCGAGGCATCTTGGCAAGTACTGGTTTCAATATTTTTACACTGCATCTACCTCAAAATTTAAAATGGTTAATGCTTCCCAATTTGCATAAAAGAACTAATTCAATACTTTAGTGCAGTGACACATCAAAATATTCTTGACACCCCTCTGAAAAGCGGAAAGTTTCCATACTTTTGTCCTTAATTTCTTTGTTTCCATATTTTTGTCCCAGATGGTCCTCTTATTTATTTCTTGTAACCTTTGTAAATTCAAGCTAGAATTAAAGTAATATTTGTTTTCTTTAGTTAAAGGGAAGCGTTTGTTACGTTTTATTTCATTTTGTGTGTAAACTTGCTCAAATTTGAGAAATTTTAATTCTAAAGACAGCTCTTGTTGACATTTCAGAAACTTTCCATATTTTTTTGTCTTGGAGTGTAAAACATGATATGGCATGAAAAAAAAACTCAATCTTTAATGCTTGAGTCTTCAGTCGTTAAGATTAATATATTTGTTCAATGTTTGACAATATTATTTTCCCATAAGTTCTTCTATCCCTTGTTTGCTGCAATCTTTCTTGTAATATATTCAAACCAATAGCTCAGAAATAATCCAAGCAAATATTTCCTAAATGTAACGTTATTGTTACATCATCATATGTCGACCATTGTTAACCGTATTTCAACCAATAATAAGCCCTAAATTTGGTCGACTTATGATGATGTAACAATGTATAACGTTTCAGTTGTTTGGCTTTCTGTCTAGGAGGTGTTGTCGTAACCACCGAGAAAGAAGGCCTCTGCGATGAAACGTAATACATTGTTACATCATCATAAATAGGGCATTGTCATTCGTATTTCTACCAAAAATAAGCCATAAATTTGCCCTAACTATAATGATGTATTACTTTTCATCGCAGTGGCCTTCTCTCTCGGTGGTTATGCCCGGGCGTGGAAAAGTCACCTGACCATACTAGTCCGAGTAACAATGTAATATTCATTGTTTCTAGCTTAAATTTTAACAATAAATATTTTTTTCCTTTGTTGGAAACAATTAAGGTTGATTTGTTGGCCGGACAACTATGATCAGGTGACTTTTCCGCGCCGGGGCCTGTCTTTCTCATTGGCTATGTGTAACAATGTATGACATTTCAGTGCGGCGGCTTTCTTTATAGGAGGCGTTGGCTGTAGCCAATTTCATGCAATAGAGTGCAAAATCGACTCTTCAGTAGGAATCTGGATTACTAAAGTACGGCAAATACCTTTCCCAGTGATAGCGCATAATATAGGTTGTTGATTGGTTGTTTGAGGTCACGTGAGTTTTTTTTTCAGCCATCTTTGGTCCAATTAAATGGGTGTCTGGAAAAATGTATATACATTTATTTTTACATTTATAATTTATTAAGATTTATTATTTAAATATTGAAAACAAAATTTAAATGAAGTATAATAGTTACAAAAACTTCATTTACAAAATAAAGTTTTCACGCAAACGATCTAACCTTAATTTTATTTCTGCACGAACTAAACGAGCACAATTGAGACGTCCAGCAGACAGCCACCCGGAATGTGATCAGCGTTTAGAGTCGCAGCGTTCTAGAAATGCGATGTCTCGCTCTCTAGAAACTTCATCCGAGCGTGAAGTTGTGTTGCGCATTAGCGCAGTCCGCTCGAGCTCGCTCTAAAGAGACACGCGATCAACATGACTCACGTTTGGATGCCAATACAGAGTGATCCAAAAGTCGCGCACATAGAAATAATAATAAACTCCAGATGACATTAAATAATACAGATTGTCAATATATAAAGGTTTCAAAGCAGCCTATGAAAACTTTTCAACTCTTACACTGTTTATAATCAATCAAATTTGGATTTGCGCGACTTTTGCATCACCCTGTAGAAATCGAAATGCTGCGTCACGGTCTGAAAAGAGTAGTGAAGAATGTGAACGTCGTTTAAGTGCCGAAGAGTCTCGTCACGCTGAAGCCCTAAGAGTGGAAACTCAATCAGATTGTAAATTTCCTTTACTCTAAGACCGTACGCGGCATAAAAATATCACGATCTGTGGAGACTGATGAGGAACGGGAATTGCATTTTTATGCTGAGCGTCTCAACCATGAACTTTCGCGTCTATTGGAAGCAGAAGAGCAGCATGAGCTTCGGTTGTCTGCCGCCCGGCGTCTGCACCATGAGAGACAAGAACGCAGCCGTTTGCAGGAATGCGGCAAACACAGTCTACCCAGCAATTAAGATTTGCAGATTTCGTATTTTTATTTTCAACTATCCGGGTTTATTCTTTTCGAGTTTACATTTCTAACTAAATGTATAGGAACTTTTGAGGATTTTTCATATAACATTAAAGAAAGCTAAACGAGTCGATAGTTTACGAACCTGAAGAGCTGCCGTAGCTAGAAAAGGAAAAAAGCGGATTTGATTACAATTCAGTTATTAAATATTCCGATTATTCCCAACTAGGTCCTATGTACGAAATGTGCACATCTTGCCGTCCCTTTAAGCGGAAGAGAGAACCTAAGGGAAAGTGCTGTTCTTCATGGAAGGTTCAACTAGAAAGAATGCCAGAACTATCGGAGTCTTTGAAAACATCCAGAATAGAAACACTTTTTGATTGCATACGGGCCTATAATAGAGCTTTTCAAATGACATTTTTCGAAAGAAATCTGATCACTGAAGGTACATTTATCCCCACATTCAAAGTACAGAGTCAAGTTTTATCACTTAATTCGCTGTTGTAGCCGATTACCATGATCAAGTAAATGTTAGGCGACAACATATTCGTGGCAGAAACATGGTTCATCACACTCGCATAATCTTTGGTGGCTCGAAGAGAAGATTGGCTGAAAGAAATTAATCGACTCATTAGCGCAGAAATTCCAAACCCTGAAAGCTATCCCATCAACATGATTCATGGCCCCTGTGGCATATTTAATACATGTTCATCTTGGCTGCAGGAGGGTCGTTGCACGAAAAGGTTCTCTAAAAATTTCGTCAGCGAAACTGTGACTAGTGAAAACGGGTACACATCGACGCCGCACGCTTCAAGAAGGCGAATTCACAGTTGAGGTAGATATGCGTGGCCGACAAAAGGTGGATAGTACCATACTAGCCGGTGCTTTCGTGCATTTGAAGCTCACGTAAACGTCGAATACGGCGCCTGCGTGGAGAGTTTTCAAACATATTACTAAAAATCAAATGTTATCTGAATCAAATGGTCTGGTAACTCTACCAGAGGCCTTTGCAAAATTGTTCTTCCGATTTTTACCCAAATAAGAAACCAAGAAAAACTCTTGGTAGTGTGAAAGAGCCTAAAAATGAGCAAGCGGCTGTAATAAATCGCAGCATTTTACAAAATATTGAAGGGAATGAGGTGGTATATAACTCTATAAATAAGGTCTTGGATCAAACTTTGGATCTTTCTTAACTCTATTAAGGCATCTGAACTCCCCGTGCATAATATCGCCCTGAAAGTTTGTGTTTCGATGATGCTTCTTCAGATCATAACCCCTCCGAAGTTATGTCATGGAACTCAACTTAAAGTAGTATCGCTACAAATTTATATGATTGAAGCGGAGATCCGAATGGGCTGTGGTACTGGTGAGAAAGTTTTCATACCCCATATACCTCTCATTCCTAGTAATGTTCACTTTCAATTTAAACACGTGCAATCTCCAGCCAGCGTCTGTTTTGCTATGACCAAATACTCCTGGACGCTGGCATCGATCTCAGAACCAGCTGGTTCTCGCAAGGACAGTTATATGTAGCCTGCACTCGGATCACTAGCGCAGATAATCTCTTCATAGCAGGTTCTATGAGAAAAGCGGAAAACGTTGTTTATAATGAAATCCTTTAAATAAACGGCAAATTAAGCTACACATTAATTGATAATAAACGTGTTGGCTTACCTCTTTTATTCTGTTTTATGTTCTTCGTATGTGTTCCTTGGTTTTAATATAGAATGTTTGCATTGTATTCTGTTATACAAAGGTTATATTCAAGTAATTATACATAAATAATTTCTATATTATCCAACTTTTTTGTTTAACTATTTTCCGGTTTAGAATTTTTAAACATCCACGCAGATGAAGTCGCGGGCAATAGCTAGTTAAAAATAATAAAGAAAGTTCCACGACTGGACTCGACTCAGAGATTTTCGATTAACGTCCCGATACTGAAGTCAACGAAAATCCTCGTAGACTCATTTTCAAGTTATATTGGGCAACAATTTATGCTTCTGGTGTAAAATTAGACATTTTTTATTGGTGTGCTGAAACCGCATATAACTGCCAAAAAAAAGTTTTATTCGCTCTTGTTTCTTCGTAAATACATAATGTAAGACTTCTATACGTGATGTACTCTTCTTTATCTCTCTGTGAAACACAAGCAAAAGCAGTCAAGTTTACTCTCCAATTCGCTTTTCTTTTCGACTGTATTTCAAATGAAGAGAACTCTAACAGGCATCCAACAATACTCGGCTAGATTGAAATAGATCACTTTTCCTGGTATCTTTTCTTCGTCGCACCGACGTCCGGATGAAAACGCGCACCGTTTTCGTTGCTGACTACACCGCAGTTATCCGGAAAGAAATCCAAATGGGAATCCAACAAAAAATCATTATTAGTTGATTTAAAAATGGAGATTTGTATGGCTATGTGCGCTCAAATTTTTCGTTTTCGCGGTTTATTTTGAATGTCGCGATTTCTTATATTTCAAGCATCAATAGTAGCTTTAGGTGAGAAACATATCAATTTGACGTAAAACTTTAACATACAGATTCGGATGGATTTTTAGTTTGTGTATCCCTCCTGGAGACAACTTCAGATCACCGCAGATTTGCCAGCCATGCTTGCTGTATTCAGTGAAATTCAACAAATGCTTGCCCTTGCTGTTCTCATAGGTTTCCTTCATGTAGATTGCATATCGACTGGAATAGGGGAACCTGATTCCCGTTAAATAAAACTTACTTACTTACTTTTCAAGCCCGCTTATCCGTTAGGGTCGCTGGGGCAGCAGCCCTTTGGAGGATCTCCAGCAATCGCGATCTTCCGCCATCAGGCGCATGTCCTCCTAATTCCCAAGCGACTCGAACCCAGATTTTCCATGTATTCTAGCTACTTGGTTCTAGGCCGACCCCTTGGTCTCTTACCCATTGACTTAGAAAGTAACAACTGTTTAGGAAGACCAGTTTTCGGCATCCGTATCACGTGACCATACAAGCGCAACTGAGATCTCTCAACGCGGAGAAGTAGCGGCTCAACACTTATTGTGCTGCTGTGTACTCTATTTAGTAGGGTAACACCTGCCACACTTCTCAGAAATCTCATTTCGTCCGCTTCTACCCGCGATCGCACCCTTTCAGTCATTACCCAAGACTCCCCGTTATCGTTCTCGGAACGAGCGAGTCGCGGGTTCGAATCGCCTAGAGCATGGATGTTTGTGTTTGTCCCTTTTCTATCATTTCCTCCGAGAGGCTGGAGGGGGCATCCGGCCGTAAAAATCATTGCCAAATCAAATAACAGCAGCGACCCCATGCGAATAATGGGAAAAGCTAAGGATGAAGTAGAAGAAATATTGATGACTACGTCTGTAATAAATAGAAAAATACCCGAAACTGTGGATACCTTAAATAAATAAAGGAAAAACAGAAAACACTACTCCACATAGATAAATTTTACTGACTCAGATGTACATTGCGGATTTCAAAAATCCATCATCAGTGAGTGATTTACAGACGGGCAATACCCATATACATGGTGTTTCATAATTGGTGTCCCGTCTTTAGGTCCATATAACGACTCGAGGGGATCAGATTGGAGGAAAATGAATATTGATTATTTGATTTTAATGCCCCCTACTTCAGAATAAAAACATTTTGCATCCCTGGGGATGAAGGGGTAAATTTTGAAAATGTTAATTTTGTAGGGCTAGGGGTTAGACCCCATGTGTTATTTAGAAAGTTGTAGAGCATCATGTAAAATGTGGGTTTAGCAAAAACCAGGTGAAATCTCATCCCCTGCCCTTTATCGAGTGGGTAAAGTGAAAGGTATGGCTAGCTAATGTAGACAAACACAGAAAAACTCATTAGAAACCTTTCACTTTACCCACTCGATAAAGGGCAGGGGATGAGATTTTTTCACCGGGTTTTTTGCTAAACCCACATTTTACATGATGCTCTACAACTTTCTAAATAACACATGGGGTCTAACCCCTACCCCTACAAAATTAAAATTTTCAAAATTTACCCCTTCACCCCCAGGGACGCGAAATGTTTTTATTCAGAATTTGGGGACATTAAAACCAAATAATCAATATTCATTTTCCCCCAACCTGTTCCCCTTGAGTCGTTATTTGGAAATAAAGACGGGACACCAATTATGAAACACCCTGTATGTATAGAATTAGAAAAAAACTAAAACCAATCGAACAACGGAGGAAAGAGATATAACATCTCGCTAGCACAAAAATAGCCAATCAGAGCAAAGCGAGTCTGTTTTCCCTGACCTTTACAAAAGTCGTCAACTTAACAATAAATGCTGATAAAAACTAAAAAACATCTAAGTTCATACAGCTTTAACCAATACATTATAATAGCGATAAAAAATAATACACAAAATAAGAAACAAACACCAAATTGAACAAAATAAAATAAAGCGATCACACCTGGGAAGGGGGGGGGGGTAGTCTACTGCAAGAATTACATGATTTATTTATTTGGTCAAGTATTTTGTTAAAGGCAACAATGGAGATACTGGCATGGGGCCCTCATCCCTGTTTAATAGGTTATTAGTCGCTTTATTTTTTACAATTTCAAGAGATTCAAGAAGATACAATAGTTTATAATTACTACAACTGTGCACCATTTCAAATAACTTTTGCATAATCATGTTTCTCGTTTAGTACATGGTCGGCGAAAGCTGATACTCCTATATTAGCATCTCTAATGCAGGCAAGGTGTTATTTTAGCCTTTTTTAACAACACGTTTCGAGGATCCAAGATAAAAATGATCACATGACGCACATTTCAATTTGTATACCCCCGCTTTTTCATCTGGGATTTTGTCCTTTATAGAGCTCAAATAACCTTTTATGGTATTTGCGCTTTTATAAACCACTTTGCAACTGAAATCCTTGCAGATTTTTCTAAAACCCTTGTTTAAATTTACATTAAATGGTAGGACTAAGAAATTTTTAAAATCTTTCTTTCATTTTTGTCCAAGGATCCTGTCTAATTTTAAGTGGGAGTTGATTTTTGACGTTAATTTATCGACTACGTCATAATTAAAACCGTTAAACTTGGCACAGGCTCGGATAAAATTGAATTCTTTTCCCTAGCCTCATTATTTAGCGGTAAAAGTAGAACGCGTCTAATTTGGTGATGAAACATCGCTAGTTTGTGTGCCATACAATGGTTAGAATCTTTTGTGATGTAGGCAGGGACAAAGTTTGGCTTTCTGTAGACTTCAAATTGTAGGTTGTTTCCTACTCTCACGATCTTAAGATCTAGAAACGGGAGAGCATTGTTTTGTTCTATTTCCATAGTAAACACCGAACTCCCCTACCGCGCAAGAAGACCATCCAAGTTAATGAGATGATTCTGGACAATCGACGAATCAGGATTAAAGAAGTCACCAGAACGCTTAGCGCTTCTTATGGGAGTGTGCACTCGATTATTCACGACGAGCTTGGATTCAGGAAATTGTGTGCCAGGTGGGTTCCACGACAGTTCACGAACCATCACAAGAACCAACGTTTTTCCTGTCGTCTTTGGCCTCCTGCAACCACCGAAGGAGACGCGTTTTTGCGTCGAATCATCACGGGGGACGAATCCTGGTTTCACTACTTCATCCCTGAAACCAAGCGGTCTTCTATGGAATGGAAGCACGGGAACTCCCCTCTCATAAATAAGTTCAAGGTTGTTACATCTGCGAGAAAATCCATGGTGTCACGTAGCAGAATGCAGGGCTGTTCTGTTCCTCGACTGATCACATGTTCGCGTGGGAACACTTCCTGGATACGGGCAAGTGTTGCGTGTGCAGAATAGGCTGTTGCACCATCTTGCTGAAAGTAAGCATTGGCACGCTCGTCATCAGTAAGTTGTGCGGCAAACACGTTAAAGATGTTGTGCACATAATGGTCAGTATTCACACTTTCATTGAAGAACACAGGGATGATGCGGCAGGCGGAGACAGTACACCACACTCCAATTTTTTGTGGATGCAGTGGATACTCCATGAACACATGCGGATTGACGGAAGACCAGTGGCGCATGTTCTGTGAGTTGACGTAACCGGACAGGTGGAGCCACGCTTCATCTGAGATGAACACATGACCATCCTCCAGCACCTCCGGAGCAATGGTGATCAGGAACCATTCACAAAACTGAACCCTAGCCGGCTTGTCCACATCATGCAACTGATGCATACTGGTCATTTTGAAGGGGTGTAAGTGTAAATCCTGTTTCATGATCTTCAGTACTGATCCCGTTGCATGCCACTTCGCTATTACGTTTTGCATTGCACTCTTAGCAGGAGTTTTTGCAGGCACAGCACCAACTTGAAACTTATTTTTAAACTCATCTGCACACTGTTTCCATGACCCATGCCGTGCATAGTGCTCTACCAAAAATGCTCTGTTGCAGAGATAACACCATTTTCACCACTTCGCACAAACGACTACCATGCACACCAATGTCACTCTCTCAACTGCGCAATATCACATGAATGACAAGTCATTTGAAAACTTACTACGCAGTATTTCGCGCCGGGCCGCTTTTAAAAAACTTATCCTGCAATAATCGAATATGAAATGAAACGATCGAATTCCTTGAAGGCGTAACAACTCACCAGGGTCGCTGCGATCGCCAGTTTGGGACCAAGGAGTGTTAATGGCAAGTTATTGTATGAGGTTAGAGGCTTTATATAAGTGATTTTTAATAAAAACTTCTGCTTGTTATGCTTGAAATATGTATATTTCTTAAATCGAAAGGTGTCATAGAATTTTTAAACAATTTTGTATGAACTAAAATCTAGATTTATGTAAAAAGTTTTTACGCACGATGATACTTAGTAAGATTTCCCGGAGCTTTTGAAACGGAGATTGTAAACACATTATGGTTATTTTTGAACAAGCAATTCTCAGAACTTTATATGAGACTAGAAGCGGACCCACCCAATTTTATAATCGGGAAATAACCCATTGTTAAATTTTTTCTTTGTTGTGACATAGTCCACCGTCGCTGATTTTATATAAATGATATACAAGTGTCTAACAGTATTTAGTAATTTAATGTGCCAGATCACAAGCAACTATGTAGAATATAAATTTTGAATGCGAGGTGTTGTCGGCGAGTGGTTAAACCCCCCCACCCTCCCCTATACAATGCCTATGATTGAGATTCGATTCCTAAAGCGGGAGTGTTTTTTTTTTTGGTGATTTATTCTTTTGTCTATAAATTTTCAACTAACAGAATTTTAGCTAATTATCTTTTCCAAGATTGCAAAATATTTAACGATATTTGGTGTTATATGCATAAATCTAGTTAATTTTTGGATCATCTAAGAAATTAATTTATGCATTGTTTTTTAATTTTCCATCATGGTTTATAATTGTCCAATAAGGATTGCAGCAATAATATACAAATAATGCATATTACCTGCGTAAAAGAACATTTCCGCAGAAAGATAGGACTCCTTCAAAAGTATGTCACAAACATTTTGATGACACTTCTAATTAAGGAGGACAAATTTGTGATCAGTGGGAAAGAAGATAGTATTCCAAGATATCGTTGGAAATTAGCTGTGAATGCAGTTCCTCATTTATTTGCAACCTGCCCATCATATCTTTCTAAGCCCGTAGCTCCAGAGCATTTTAGGCATCGTCTAACCCTATCCCACTAGAAACACAAGCACATTGTATTGAAGAAGTTTCAGATCCAGCTCTTGAGAATAATGATTCAAGCGAGATACGTAAAAATTGTCATTCAAACTAAACATCTCCCTTAAATGTCCCTTACCTGTCTTTAGTAGTAGACAATTGCCTGACGTACGATATCAACGGATTTGTTCTGAATAAAATTAAAGTATTAACGGATTATGTTGAATGCATTCAATCATTAACAATAAATAAACTATAAATGTTAATGGAAATTCTACTTTAACACAGTTAAAGGATAAAGGAAACTTTTATCCAAACGATAGTGTTTTCCCTTTATTATCGAGAATTGAGAAAGTAATTGAATATTCATTCCAAAGAGCTGAAATTTTATGTAATTTGTTTGAGTAAGTTGTGAATATCTTGCCCAATTTACATATCGCTAGTTGCCAGGATCATGCAGACAAGTTTCTATCACAAATTTATATTTTATTATTTGCAAATTAGGTTATTTTATTATTAAGAATTTTTAAATTAAAAACAAAGAAAAAAGATTGAAAAATTTAATAAAGAATTATAGAAAAAAGAGCTAAATTATCATCTTAAAAACTGAAGCACTTCTGATCAAAAAGTCCTGACCATATTCTTAGAATAACTTGTACATCAAATTCTGTGGCATTGTTGTGCTGAAATTCACTATATCTGTAGTGACCACTACAACCATAAATCAGTGGATAATTTCTGTTCAGATTTTACATGCGTGAACCCTTGAATCATGAAAACATACTAGAATATTAATATTCATAGATAATATTCAATTGCATCGGCCTCGGTGGCTCAGCGGTTGCGTGGTCGCCTCTGATGCTCGAGGACGCGGGTTCGATCCCGGCCGAGGACGACGAGGATTTTTCAGGGGGAAATCCTGAGATCACGCACTTCCTTCGGAAGGGAAGTAAAGCCGTTGGTCCCGTG
>JAHWFO010111425.1:0-15007 GCA_023313115.1 Rhysida immarginata | reverse complement strand
ATACAATAAATAAAACCACATAAAATAAAGTTAATAATTAACTAATTAAATAAAATTGGCTAAATGAATAAATAAAGTAAAATAATTAAATGAACAAATTAATAAAACTGATTTGTATAATAACAGTTTAATTTAATCACTGCTTTGAAGACATTGTTGTTACAAAATGCGTCAGCGAAAATAAAATTAATTTCACGTATTGCTAAATCGGAAATATCTTATCTTTTTTTTACATATGTAATTGATTTTACCACTTTGTAGAATCACCTTTTGCCGTCCCAATTCTTTTGGGCGATGATATTAGTAACGCCAGGGCAAAGTTCCTGTGTAATATATTTCTAACACTTTGGTTGAATTCAGTGAGATCTTGTTTGTCTTTTGTCAACGGTATTTGTATTCTATTTATCATGATTGCCCATAGATTTTCGAATAGATTCAAGGCAGGCAAATTTCCTGGCCATTTCAAGACACTTACAGTATTTCTCTTTTGAGATTTTTTGGACGTATAAGCTGGTACATTAACCTGTTTGAAAATAACATCTTCAGATGAATAGATCTTCTCAATAATTGAGTGACAAAGTATTCCATCATTTCTGTATAAATTTCTGTATGGAACCGGCTGTTCACAAAAGAAAAAAACAATTCACCAACATTTTGACTATTAAAGGGAAGTTTTACTTCTCGGTTGAGAGTTAAAGGCAGAAAAACTTTTGACAGAAATCCATCCAATTATTTCTTGGAAATCACTATATTGTTCTCATTCTCATGCTGAATTGTACTTGCAATTATCATAATTAAATATGTAAAAATTAGAA
This sequence comes from Rhysida immarginata, assembly GCA_023313115.1. Taxonomy (NCBI): domain Eukaryota; kingdom Metazoa; phylum Arthropoda; class Chilopoda; order Scolopendromorpha; family Scolopendridae; genus Rhysida; species Rhysida immarginata. The sequence goes on along the minus strand of JAHWFO010111425.1, from coordinate 14,192 downwards.
TAGAACAGTATTTAAAAATGTTAACCAAATAATGTGCAAACAAAACATTAAAGTATGCTAAAAGAGTTTTGAAATTATCTTAATAAAAGAAACAATGAATTCACAAAAGTGAAATTTTTTTTGTATACATATCTAGGCCCTTTTTTATTGGATGAATAAATTTCAAATTTCAAAAATTTCAAACAATTAAGTTGTTTTTTTAACACAATCTACAACAGTTAATTTTCTACTTTAACTTATTATTCGTTTGTCCTCCTAAAATTACTAAAAATAAAATATTTTAAAAAAACATTTTTATATTTTTACCCCCTTCATCCATTCTTGTTTTTACTTTAAAAAAGTATTCCTTTTTGGTTTAAAAAATGAAATAAAAAGTTAAAATAAGAATTCATAAAATTAAAAAAAGACAAAGGTGTAGCAAGGCATAATTTTTTTTTTTTCATTTTAAAATTTATTATTATTATTATAGAAAGAGCACTTTCCAGGAGTAAAAGAAGAAGAGCGTGAAAATTAAAATTTAATATGAAACGCGCGCTCTATTTAGGACACTGAACGTTAGAAATGCCATATTAAGCAACAGTGGCAACACTGCTTATTCTCCATGCGAATCGAAGCGCCGCCCTGGCGAGCACTTGATCCCAAGTCCCTTGATTTAGCATTGAGTTTCCACCTCTTGTATACAGGGTGATTTACATCGAATGTAAAATACTTAAAGGGGGTATTATAGAGGTTAAGATAAACACAAAACGTCCTATGAACATGGGTCCGAATTTGAACGATAACTGAGATATGAACAGAAATTAAAATGCAAATACCAAGATCAACAAGTTAAAAACTCAAGTTCTGTAGAGCCTAGATTAAAGAAATTTGGAGGAATAACAGGGTACATAAGACTGTGTATACCGTTAAAATTTGATTGAATTCCAACGAGAAGTTTCCGAGTTACACAGTCAAAATTTTAACAAGTGCTTGTTAGTACCCACAAGTGAGCACGTGTTATGATGTTGAATGAGTAACTCGGAAACTTCCTGTTGGAATTCCATCAAATTTTTTAACGGTATACACAGTCTTATGTACCCTGTTATTTCTCCAAATTTCATTAATCTAGGCCATACGGAACCTGAGTTATTAACTTGTTGAACTTGGTGTTTGCATTTTTATTTCTGTTCATATCTCAGTTATCGTTCAAATTCGGACCCATGTTCATAGGACGTTTTGTGTTTATCTTAACCTCTATTTACCCCCTTTAAGTATTTTACATTCGATGTAAAACACCCTGTATATCTATCTCTATGGTTATGAGGGAGTGAAGGCAAATTGAACGAGACGGAGTTGGAGCCGGAGAAATCGAGGGATTGAGCGGAGACAAACGGTATTTGCAATAGGAAGGAGAGGAGAATGCAGCAAGCGACCCGACGTAACGACGGCAGCTGCACGGCCTTCCGTGGAAAGAAGCGAGATGAGAGCTTCAGGTCCCCGCTAAAACGAACCCGTCGACGTGGCAATGCGACTCTCGGAGCGAGGGAGAACCATCTGCGGCCGCCTTCGAGAGGACTACACGACTCCCGGAATGGACAGTGGAACTGAGAACGTCTCAGCTGGTAAGCGCCCAGTATCAGTTACGTTTTAATATGCAGCTCGCAAAACGCTGCTTTCCGGAGCTTACCTACAGCAAGTTAAATTTCAACTCAGTCGTTCAAGGACTGTGGCCGTTCGGCTTAATGGCGTACATCGAACGAAAGGAGGTTACGCCGATAATGGCGTTTTAAAGGGTTGAACAGAATCCGTATAAGTGCTTTATAAATCTGTCAATAAATTCCCATTTGTGACTATTACCTATTCTATTTTTGTGACATTTACTTAGAATTTTAATTCTTACCCGTTCGCCTCCTTAGGCATTAAATGCTTAGCTAAGTTTATGAAGTGAGCCTGTGCTACGTGCAATTTGGTTTTACAGTGCTTTGTGTAAATTGTATTACGGCGATATTTTGGTTAAGGTCTAATCGTTGGAAATTAGTGTCTAGTTATTTCTACCGGACATGTATAATTATGGTGGTGGAATAATTTTAGGGTTGACTTATTTTCTTGGTTTAGTCTTGTTTGTGAATCCTGAAGGCTAACGGCTATGACGCGATATTAGACATTTCTGTGGTACCTACCTTGTGGCAATAATTTGAAGTGTTCTTTCATTATCAGGATGTCAACTTTTGTACTCGTCACTGAAGATTGCTACTTGGTAGCCGAAATACGTATCTGGTGCCCACGGTGTCGAACTATGGTTCTGCATTGCAGTTTCCATTCAATAAGACCTCGCCGCAGAGAATTTAGGTCGATCTGTGTCCACCTCTCTTCACAGGCTTTCCATAGACCGTACACTGTACGGGGTCGTCTTCTTCTAAGGGCACGTCCAGCAGTCCAAATCCGCAATAATCCATGAGGGATGGATGCGTCTGGAGATTTCACGGATATGTCTTCAAACGGAATTGAATGTATGCCCGCCTCCTGTTCCAGTGTTCGCAAATGGGCGACCGTTGACTTGGACTATGACTCGCAGCTTTACCCTGATACACCCATACTAGGTTTCGGACGCTTAACCAGTCGAAGATTTTTGTGGATTATGTTGCGTACCGTTGCATGTGATTCCCTTGCCTTATTTGCGACAGCCTTTTGAGTTTTGGGATTTTCTGCAGAGATGAGACGCTTGACGTTGTCTACAACCTCCGGTGTTCTACTTGGAGTGGGTCGTTGTCTTGAGGGTCCAGGTTCGTCCAACGTTGCTGCTATTGCGGTTTTTCTGTTTTTATTTAGTATGTTACAGATACCCGCCTGGATTTGCATTGTTTTCTGATCATGGAATAGGACCACTTTGCGTCGGAAAATGCATTTATATATCCTTCCCAATATTTATCGATTTTTGGCGGCGTTCTCGCAGCTAGCGTTTATACAACGATTAAGAATGATGAAGCGATGTTCCTTTTATAACTCAGGATCGCGTAGCCCTGTCAACCATGTGGATGGAGAATTTGCACATGTAAATCGTTTATTGTAACGTATTCAACCCTCTGTAAATCTTTTGATGCTTTTTGAAATGTTCATCTTACTTATAATTTATGCGCTTGTTGAATTTCTATGTGCTTTGAAGTGCTTTATTTATTTTTACTGATCCTTTCTCTCTATGTTAAGAATAATGTTCCGACCCCCCTCCCCCCCAAAAGCGTTACGGGTGATGCGATAATCATTACGGATGATGCAATAGTTTTAATTTTTTATCATACAAAATACACGCGTTTTGTGATTTTTTTATATACTTTGAAAGGTTGCAGGTGCCATGTTTGCGATCCCACCTGCTATTGTGAGCACAGACGTGAGTAAGGAGATGCACCTTACGCATAGACGCTGTGTATACTCGACATATCGAGAGACTCGATACCCGTGTTTATATTTCATTCTTCAGTTATTATAAGTCCTTATTCAGTGGTACCCATATACATGATTTTGTACACTCGTCCATTGATAAATAAATAAAAGGTTTTGTCTATTATTTATTTGTGGTATAAAATATTTATCTTCTGCTTTGTTTTTTGTATCTATAAACGTTATCATGATTCAATGCTTCGGACTGCAGATTCGAAACTAAATTTTTTATGGAACCACACTGTATTAAAAAATGACACTGTAATTTATGAATCACTAGCAGAACCCATGCGAAAGTATTTTCGCACAAAAAAGTCCTATTAAGGACTGGATATTATTTTTCACCAGAATGCTCCATTACTGTTTGCTTTTATAGTTTAGCGAACTCTATTCATATAGGTATTTCAAATGGTATACTTGTATGAGTGAACTGAAACTGCACCTTATTAAATTCGCAAATTTCGACAGGCTTGTGTATTTAGGTTAGGTTATAATATATTTATTTCTATTAAACTTTATTCCTGTTAAAAACTTTTTTCTATTAGCCCTTGTTGAAAAGCCATTTTGAATAATTAAAATTCCAAGAAATGTTTAAAGATAATCTCATTGCCATAAAAATATTTTTTTTTTTAAATTTGAAAATTGACATACAGGGTGGTTATAATTAAAGTGACAGCATTTAGACCCTTCTAGCAGCCGTTCTGGTAATCAGATTTTGACGAAACTTGAGATATATGTTATACAAACCATGCGGAAGAGAATTTTGCAATAAAAATAATTAGTTCACATTTTGACCACTACGTCAAAATATGGCGCTGGTCATGCAAGAAACTATCTGAGAATTTTTACTCAGAGACGTTATGCAAATGAGATGTTAAATTAGAAAAGCTTTAAAATGACAGTGAAATTAAATGTAAAGGATTTAGCTAAAAAGGATCGAGCTTTATTGGTGAAGTTATTTTACCAGAACTACAATAGACAAGTTTCGCAGCATCTTAGACGCATGCGCAGAAGCAGTAGCGCCACACGGTGAGAGCATGGAAAAACGCCCAAGGAGATAGAAACCACAAACTTCCCGCAAAGAAAGTTATGATGAATGAAATGTTGTTTTGGGGAATCAATCTGAAAATCTTCTACTCTTAGATATCATCTTATATAATGTTGTCCAACAACATATTTATTTATTTATTTATTTAAAAATCTTGACACGAAAGATGGCACGAAAGATGGCATGCAACGGATTTTTCTTCTATTTGATGTTGTGATTTTTGATCTGCTTTTACGAACTCTCCTAGACCCGCTTGACTTGATTGATCTGGTATTTATCGAAAAATTTATCAGTATTCTATTTTGTCGTTATATTCAAACTTGCAATAGCATTTTAATTTCTTTGACGACATTGACATTGTTATCAAATGATCATTGTTGGCGCCCCTCTCTGTTGTAAAATCCCTCTTCACGTTTTTCATCTATAATGGCTAAGTATGGGCCCTAGATCTTGTCGCACATGTAAGAAGTACATAAAATTGGCTGATAAGGCTGTTCAATGCACTGGATCTTGCCAAAAATGGTTCCATGCAAATTGCAATAATATTTCCGTTGAGGAGTTTGACAACTATGATTTCACCGTTAGCAAATATGTGTGTGCTATCTGCCTTCCTGAAAATGATTATAATAAATCTGCCGAATCCCCAGCACCCGTTTTAAGCTCAACAAGTGCTCCATCTTCCGCAAAGCGAACTGCTAAGCCCCCTAAATTTATAGCTAATAAGGAAGAATCTACCCCCATGGATAAAGAAATCATCTGGATCAAATCCAAATTAACTGCAATATTAAATAAACTTGAAGATCTCGATAAAGTGAAGAATCAAGTGAACGAGCTCGGTAAAGCTTTTGAATTCTTCACTGAGGAATTCGACTCAATGAGAGAAGAATTAAGTAATTTGAAATCCGAAATCAATTCTCATAAGCAAAAATATGAAGCTGTAAAAAAAGAGAACGACAAACTTAAACTGGAAATCGACAACATTAAGATGAAAGTGATTGATTCTGAACAGTATTCCTATAACTCAAACATAATAATTGGAGGAATCCCTGAGAAACCCCAAGAAAATTTAGAAGAAATAGTTACAAAAATAGCTTCGAATCTTCAGGTAGATTGTACGAAGTACGATATAAATGCCGTTCACAGAATCAACAGGAAATTCACCAATAATTCAAAACCTAGGCCGATAGTTGTGAAATTTCTTAGAAAGAGTATTATATTTAATCTACTGCGAAACAAAAAGTTGAATTTTAGACTTCTAACCACAAAAGATGCAAAAATATTTAATGAAGATTTCCCCATTTACCTAAATGATCATCTATCTTCTTACTTCAGAGATATATTTGTGCAAGCCAAAAAAAAGAAAAAAGACCTAGACTACAAGCACCTACGGGTTAGTAATGGCAATATCATGATTCGTAAATCAGATACCTCTCAACCTATTACCCTGCGTAATCTCCATGACCTGCAAAATCTTTGAACAATTCCTAAATATTTTAGATGGTTTAAATTTTTCTTTTTTACCTAGCTATTTGATAATTAACTATGCCAACTTCATTATATTCTCTATATATGGATACTCAAACAATTCTTATTTACTTGTGATAATATGTGACATTTCTTATTTAAGCTCTTACGAATTGTTCCTGTCCTCCATGTTCAGAAATTTTATATCCAGATTTATTGCTCAAAATACATTAACTTTTCTACTTACCTGTCAATTTTATTATAAATCATCTTATTTCCAAATTAATTTATTTCAATTTTCCCCTTCATATGTCTGCCACTACTAACTCTATTTCCTTAAGTGATCTTAACGTCCTACTAGACAATTATACACCCAACCAAAACCAGTTACCTTTATTCATATTATATCTAAATATTCGCAGTATTAACGCAAACTTCTCTTCACTCCTTGCCTCTCTATCTAATCTTCACTCCGCGCCACAAATTCTAACCATTACAGAAACATGGACTCACTCGCTTACTGAGATCCCCCCTCTAACCGGCTACTCTCCACTCGCAGTCCACCGTCAATCCAAAAGAGGTGGAGGCATTGTAGCTTATATTTCTGATTCCCTACATTATTCAGTTCTAGCTGATTTTACCATACCTTCTGAGAACTACGAAATACTTACTATCCTTATTAATAACAAATATATCATTATTACCGTTTACAGACCACCATCTGGTCTATTTCAGCCATTTATATCTTTTCTGTCATCCCTACTTCTTACTCTACAAGTAAATACTAAGACAATTATCTTACTTGACGACTTCAATATCGATTTCCACAAGTCAACACCCAATTTAATTACTCTAATCGATTTAACGCTCCAAGTTGGACTGAACGCCACGATTACTTCATACACACACTAGTCTATAACCCACAATTCCTTTTCCACGATCGACCAATGCTTCACTAGCCATTTAAATGGATATTCCAGTGGTACGCTTGATCTGCCCATCTCCGATCATCTCCCAATTTATTACATACACAATTCTTTTTTAATATCCCCTAATATCCCTATAACTATCACGCACCATTTAGTCACTCCTCCCCGATTAGCAATTTTTCAGTCCTTCCTTTTACTCACCAACTGGGCAGAAATTTTTGGAAACTCCACTGAAATCAATCTACTCTTTCTAAAATTTTGTGGCCATTTTCGTCTCGGTTATGACCGCTACTTTCCCCATGTTGCCTCCACCCTCCATAAAACAGTTAAACCATTCCGTAAACCTTGGGTAAATACTTACATTCTTCGCCAAATAACACACAAAAATGCTCTTTACCGCAAATTTCGGCGCAATCCTAACCCTCAAACCAACAAAAAATTTCGAACTTTTCTAACCTATTGCGTAAAATCATCAAAAATGCCAAACGCAATTACTATGCACAACTGTTTAAGAAAATTAACTCAAACAAAGAAAAATGGAATGCGATCAACAACCTTCTTTTTAGCCCCCATTCTTCGCGCTCCCCCTTACCAGATCCTCAAAACCTAAATTCTTCTATTTTGTCTGAGTTCCTTAATATTCTTTTACCTACTCCTTTTCAGCCCCTAGCCCCTCCTCTTTCATACTCTTTTAATCTTCCGCGGACTTCCCTTTCTTTCTTTGCTCCTCCCACTTGTCCCGAAGAGATATCAAAAGCAATAATGCAATTAAAATCCTCATCTTCCCCCGACCCTGTAGGTTTTCATCCAGATGTCATTATCGCAGTAAAATCTAGCATAACACTTCCACTAACGCATTTATTTAATTTATCGCTCATCACAGGTTCTTTTCCAAAATTACTCAAAACTGCCAAAATTATTCCCATATTTAAAAATGGTGACCATAGTGATTTGCACAATTATCGCCCAATCTCTATCTTACCAATATTCTCAAAAATTTTTGAAAAACTATACTTCTACCGTTTATCCAACTATATTCATAACAATAAATTATTATCATCGGCTCAACATGGTTTCTGTCCCAACCGTAGCACTGATACAGCCTGCTATGAATTAACTGAATACATATCTTTTCACATGTCAAAAACAGCTATGTTGTTGCCTTATTTTTAGACTACGCCAAAGCCTTCGACTCCGTGTCTCACCAACTTCTAATTCACAAATTAACCATATTCTTCAATATCCGCGGCCCCCCACTTAACTGGCTCATCGACTTTCTTACTGATCGTTCCTATTATCTAACCTCCTATGATATTTCGTCTTCATTACTGATTCGCAATATAGGTGTCCCACAAGGCTCTATCCTTTCACCATTATTATTTAACCTCTTTATCAACGACTTGGCTTCAACACTTGCCTCCTCAAACTTAATCTTATATGCCGACGATGCAACCTTGCTGTTTGCCGATCCTAGTATTGCAACTCTTACCACAAATATTAATCAAACTTTATCTAATTTAAGCAACTGGAACTCAGCCAACTCGCTTACCTTAAACCTCAACAAAACAAAATACATGCTATTTTTCTAACGAAATAAGCCAAATTTTCCCAAAGATTTGCCTATTTACTATAATTCACACTTATTACTAGCCACAAATACTTTTAAATACTTAGGAATCCATTTGACACATGATCTTACCTGGGACTTACATACAAATATTCTTTTAACCAAACTTAATAAAAGACAAGGAATGATATCTCATCTCCACTTTCTTCCCTCCTATATACTAATCCTTCTTTACAACTCATTAATGCACTCGGCCCTCTGCTACGGAGTCCAATTTTGGGGATCCGCTACGAATGCCAATCTCTTACGCCTTTATCGTTTGCAAAAATGGTTTCTAAGAACCTTGCTTAACATCCAATTGCCTAACTCTGTTTCCCATTATTTCGAACTCCTGGGCATTCCAACCATCTATCAAATTTATATTATTCAACTCTGCCTATTCGTTTACAAAATTATTAACCTTCAATTAATTCTTTCTACTCCTTTTGAAATATGTCATCAACAAAACATTCACTCCTATCCCACCCGATTGTCACACCTGATTAGACTCCCTTTTACCAGAAATAACTACCAACGCCGTTGCATCTCCTTTATCGGCGTCAAATGGTGGGGCAATTTACCTGAACATATCCGATTATCTCCCACAAGTGCAACTTTTAAAAAATTATTGAAATATTCGCTCCTATCTAATAAAATATCTACTAACCCCTACTAAAACTTTTTACAATTTACAATTATCTCTATATATACCCCAACTTCTTTTAAAAATTATTTATATCTCATACATTTTCCTACCGATACTTAACTACTAACCCCTCATCCATCTTAACTCTATCACGAACTACCATATAAATTACCATTGTTATTTGTTTTTTTTTTTTAAAAAAAGGATACATAATACCAATCCTTTACTATAAATTAACACTTAAGATCTGTTATTCAATTACCCCACCGGAAACCTCACACGTCGGCCAGTTGGCCATACAGGCTCCGGTCAGGGCTCTCTGTAAATCAATTCTAAAGAAAAGAAAAGAAATTTATTTATTTATTTCAATGGGTTAAAAGAATTACAATACAGCCCTACGAGGCCAGTATGGTAAAAACCAACAAGTTAGGCCAGGAGGGCCCTGAGAAGAATAATATAAATTAAAAAACATGGTTATTAAGTAATAGTAAAAAGCTAAGATATAACAAAAGAATCTATGGGCTAAATAATTGAATCTAACTAAAATACAGATAAGCAATCTGAGCCAAAAACAAATAAAAAATGAAAAAAGAACAAATAAAACTAATAAAACAAACTAATGAGAAAAATAAAACAAATAGAGCAAATAGAGCTCCTGAAATTGCAACAAACTAATGATAAAGCTATGATAGGGTATAAAACAATGAAAAAAGAAAAAGAAAAAAAAGTAGCCCCTAATAGCTTACTTAACATTAAGGTGACGATTTGCATAATCAAAACAAAGAAATATTTCTATTTAAGAAATGATATAGCAAATGTAAATTAGAACAGTTTAGAAAGTTGCAGATTGATAGGCAAATTATAAAAACAGAAGGTCTGAAGAGCTTTTCGGAACGAAGAGTAAGGTTGCAAAGACCGTATCTCCAATGGTAATTGGTCCCAGCATTTAATATGGGAAACATTTCTATTACGAAAATTTAATTTTGAGTCTGGAACTCTTTTTTCATTGGCAGGACTAGTGATATGGCAACGAAATCAAAAAAAAATTATGAAGTTATCTCTTAGACGAAGGGTACATGCAAGGTGTTAAAATACGCATCTTGAAGGAAAGAAGTTTGCTCTAAAATAGGAGTCAGACCTTCTCAATAAGATGGTTACTCTCTGGTGTGCATCTTGTTCAGTTATGAAGAAATTCAAGATGTATATTGGGAATGCCCTGCTGAGCAAATTAAATGCTATTTAAAATGTACAACCTCTGAAGTCCAATAAAAATGCTTTAATGTTCAAGCGAGTTGTTAGTACGATGAAATAAAACCTAGCCAAATACATATTGTGTGAATATTCAGTTTATATTTTTTTGTTGTTGATAAAGGTTAATGTATTATCAACCATTTCTTTAATTGCAGGTTAAGTACAAACTATCACCACATGGATGCAATCTTAGAATTGCATTATAAAGCAGCACAACTAACTGAAATCCCTGGTCAGAGCTGTACTGTCGTTTTTTAAGGATTCAATCAAATAACGATAAGACTGCTCCAGGTTTCAAATATTTTTTGTGGGAGTGCAAAAGCTGGCGAAAATCACGGTCTTTAAAATGAGCAGAGTAAACAACGCTCGCCTCTGTCACTTTAAACTTTGGCTCACCATCTTTCTTAATTTTAGCTATCCGCTGTTTCTTAAGTTCATCTGACTTGGGAAAAGGTGCCAAGTGATTCTAGGAGTCATTTATATCCATAATTAAGGCATCCGGGAACAATACAAGCCACGTTACGATGCATGGCAACCGCAACAGTGAACAGCGAGAAAGGAGCTGGTGACTGGAGATCTCCTTCAGACGTTTGTTTTTTTCTCATCAGATGGCGGTGATAATCGCTGAAACTGAACTAAGAAAATAGACCTATGTCCATTAATGGTTAAAAAAAAATGATTAAGAAATTTGAAGAACTTGTGAGTTGTGCGTGCTGCCAGGGAGAAGACGGAAACGAATTGCAAATGAGACTGTGGTAGACGTTGCTGCTGCTGTAGTGGAGAATGTACACGTGTCCCTGAATTTATGACGTGACTTGTCTATTCCGTTGTCTATGGTATAGAAAGTTTTGCGTTCCATTTTAAAATGGTATCCATACAAGATCCAGGTAGTACAAAAGTTGCTTCATGAAGATCCGGAAAAACGCACTGATTTTGCTTGCCAGTTTCTGTCGATAATGGAACATTTTGTGGTCAGATGAAGCGCATTTCACACTAGACGGAGCAGTGAATGCTCAAAACTGTCGCATCTGGGGTACTTAAGCCGATGATTGGGCATGGAAAGCTTTTGCACTCTGATTACGTGACTGTATGGTGCGGATTCACTTCACATTTCATTCTTGGCCTCTTTTTCTTTGAAGAGAACACTCCTCAAGGCACTAAAAGATGTTTAATCACTGGTGCTCGTTACTGCGAACTTCTGCAGCACAAAGTCATTCCGGCTTTACAAGAAAGATAATGTTTAGACACTACTGTCTTTATGCAAGACGGTGCAACACCCCACATTGCATGACAAGTGAAGGAACTGCTTCATGCTCATTTTGGAGATGATCGGGTGATTTCGAGAACTTTTCCAACTGCATGGCCTCCTCGTTCACCGGACTTAAACCCTTGTAATTTCTGGTTGTGGGGATATTTGAAAGATAATGTCTATGGAGGAAGAATACGGACTGTCCCTGAATTGAAAGCAAGCATAACACGCCATATCACTACGATTACTCAGGAAACCCTTTGCTCTACTGTAAAACATGCAATAATGCGCTTTGAACACGTCATTGACAAAAATGGAATGCACGTTGAACAAATGCTTTGATTTTGTAAATTTCTCTGCTTCTAACTTGTTTTTGTTATTATTCATTCGCTATATTTTGACGTAGCGGTCAAAATGTGAACTAATTTTTTTTTATTGAAAAATTCTTTTCCCCATTGTCTGTATAACATATATCTCAAGTTTCGTCAAAATCTGTTTTCCAGAACGGCCGCTAGAAGGGTCTAAATGGTGTTCAAATGTAAAAACCATTTTATCAATGAATGGACATTACATTTTTATAAAGGCAAAAACATCTTTATTGAAAAAAAATATCGGAGGTAATGGCACGAAAAAATCCTCCTAAGACCATTTTCCAATTATTATTATAACAATATTTGCCATTTAATAGTAAAGATAGTCCTGGCTTGCGAACATTTCCACGGTGGCTTAGTGGTTATAGCATCGTCCCGAAGGTCTCTGGTTCGAGTCCAGGCCGTGGAATTTTCTGTACTATTTTTCTCTATCTATTCATCAATATCGGAGTATTGGCGTGATAAAATCCTCTTAAGACCATTTTATAATTATTAAAAAAGTGTTTACTATTTATAAATTATGCAGAACAATTTTCATATTCCGTGTGTGCCTGTTCGGATTGTAGAGTTATGCAAACAATTAAACGATTACCGCAATTTAAAATACGGCCAGCGACATCTCTCCGTATTAAATATAACATTTCTGCTATACAAACTAATTTTACTACAATCATAACTCAGCTGAAACCGCTGACGCTAATTAGATACCCCCTCAAGGGGAAAATTTCCAAAAATCATGAAACACATCTTTCTTAATTTCTTACCAAAGGCATCAATTTTCATGGATATAATCATGTATCTAAGTTAAAAAATGACGGATTTTCATACAAACGTACATCCATTATTTTACCCTCTTAGGGGATAAATTTCGTAAGATCCTTTTTTAGTTGGTGTTTACGTCACAAATAATCCTACTGTCAAAATTTCATGAACTAAAAAATTCACAGATCCGCCACTGCCCTTAATAAAGATGCTGCGTGTATACTAAAAATTTTTGGATTTTTGAAACTCTGACGTCGGTTTCTTAAAGACCATCAGAAAGTAGAATAGGAATGTTTCTAAGACCCACTCTCCATCTCTTTATCAGTATCGATAAAATTAGGTTCAAAACTTTAAAACTTCCATACTTTCGAGTTCCTCTATCTCTTAAACGGTCGGATTAATTGAAAAACATCAAGAATATAACATTAGACAAATGTTGTATACAATCTCAAAATACCATTAAAAATAGGGGTTCCTATTTAGAATTTCAAGGTTTCCCCTTCCCTCATTCTCAGGGGGTAAGATAGTGGGGAGGGGGTCGAGTATTTTGAAAATATTAAACATCTGCTTTTTATTTTTTTTTAATTGGAGTAACGGTTTTTAGAATATTTAGCCATTACACTTTATTTGAAACACTGTATATAGATTAACAGAAACTTTAATACAAAAAAGGTAAAATTATAAGCACTAAATACCAAAAGAATCGTAAGTTTTTTAATTGTAGCAGTGTTCCATTTTATGGAGGCAGTAGCCCATGACAAGACATAGCCAGCTACCGTTTAAATGAGACAAAGCACTTTTGATATCAACTTTTCGCTTTTAGTTGCTACAAAAGCAAAACAAGTAAAACGGGCTTTCTGCGTAGTAATGCAGGTCTCCTGTGCCCATACTTTTCACTGAATACACAATAGGAAAATGAAACTGTCTCGACTTAAGAAAATAACTTTGAACATCAAGTAGCATCGTAGAAAATGTAATGGTGAAACGATTTGCATATTCTGTGAAAATAATCCATCGATATACCAATCAGAATACGATAGATCTACGATCTTTCTATCTTCCAACAATCAGCACGACACATTGATGACATAATTAACTTCCTACACGTAGTTGTAGGAAACACTTGTTTTTGCGCGCAAGCATACTTTGGAAGCGATAGCGTTGCTTTCAGGTGAAATGGATTCGTGCGTACTGTTGAGTAGTGGAAGAAAGAAGTTGAGAGCGCATTAATAGATGTACACACCCGTAACCACCGAGAGAAAATGGCTAAGACACACCATTTTAACAATGGGGTCTCTGCATGACTATATGTGCTCAAAGTTTTTCGTTTTCTCGGTTTATTTTGAATGAAACAAAATTTAGCGATTTCTTATTTTACAATCATCAGTGACATATTTCAATTTGGTGTGAATCTGTGAGGTACAAATTCGTGTACTTCCCTTGCTAGACGTG
>JAHWFO010111417.1:0-23517 GCA_023313115.1 Rhysida immarginata | reverse complement strand
TTATTATTTCATTTATCTGTGAGTTCCACAAACTTTCTGATGGTTGGTTAGGAGAGATTCTCGATCTGTGAGCCAGGTGCCTGCCTCCCATTGGGCTTTCAACCTTGACACTTGGTTGTCTTAGACACCTTGAGTCAGCATGGCTGGCCGGGTGTCTGCGATAGCCCAACTGGTAGAGGCGTCGGCCATGACAGCCGGGGTTCCTGGTTCGATCCCAGGTCGCAGAATTTTTCCTTCCATTTTTCGATAGAAAAATCTTTACCTGATGCTTGGTAGGCTTATCTCCAGTTATAATATCATTTATTATTTCATTTATCTGTGAGTTCCACAAACTTTCTGATGGTTGGTTAGGAGAGATTCTCGATCTGTGAGCCAGGTGCCTGCCTCCCATTGGGCTTTCAACCTTGACAACTTGGTTGTCTTAGACACCTTGAGTCAGCATGGCTGGCCGGGTGTCTGCGATAGCCCAACTGGTAGAGGCGTCGGCCATGACAGCCGGGGTTCCTGGTTCGATCCCAGGTCGCAGAATTTTTCCTTCCATTTTTGATAGAAAAATCTTTACCTGATGCTTGGTAGGCTTATCTCCAGTTATAATATCATTTATTATTTCATTAATCCATTTCTTGTCGGTTTTTCCGACAAACTCAAAAGGGCTCGCCCTCCCTAGTTAGGATGGGTTTATAGCAGACTCGCTGAAAAACCCAACAAATCTTCTTGTTCTGGCGAGAAACTCCATGACCACCCGTCGAGCAACCCCCTCAACCATGTGCGCAAGCAACCCCTTCTAAAAGTCCGCGAGAAAATTAAATGGAATAAGTTCACTGGGTTAATTGTCAAATAATAATTTAATTTATTATGACTTATGAAATAAAGATTAAAACATTTATTTGCAAACTAATTTTCCTTGACAAACAAGGGCAACACTTTTGCATAGAAGGGAAAAACCCTTTATGACTATGTGTTCAAATTGTGTGATTTTTGCATCGAAATTATTTAAAGGAGAAATTCCATACAATTTGGAATTTTTTCTCTCAACTAAGAAGAGACTGTTTATTCTCCAATCA
Organism: Rhysida immarginata; assembly: GCA_023313115.1. Lineage (NCBI taxonomy): Eukaryota > Metazoa > Arthropoda > Chilopoda > Scolopendromorpha > Scolopendridae > Rhysida > Rhysida immarginata. The sequence continues at coordinate 22,453 of JAHWFO010111417.1, read as the reverse complement.
GTGCTCCTAACTCATCTTATTGTTATTAAGTTATGTTGTCCAGTTCAGTATCTTTATGGTGTCTTTGAATTTGCTTTTTTTCATTTTCTTTTTTTTTCTCTCTCTCTCTGTAAAGATCGCGTAGATCTTATGAACCTCTCTCTCAACATTTGTTGATAGGTCCGAATCAGTTGCAACTTGATGGGCAGGGATCTTGGCCAATACAAATTCTGAATAAGTATTGCAAGCTTGTGTACGAATCTCTTGTTGCTAGAAACCGTAGATGGACAGCTAGCCTGCCATGTCAAAAAATATTACAATTAAATTTAATTCACTCCTTAAACAAATTAAATTTTTCTATTATACACTCACCTGTCTTGAATTGAGATTGGCCGCCGAAAATGAGTTTCTTGTTTACAGATTTTTGGCTCTATTTTGGGAGCTGCGTACAGATATAACTTGTGTAAAAGGCGCAAAATGACCTAAGTAGTCGACGCCTAAATTTCTAGAACCACCCTACCCTATTTTGGTTAACAAATTTTCAAAATACGTGGGATAAAATTTTTTTATTGACCGCTGATGTTCTGCATCTTTAAATCTGTTAATAGTTCGGAACCTCTCCGTTTTTTATATAATGCAGTATACCACCATCGTCGAGGCTTCCTTTTTTTCCTATTAAATTCGCCATGATTATTAGCATAGCGGAACTGCAAATCAATGCTGTTAATTCTGCGTTTCTAGCCATGGTGGATCTCCATCCACAACAGACTAGAACTGAGGCAAAGCAAAAAAATTTATCCAGGAATGAGGGAGAAGAGGGAGTTATTAGTCATTCCTGGGTGACTCGTTTTCCCCCTCTTCCAAGACCTTGACAGCTCGAAGTCCACTTGTCTCATCCCATGGATCGCAGTTTACTGGTTGTGAGCTCGCTGACCACAGAATCTTGCCTCAGGCAAGAATTCGACTCGTCAGATGTATACCCACCCTTAGACTGTAGATTATTACATTGGATTCGGGAAGAAAAAATTAAACGACTTTCTTTGTTTTACTTTTCCAGTATTTTAGTTTTCCTGTTGGAGTAGCCCAATCCAAACGCATAGTGAAGCTGCTCTCCTTCAAGTGTTAAAGTGGTACACCCTTCTTCAGAAGAATCCTTAGTCAAAATTATAAACTAAAATTATAAAATTATAAGTGCTGGTTAACACGTGTTATTATGTTGAATGAGTAACTCGGAAACTTCTTGTTGGAATTCGATCAAATTTTTATTGGTATACACACTTTTACATACCCTGCTATTCCTCCAATCTTCATTAATCTGGTCTTTACAGAACCTGAGTTATTAACTTATTGATCTTGGTGGCGGCGTTTTTATTTCTGTCCATATCTCAGCTTTCGTTTAACTTCGGACCCATGTTCATAGAACTTTTTGTGTTACCTTGACCTCTATAATACTCCTCTAAATTGTTTAGAACACGATTTGAATCACCCTGTATAGTATAACTTTTTTTTCAGTTACAGAAACAGACCTTCATTATTAGGCTCAAATTTCAAAGCTCTCATTCTCATTACGATATTGAATTATTTTTGGTTATTCACACATTAAATTGTATAATTCATTTCCATTAAGTGTAAACATTAACTTTATTATTCTTAAATTTAAAATTGGATTTGCCTAATATAACTTTTTATAATATCAGTTCAGATTTAATTTTTGGTAACCTGCGTGTTAGTAGGTTTTGGCTAACAGCATATGTTAAATTGCTATGATTCGTTTAATTTATTTGAATAAATTATATATATGCTAATAATAATAAAGTGTATGTTTTATGTGTCCCGTACAGTCATAATTTTCCGCTTCCACAATTTACTGCGCAACCTCCACGTGACACATCATTCCAAACTTAATTTCACATCTGTAAAAAAAATTTTGAAGATAAATAATCAGGAGTTTATTTTCTCTCATTTGAGAGGCCTACATAAATTCCCATAAAATAATTTCAAATTTCCAAGCATTAAATGTTTACTCTCAACTTATAACTCCCAAAAAACTTTCCTTGACTTATGCATGAAAGGAACATGCAGAAGTTGTCACGTGTAATGGCTGTTTTACAATAGACCTTATCCAGGATAGGAAACTGAACATGAGGGCGACGATTCGCTGTCTGTTGGTGATTAGCAGTGTTACACCAGGAGAAAACAACTTAATGATGTGTGTGCTTATAGAACCATACACAGTACATTTCTGTAGCTTTTCTTATTTCAGTTAACTTCTGTTTTTTATGTAGACGAGATAGGAAGTCTGAAGGCTTAAAATGGGTAGACCAAACGAAATTCTACTGGAATAAAAAATGAAAATTTAACTCAGAGTGGCAAGACCCTGAAAAAAACTGAGTTTCGAATAAAGGCTATCCTTTTTCAAAGGAAAGAGTGAAAGTGATATTAGGGGCATTAGATAATGTCTTATATCTAATATATATACAGATCAAGTAGTGTGGGGAGAAAGTTTTGTTAGAAAGAGCAGAAGGGAACCACTGCGAAGACTGGAAAAAAAATAGAATACGTGTTGGGATAGGACAAGACTGAGGCTAATGGGAGATGTGAAAAAGTTGCAATAATGAGAACATAATGCAAGGGAAAATGTGCTGGGATAGAACAAGAACGAGGACCAATGGAAGATGATAACAGGGCAGTAAAAAGAGTGCAATAGCAAACGCATAGGAATAAAACTAACAGAAATAGTAAACGAGAAGAATGATAATTAAGAAATACAGTAGAAACCGCTGTAAGAGGACCGTTGGGAAATCGAAAACTTACTCTTATAGACGGAGTTTACAATACACAAGACAGTTACTCAGAGAAATGAAAAATGGCTATTATCAACGGAGTGCTCCTATAAGGATTTTGTCAGGGTCTTGCGATCCCGTTTTCATTTTGATTTATTATTTTATTCCGAGTTCTTGCGTCTCATCCTTCTTTTCTTCTACATCTCTCATTTCTACTGGAATGAAAATTTCCTCTCAGAATTTTTAAGGCTTTTCATTATTTACATTTAGATTCTTCCCTTTCCAATTCAAACATAACGAAACCAAACAATTATTTGGCATATTGTATGCGTTTTCATAAAAATTTCATTGCAGCCCTCTTTGTTTTCCTCATGGTGTATTTCTCATATATGCCACTAGTTTGCGCTCAAGTATCGCGGAAAAGATCTATTACGGTTTGTGTGCGGAATTTATGTGCATGCGGAGCTGCAAAGCAAAGAGATGTTTTTCCGCAATGCAGTCATTTTGTGACAAAGTCAGTTTGTGTTTTCTTTTTTGTGTGTGAAAATCTAATGTTACTGTAACCCTCACTCAAAAGTTGTTTAATGCTGCTTCGAGGGGCTTGTGTGTCAAAGTTATCACCCTCAAAGATTGCGCAGGGCAAATACCCACAGATAAGGCTAGGACAAAAGCCAGAGAATCTGACCCAGACAAAACCCTCGGACCTGGATAGGATGGAATCCACTGAACGTTGTTGAATATGGAACAAAACGAACTTTAGGCCAAACGGCTGATTCAAAGAATATTAAGCTGTTATTTACTATGTCTAGCCAATTATGGAGTGTATGATTGACTAATAGTATTTAGTAGATCATCCTTATTGTTGTTTTGTTGGTTTTTTCTTATTGTTTTATTTAAAATATTGTGAATTGTATGCTAAGTTTAAGGCAGTATTGATACTTGGCATGCTGGGAACTTTGGATCTTGTTAATCTAGCAACTGTTGGGTTCCACACCAATATCGGAAACGAAGTGGGTGTTTCTGGTGGCTCCACCAGGGGGTGATCCTGTTATTCACTGTGGGATTGCCCTGACCTATAAAAGGGGAGCGCGAATCTCTGAAGATTTATTCCAGACTCAGGCTTCAGTTGGTACAGTACTCCTCCTACACAGACGGATCAGGCGAGATCTTGGTAACCAGCGTGGTCAGGTAGTAGTTTCTTTGTTTAATTATGCATTTACTTGCCTTGTCGTTATTTTTTGGTCAATTACATAACCACCATCTTATCCTGTTCTCCTAGTATCTGATAGTTAAATTGTGGCTTTTAGTTATTTGTATTTGGTTGAAGTTTCATTGGTAATTTTATTGTATTGATTTGAATATTTTTTATTGGTGATTGCGATATTATGCTTTTATCTTGGGGTCTATGATTGCAACCTGTATTATATTTTATTTGTACTTCAAAGTAATTTCTGGAATATACAAATTTGTTATGAATTATTTTTATGATTAAGTATCCTAGATTGTATGTTTTTGGAGTTTTTGATTCCCTACATTAAATCCTTTCTGAATACCCTTAAGACCTTGATTCAGTTCGATTATTTCCACAATTTATTACAACCCATTCACTACATCTGGTGCCTGAACAGGGACTGTGATAATTGAGAAATATGGAAGGCGATGGTAGTAACAATAATGTCGAAACTAATGTAGCTGAGGCCCCCATGTCCACCGTCTCTGGATTTACCCATCTCATACCAACCTTTTCTGGTGATGATGGTTCGATCGAGATCAAAGCTTTCTTATGCGCTTCAGAGAATGCAGCCATATTAGCTGGGTCAATTGAGGAGATCAAAGCCAATGTTTTAAAGGCGAAACTAAAACTGGACAGCTGCACGAAAATTTAACGAACTACAACTTTATAAATTAGACAATGCTAAGGAACTGAAAGATAGACTTATGGGGAAGAGGGCAAACAGAAAGAATGCTATGAGGGAGTTCATGGTGCAACAGGGAAGAAGGGAGAGTGTGGAGGAGTTTGACTCTAGACAGAAGAAAGGATCACAGAAAACTTATTCCCATATCATTTTAGAACAATCTCCTATAAGGAACTAGGGACATTTGAGGAGCCTGTAGAAGAGGTCATTAAATCCGAGACATTAGAACTTAGATACCAAACAAGCAGCTATAATGTGGAGGAGGTTAAAGATTCTCGTGACTGAATCGAAGCCCTGGAGAAAATATGGAGTAATCCAGCAAAGTAAGAATATGGAGATAAGAGAGAAAGAGAAGGATGAAAAAAATGAATTGCTTCAAATGTTAGTTGAAAAGATGGTGCATTAGAAAAGAAACTGAAAGAGAAACCTAGAAAGGGTAATTACAATCAAACCAAGGGTAACTGCTTTGTCTGTGGTAAGCGGGGACATTATGAGTCTTTCTCCAAGAACATAAACTTAAACTAGGAAGAGCCGATCCTGTCGACCAGCATGAGCATAATGGCTCTAATAGTGACAGGATCTCAGATTTCCATTATAGACGAAGGGGTTGCTAACAAATTAGCGAGCAGAGTCACATGGGAGGAGGTATCCCTTCTCATCAAAGGGATAGGGGGAGACGTTCAGAATGAAAACAAAGCATTGTGGGCTAATATTCACTCAGAAGAGGGCATTTCAGGGCACAGGAAATTTATATGTATGGATTTACAGGGGAGAGAATACCAAGCCATTCTGGGTACTGATCTCATTAAGAGCATTATATTTGAATGCAATGGCATACAGGTGGACACCCATTCCGAGAACATTGTGACAGCTGATCAAAGGAGAGAGCTTGACAATCTTATCAGTAAATATGATAACAACTTCGGGGAGGAAGTTGAAATCCTCAGTGGTGTCAGGAATGCTATTGTTGATTTTAAAATAGAAAAGAATGATCCAGTTTTTGTTGGACAATATCCTATTCCCCATAAATACCTGGCTGCATTCAAAAGATGCATTGATCAGTATCGAGAGGCAGGTATTATCGAACCTAGCAAATCACGGTGGAATTCTCTGGTCTTCATTGTCCAGAAGAAAAATGGGGACATAAGGACGACACTCGCTTTATGCAAGGTCAATGGTATCACCCAAGAGTTGTACTTTCCTATGCCAAAACCCCATGAAATCTTTCAAAGTTTAAATGGACATAAATACTTTTCTGTATTGGACCTGAATTTGGGGTATTTTCAGGTCCCCTTTGCTGAACATTTAAGGGAATGCTGTGCATTTCAAACCCCCTGGGGTAAGTTTCAATTGACGAGATTACCCCAGGGTGGTAAGAAATCTGCGTCAGCATTTCAAGGATTCATGCCCGATATACTTAGCGAGTATCTAGGCAAGGGAATCTTTGTAATCCAGGATGACATTCTAATATACTCTGAGACGTTTGACCAACACATAGATTTACTTAAATGGGTTTTGGATGTTTGCAAGGAGCGAAACCTGACTTTAAAAAATTCTAAATACTCCCTTTGCACACCTGAAGTTAAGTACCTGGGGCATGGTATATCAGCTGATGGCATCTGTCCCGATCCTGGGTATGTCCAACACATCGAATTGATGCCACCCCCTTCCACAGTCAAGTAGGTAAGATCCCTATTAGGTGCCGTAAACTCTTACCGGCCATTTATCAATAACTTGTCGAATACCTTGTTACCAATCACTAATCTGACTAAAAAGGGGACTGGATTTAAGTGGACAGAGAAATGCCAGAGGGCATTCAGCGAGATATAAAGAGCACTCAGTAGCCGGTGCTTATTTCCCCTGATTATGAGAGAGAATTTATCTTGCTCACCGATGCTTCCATTGGAGCCACGGGAGCAGCACTCCGTCAAGTTAGGGATGGGTGCCTCAGTCCCATAGCTTTCTATTGCTATAAATTAAATAAGGCACAAATCAACTATAGCACTATTGAGAAGGAGGCACTAGCCATCCTGATGGGGTTGCGTCAGTTCTGTCACATAGTTTTGGGCTTTCTGGTAATAGTGCGAAGCAATCATAAACTGCTTGCTTTCATCAAAAATCTTAAGCACTCGAACCAGAGACTGCTCAGGTGGTTTCTGGAACTACAGGAATACAATTTGAGAGTAGAACATGTCAAGGGAGAAGACTTACTATCAAGATTACCAGCAAAGGAAGTTAAGGCCATTATCCAGCTATCGAACAAATCGTTGATTAATAAGATTGTAGCATCACAGCTTGAGGATCCTTTTCCTCAAGAAGGGGAAAAGAAGGGAAAAGGGGTTCATCATCCAGGAAGGGATGCTAATAAAGAAGGGTATCGAGAACTGTAATAAGCTCTGCGTGGCAGATCTATTAGGCATGAGCTGATCGAGAGGGCGCACTCTGGATGTTTAGCAGAATACCAAGGGGTAGGGAGGCCTATTTCCTCACTTAGGTTGTGGTATTATTGGCCAAATTTGAATAAAACGTTAAGGAGTTCATCAAAGCTTGTAGAATATGCCACCAGTGTAAACTGGCCAATGGTAGGGCACCCTTTCAGGGGGAACTTTCTGCCTCCTACCCCTTTCAGAAGATCTCGCGCTGCATCTGACAGGGCCACTACCGGAGAGTCTCAAAGGCAACAAGTACATAATAGTAATCATTGACGTATTCTCTAGATTTCCGGAGGCTTGTGCTATTCCTGATCAATCAGCCATGACCGTTGCCAAGGCGATAATGGAACATATTATTTGCCGGCACGGGATACTTCAGGAGTTGATATCTGATAGAAGGGCCAACTTTACCTTGGAGTTACTGAAATTATTATGTAAAGATCTTGTCATTAACTTACATCACACCACCGCCTACAGGCCTAATTCTAATGGTTTGGTGGAAAGGCTAAACCAATCCACAGCTGAAATTTATAGATCCTTATGTGATGACGATGCTAGGAACTGGGATGATAGACTGGGGGATGATAGACTATTTTACTTATTATGCATTTACTTGCATTGCGTTATGTTTTGCTCAATTACATAACCACCATCTTATCCTCTTTTCCGAGTATCTGATAGTTAAATTTGGGCTTTTAGTTATTTGTATTTGGTTGAATTTTCATTGGTAATTTTATCATATATGAATATTTTTTATTTGTGATTTCGATATGATGCTTTTATCTTAGGGTCTATGATTGCAACCTGAATTATATTTTATTCTTACTTCAAAGTAATTTCTGAAATATAGGGGAGAGTGGGGCTGTTTCGGACGGGGGTTGGTTCGTACATCTCGATTTTTTTGTAGCTAGTATCGATATAAATAGTTTTGATTTTTGTCATGAGATGTCACTGCAGTAGGGCACAACTGAACGTCTTTTGGCGAAGTTTTGCTTAACGGTAAGAAAATTACAGCAATTATCTGTTTTTTGTGAATGAATTTTTTTTATTTCCACTCTACTATTTCTTAATTTACAAAGCAGTGGATATAGTAGTATTACTTGCATGAATAGAAGTTGTTAGAGGTGGAAATAGAGTCCATTTGTCTAGGTTGCAATTTTACACATATATATCGTTAGGCCAAAAAAATGACAATTTGTCAGCAATGGAGTGATGGGGTTGTTTCGGACAATATTAGAGGGGCTGCTTCGGACATTGTCAGGAAAAGAGGAAGAACTCCTGGAAGAACTAGAATTACTACAAGCACTCCAGAGAAAACACTACTGATGGAAGAAAAAATGAAAAAGTCCAAATTCAATGTGAGACCCCGGGGTAGGCCTAAATCAAGAGCAGTAACCATCAAGTCTCCCGCACAAACAAAGCGAAATCTTTTCATTGATGATGAGGAAGATGAGGAGGACATAGGTGTAGATCTGATTGACTCAGACAATTTTGGAAATTTAGATAAGATGCCTGAAGAGGGCAATTATGTCATAGTTGAATTTGTAACTCAACCTAATGCAAGAAAAGTGTATTATGTCGGCAAAGTCCTTCAGCACAGTGATGTAGGATATGAAATTAGCTTTCTTCGATCTCGAAACAAGGCATTTGGACAATTTTCACTACCAGATGTCCCCGACATTTCTAAAGTTCCAGATGATAGCGTGAAAGCATTGCTACCTAAACCAAATGCTTATGGACAGACGACAAGGCAAAATGCATATCTGTCATGTTCACGTGATTTCAGCTGTTTAAATGTTCGTTGAAGTAATCAGACTAACATACCAACATTGTCAATAATTTCTCTTTATTTTGTAATAAATATTGTTACAGTACAGTACCTACATGACATGTGAAACCTTTTATTCATTCATGTCCGAACCAACCCCTCCTTTGTCCGAACCAGCCCCCCTCTGTGGGGTTGGTTCGGACAATGCAGGGTTCCAGGGAAATGCAATTTCTAATAGGATAAAAATAATTTTTTTAACTTTCAAAAATAGGTTTTTGTAGTTTAAGGTATAGTGTTTAAGATAGCACTCAGTATTCAACCCTTTTCTTTTTACAAACTCTGTAAAAAATTAAAAACCCAAAATTGTCCGAACCAGCCCCACTCTCCCCTACAAATTTGTTATGAATTATTTTTATGATTAAGTATCCTAGATTGTATGTTTTTGATTCCCTACATTAAATCCTTGAATACCCTTAAGACCTTGACTCACTCCGATTATTTCCACAATTTATCATAACCCATTCACCACAATTTCACTAAAAATTAAAGATGCGCGGATTCAGTCCCGTAAATAGGTTGCGGGTGGATTTCTCATATCTAGACAGTCTAGATATTTGGCGAAACCGCATATGCCGTAGTCTATCAGAATCGGGTTAGCATTGTACAGATATTTTCAAATGTTCAATAAATATTTCTCATGATATATTGAACATTCAATGTTTCAATGAAATATCGAACACAACATCGATATTTCATTTAATCATTTGAATTTATTTTAAAGCAATTGTAATAATATATAAAACATAATTTTATATATTAGGTTTCCAAACTTCGTAATTAATATTGAATATCTACCACACAAAACAGTGAAATTTTAAAGGCTTTTTTTGTTTTGTTTTTATAAACATGAAACATTGTTTTTTAAGAAATATCCATCTTCAACTAGTTATTTTTTATAGGGCTGCGAATGACTGAAACATCGACCATCTACGTGTCAAAATCCATTGAATATACATCGATATTACTAAAATACAAAGATTTAAAATTTAATAAATTATGACTTAGATTTATAATATAAGAATCTATAACATAATAAATATTGAGATTTATGGTATAAGATTATGGTCCAATTTAACAGCTGAAGTTCGCTCTTCCCCAACTTTACCTATATTTAAAGCCAGACTGAGGAATTACTTACCCAATACCCCCGACTAAACCTGTTCTTCTCCTTTATTCTCTGTCTTACTCTTTCATTCTTATAATCTTAAGGATCTTTTCTCATTATTGTTTGGCTCCCGTCCAGGGATATACGTTGTTGGCTGTCGGCCACACGGGCCCTGGACGGGCATTTATTGTACATTTATTTAATTGTAAATAAATATATAAAGATATTTATTGTCGTTCATTTAAAGAAAAGCTGCGAAATTCAGAACATAAGTGCATCTTTATTAAATCTTTTTAAATTCGTAAAGTTCAGATAAATTTAAAGCGTTCAGATGACATGTTTTTCGAGGTGATTTTTTTTTTATACTGGATAAAAACTTCAATTATTTAGTCATTATTTATGGCATCACTTGGCTTGTGCTGGACCAGAAGTAATAAACAATGACCCAGTCAATGTGATAAGTAACAAAAACAAAAAAGGTACAATAAATAAGAGTACAATTGTATACAAATTGAACATTAAAGTTGGAAAGCCTAAGCGATGTGGTACGAAAAGGAAGTGAAATTATTTTTTAAGACATCAAACATCGAAATATTCGAAGGGTTGGTAGGTAAACAGAAACATGCTGCGGGAGGGGTGGTATGGAAACGTGATCAACTAAATGTGTTGGTCTTGTATATTTGCAAATTATCTTTGAAGACACGGAAGATTTACTCGCCGTCTCTCATATTTTATTGTTACATCGATTTTGCTAAGAAAAACAATATCAAAAAATAACTATTAATTTAAATAAAATCTTAACCTGGAGATGATAGAAATTTCAATACCACAAAAATTCACGCTTTCTTCTGTTTTTTCATTCGATGAGAGGCGATAGCATTTCAATAAACTTGCGTCTGGAGACAGGAAATGATCAGCTTGTAGATTGGTTGTGAAATTACCTTACTCGCTTCGTAGAAGGACCAGCATGGCAGACTTGTATCACATTGTATAGAAATGCCACAATGAGCACTTATCTTTGTATAATAGCTAATATGAGTGTCACCAAATGTGGTGACAGGTCTTTCGACCAAAGCTCCCGATCGCTTCTCTTGATTGGGGAGCAAGCTTGGAGAAACTGTGTCACCATCTCTCGAGAATATAGCCAAGATATTCACCTCCACAGATGGCGACCGCAGGAAAAAGCGTCGTAGGCATGCAAAGCAGAAGAGGCGCAGAAAATGGCGCGAGCGTGAGGGTTTTGAGTGGAAAGATTCAAATCAGGGAGACGAGACTTGGAACCATTGGAATAGGTCACAGAAAATTGCGGTCTCAAGAAATCGAGTACCCCACCAAAATCTCGACCATAGTTTTTGGAACAGTGGCTGGAAAAAGCCCACGAGCTCACCAAATGTTACTGAACAGGAGTGCCATGTTTCAGCCCGTGTCAAGCGACAAGCATCGTGGGCAACTCGTAGCAATACATGTTGGACTATTCTTGTTTCATTCCATTCGACCTATGAACTTTGCAATTTCAACAACAGAGCCCCATATTGTTGATAGTGCCTAGCGACGAGGACAGCGAGGTTTCCTAAGACAGCACGTTCCCGTCAAACGACCCAGCAGTTTCCCCGCCGCCGGATTTGCCCACCGCCCTCTTCAGCATCATAGCAGCTCCGAGAGAGGTAAACCCTCTGCACATGTTGGTCGTCACAGCTGGCATTCATTCCTCCTTTGTCTCAGACCTCAATTCTTTAGACCCATCCTGGATCCCCAGCAGAATCTGTACCTGGATCACCCCCTGGACACACGAGGCCTTCTGTCAACACGGATTGGGCGGCCTGGTTCCATACTTAAGGTGGGTCATATTTTTCTAATATTTTGCTCTCACCTATAGTCTCATAGTCTCGCTCATAATGCTTAATCCTAATCAAGCACAGTGCTTAGTTTCAAAAATGCTGATAATTAGCTGCTCAGGCAAGCATTAATTAAAGTTCTGTGTATTTTGTCAAATGGGTTGAGCACCACTCTCAATTCTAGTTAGCGTAGGTATAAGGGTTAGGGCAAGGAGTTTATTCCCTCGTATCTCACCCTCTTTATCTTTTTTGCCTGTTGTAGTTATCGACGGCTTCAGGCCGGACAATAAACGCTTTTGTGTCGCCGTTTTTGTATGGTGCAACTGAGGAAACGCAGCGTGCAATTTACGTGCAGAGTCGACGTCATTTACACGTTCCTGCTCTCCCAAGATAGAACACAGCTCCAGCAATTTCCCCAGTGCATAAGCTTAATATTTTTGAACTTTAAAATATAAGTTAAAGAGGCTCAATTTAATGGAAGTCTATTCAAGCAAACGGTTCTCAAGACTCTATATTACATTAAGCTAGAAGCGTGTCTTTACAATCGCGCCATTAAACCTGCTAATTCTCAGCAGCCTTACTTTTGCGAGTTAGGTTCAACAACAAGAATATTTACGTTGTAAATCTGAGATTATCTTCTCAGATCGGGCAAGGCACTGTCCTTCTACGTTTCTTGCATATACGCAAGATCGTCCCCCATTTATACATAGTTTATTTGTACCCAATTGAATAATTTCTGTTGGTAAATAAATTAATTAAGCCAAAAGCTATACTCTGTTGTCCGCATTCTTATTTTTTACATTTCCACTGCGCATATGCTCCAAAATACGTGACAATGTAGAAGGATGAATATTAGGAATGATGCTGATAATTTGTGATTCAAGAAGCGCTGCATTGCCTTAATTATACAGTACTAGATCAGTTGCGGTGATTCTGTTTCGATGCCTCCACCCCCCCCCCCAACCTTAGACATGTTCACTCATTCTGTTCTCCCATCTACCTAATGTGCTCTGCTTTATAATCTTACCGCAGGTTTTACATTTATTCTAAAAAGTTGAAAAATTACAGTTAATAAAACTGCTATAATAATTATGGCTTCGAAAATAAACTTTAAAATAATCAATGCCCATAATAATAATAATAATAATAAGGTATAAGGCCAAGAAGTCACAATAATGTTAACTATATAGCCATACAGATTCATAAAGAAAATGAAATAAAATAATAACTAAAATAGGTTATAAATTATGAATATTTTAATATAAATATTATATAAATAAATGTTTCAGCTTGTCTCAGTCCACTGCAGGACATAGGCCTCCCCCATGGGGTGTATTTGGTCGAATCTGTGGCGCTAACAGATGAGCTGGGAGAAGCAGTTTTGAGCTTCTGCCAGCTTTTTACGACTGCTGGAAGGTGGTAGTAGCAGCCGAGACCGACAGCTTAACGTGCCGTCTGAAGCACGGGAAGATAAGATCCCTCGTCACTCAAGGAAAGAAAATTCCCAAAAGTGTGCCTCCTAGTGCAAATGTGTTAGTAACCTCAGCCAACCTGGCCAGCCCAAGCTGACCTTGAGTGACATTTTCTCGCCCACTTCTCAAAATCTTTCAAGGGGAAGTGTGATTAAAAAGTGTTTTTAGACTAATGTGGTGTTGCTCTACAGAGTTGCACTCGGAAATTTTTCTCTATCTTTAATAGTTTTCGAGTTACCAAATGAATGACCTTAAATTTGGAAGTCAAATTCAAATTTGTGTGGCACTGACTTCCCCATCCCCCTATTACCTATAAACCACACTCGCGAGATCTCGTGTACCTGGCAGCTTTGAGATATCTGCCATGTTACTAGACTTTTTGGACACACTGTATATAGGAAACACACTGCCACTGACAACATAATTACTTTTGAGTCCAACCACCTGCTGCAGCATAAGGAAATGACCCTTAACTACTTGAGTCAAAATTAGTGGGGGGGGTTAGAGTTTGACGAATTCTTGGCGAAGACCATTTACCAGAAGGGTATATCGAAGTTTATTAAAAGAAAGGAGTGGGAAGAAACCTCAGAACGAATTTGAATGCCATAGACATTGTGCCACCTGCGTCAGCCTGTGTAAAAATATGGCAGAAAAATTGGTGATACGCAGCCTCTTTCATCACTACTGGAAAAAGGGGATCAGTGCGCGAGCAGCAGCCGCTGTAATTTGCAGGGTGGTCGGTCAAAGTGTGACCAATGAACGGACAACATAACAGTGGTTCTCCCGCTTTTCGTCTGGAGACATAGGCCTGGAAGATGCGCCACGGAGCGGAAGACCAAAGAAGTGGATGAAGCAGCCCTATGGCAACAAGTGGAAGCCAACCCAGGCAGCACCACTCGTGGACTAGTGGAGGACATCGAGACATCACAATCGAGTGTGGTCAACATTTGCACGCCATGGGAAAGATCAACAGGAGCTGCTGAGTTGTGCTCCACGAGCTGACGCCCGCGCAAACACAACAACGGGAGAAGGGGTGTCATCAACTGCTGGAAAAAATCAAGATTCTGCCACATTCGGCATAGAGCGCCGATCTGGCACCTTCCGACTACCATCTCTTCTGGTCCATGGAGCATTTCCTGCGTGGACGGCGCTTTGCTAATGTCAGTGAGGTTGAAGACGCGGTGTGTGAATTTTTCGCCCAGAAACTGGGGTGGTTTCGCGAGGGCATCCGCCAACTTGCTGATCTTTGGATGAAGACCATCGAGCATGAATGACTCAACTTAAAGATTAGCAATGGGTGGTTCCTGGCTGGTGCCCATTCAAAAGTTTATTTTGACTCAAACTCTGTATATAACCAAGTGTTAACATACCAGATCAATGAAGGTGATAAAAATAAAGAACTAGGCCTCACATCGCAAGAAGGAATGCATTCCCAGACCAAGTCACCAAATCTATTTTCCGAAAAACGAGACGCAACATCAGAATACAGCAGAATAGTGAAGACCATAGGATGGAGAATTCACAGTATGGTACATTCACATACATGGGCACTGAGATCAGCAGGGTCATGAATGTGCGCAGGAACTATGGAATAAGAATAGCCTACAAAACGGTGAACAAGTGCAGTTAGGTACTAAACCCAAAGGAAGAGGACAACTCAGCATACAGAGTTTATAAGCTCGCTTGCCTGACTTGTGATTGCTTTTATTTAGGCTCTACCAGAAGATCCATCAAGGAACCATTCAAAGAACATATAAGATCTTGGATCAATGGTGACCATAAATTGGCCTTCGTGGAACATGCTATCACCAACAGACACAATTTTGGTCCAAAGTGAAACGCATCAAGCACCCCCTGAAGATATTGACATAAAAGCATTGATAATAAGGAGACATTTGATGATGGACAAAGAAAAGATTCTTAACAACCAACTTAACTTTGAGAAGAATCCAATACTGGATGTAGTCAACTATATTATCAACCCAAAATAATGTCAATGAGATGAAAAACGAACACCACTTAAGCCTTGACATCCATTTAAGTAATTCATAATCAATACTTTCTTCCCATGATTATATAAATGTAGTTTTAATTTTTAATTTATTTCTCAACTCAATCTAGAAATCGCTTTTCAATTTAATTAAGTTTATATTATTTAACTTCACGATGGGATCTTGTCATCCAATCATTATAATTTACCATATTAGAATATATTCGATGTAATTACCTTATTGTTTGTAGTCCACCAAACATAGCTGAACCCCTTCACCTCATTGGTGGACGATCCCTATATAACCAGGTGAATAAGCCCGTGCCACTCTGTAGTCAAAGTTCACGAAGATGAGATGATACTCGAAACGTCGTCAAATGCCTAATAAAGACACTACTCCTGGATCTTTTTTTCTCTATACTTAAAAAATACGTGTCAAATATTTTTTGAAAGTTATCTAATGCAAGAATTAGCCCCCTACACCACCTTAGAGGAATCAATCAGAAAACAGCTCATGCGGAAATTTTTTTATTGTGAAATGTTAAGCAGAATTCGCCTTTCTGCGCTGATTTCGCACAGAGGCGCCACTATACGCAACCTAAGCGGATTTTCATACTCTCTGCCAGCGGTTATCTATGTAAAACCAGCTTAATACGAGGAGATATGAGAAAGTAATGCCATTCATTTTTTTTCAAAGAAAATCGCAAAACATACATGTAGACAACTATGTGCAGTTGAAACTGCATGTCTTTAACTACTTTTCCACATAGCCACGATGACGATTTAGGTATTTATCCCAAGACTGCACTAGTTTCAGATTACCCTGCCCATAGAACTTCGTCGGTTGTGAATACAGCCAATATCGCACAGCAGATTTGAGTTCCTCGTCAGCCTCATATCTCTGACCACCCAGAATTCTTTTAATGGGACAGAGGAAATAGTCTGAGTGCGCTAAGTCCGCACTGTAGACTGGGTGGTCCAGAGCCTCCCAACCAACACGGACCAGTTTTGCTTTGACAATGTTGGCCATATGCGGGCATTCGCTGTCATGAAGAGGTAGAACATCTTTTCCTCTTCATGGTCATTATCCTGCATAGCACACCGAAGTTTAGTCAACCTTACATGACAGGTAGCAGCGCTAATGGCTGACCCTCTGCGAGTAGGATGCCTTGCATGTCGCAAAAAGTTGTAAGCATAATCTTCTGAGCTGAAGGAGAGACTTTGAATTTTTTGCAAACCAGAGAATGTGGATGCTGCCCCTCTATGCTTGCAGTTTTAGGCTCAGGTGTGAAATGGAACAGCCAGGACTCATCTCCTGTGACAAAGCCATTCAGAAACGGAAACGCATTTTCCTTCTGATTGTATCGCTGCAGATGTTGCAGACTGCATACCATTTTGTTGCCAGTCTGTTCGGTTTATAACATTTACATATATTTCTAAGATAAATGAAATGTTGCTCAAATGTAGAATACACAACACAACATTTTTGTTCTTTGAATAAGAATAAAGTAAGCCTAATCTAATATTAATATTATCAATGCCTTTGTGGTTATACCAATTCTTTTTGTTTATAACTCGACAAAAGCGGATATACCGGTGGATGAGTTTCTGTTTCAACGTATACGGTTCTCATCCTCAAAACATAAATTTCATATGAACATCAGAAATATATACCCTTTTGCACGTGCATACAAGATGATGAAGGATGTCTGTGACCACTCCACAGGAAACGTTCAAATGTGCATAATGCAGCACGATCCCAGAAGATAAAATTTGCCAGCAATGTTTGAAGCCGACGATGGAGAACCAACCATCATTTGAGTGAGATTTATGCATCTATCTAAGTACGAGGAACAAGTGACACCACATGTCGAATTTGAGTCCGAAATGTGATCCAATGATATCCCCGTTGCTGTTTCCTCATAGATAAGAAGACTGGAAGATGAAATTCAGGAGCACTGAAGGGCCGAAAGTCAGAATGCTAGCATTGTACTCCTACAAAATTTACGAAAGACCAGGACTGTTTAATCCGGTGTTACACGCGGGGAAACTTATTCAGCAGTATATTCTGGACACTTTTTATAAGTTGAAGGAGACCGGCTACTTTGTGTGAAAGAAAATCAGAAGATTTTCAGAGTGGAGGCTTACCGTTTCCCTTAACGGATTTCTTTCACAATCAGGCTGATAATTTTAAAATGAAAGCAGGAACGGTCCGTGATCCCCACACTATGACTCCTCCTCCTCCGAACTTGACTGTGGGCTCTGTGTACTCAGGTAAGAAGCGTTCTCCAGGTATGCGCCAAACCCAAACTCGTCCATCGGATTGCCAGAGTGTGTAGCGAGATTCGTCTGTCCACATTAAAGGTTTCCATTGGTCCATTGTCAAGTTTCTCTGGGCTCTGCACCACTCCATCGCTTGGCGTTGACCCTGCTGATGTGGGGCTTGTGGGCAGCAGCACGGCCATGGAATCCCATCGGTGCAGTTCCCGACGAATTGTCATGGTACTGGCATCATTTGCAGAGGCGTTTCGAAATTCTGTGGCAATTTTTTCCGCCGAGGACTTCTGGTTGTTGCGGGTGACACGACGAAGCACTCGACGGTCTCTGTCCGTTAGTTTCTTGGGTCTACCGGTTCGTTGTTGAACTGTTGTTGATCCCCGGGTCTTCTATTTCATAATGACATCGCCTACTGTTGACTTGGGTATCTGAAGAAGGCTGGAAATTTCACGCACGGACTTGCCGCATAGGTGACATCCAACGATGGTTCCACGTTGGAACTCACTGAGCTCTGCCGAACGACCCATTCTTGCCAATGTCCAAGCAAAGTTGTGTCTGAAGGTGTGGGAAGCTATTTAAATGATGTGCAAGTCATTATCATGTGACATTGGGCCAATTGATGATCTGTGAGGGGTGTCCGGATATTTTTGATCATATAGTGTAGTTTCTGAATGTATAATTAGTGAAACGCAAGTTATGCAAAGATGAATCAAACAACAAAAGTATATAAGATGGCGTATGTGAAAAATGAAGATATTACACTGTCAATATTCGATGGAGTGGACTATTGCAACTGTAAGGTACGAATTTTGAAATTTTTGCAATATAAAAAGTGTAAATGTGTGGTTGAGAGCGAAAAATTTTATCCTGATGATAAATTGCTGAATGGGCAGAGGTGGATGTCAAGACCACCAATTACATTTATAGCGTCATTACGCACAAGCAGTTGTAGTATGTACGCAACCTCGACTCAGCCTTTAAGATCATGTGTAAGTTTGATGAAATGTATTTAAAAAAAGTCCACCGCACTGCAAATTGTATGTAGAAATAACCTCGATAGCATAAAGTTGAAAAATTATTCTGATATAAATTTATTCTTTGACGACTATGAAAAGGCCATAAATGAGCTGAAACAAGCAGAGCTATCATAGGTGAACAGGAGAAATTAAACTACATGTTGAAAGCTTTGCCCCAAACTTACAGCCACACTGGAGATTTAATTGATGTGTTACTGGATAAAGATAGAACTGTGAATTATTTGAAGAGTAAAATTAAAATCAAATCCTTTGATGAAAAATCCGTAAAGCAGACTGATGAGTGATGAGTCTAACACTTTAAGGTGGAAGCCAGTGCATCTTATTACATTAATAAAGTTGTTTTAATTGTGGAAAGCCTGAACATTTAATGAAAAATTGTCGATTTGTAAGTGGAAGTCTTTGTTATCGTGGTCGTGGAAATATTATCAGAACAAATAGTCGTGGTAATTATTTTGGCAGACGAGGAAATTTTCGTGGATACAGAGGAAATAATCGCACCCAACCAACTGATGAACAGCGAGCAAACAGTTTTCATGCTATTAACCATGAGTGAGAGTCATGCTTCAAACTATGATCAAATAAATTGGCTACGTGATAGCAGATGAATACCTTGATGTTTCTATTACATTAAAAGAACCTACAAAAGTCAAAGTTGGTGATGGAAGATTATTACAAGCTACAAAAGTTGGTAACATTACAATTTTCTTTGAAGTTCATGGCAAAAAATCGAAAGTAACTTTGAAAAATGTATTTTATGTGAAAGAAATGAAAGCAAATTTACTAAATTATTTCAGGATTACTGATAACCATAAGATAATCTTGAAAGGACATCTATCAAAAATTTATAATCGGAATGGCAGACTAATAGCAGTAGCTAAAAAAGAGAATAGACTATACACTACAAGATGAAAGGAGTTGGGACACCTGTTGCTCTACCATAAAGCCGCAAAAAACGGCTGGAACTAGGTCTGATATTTCAATCATGTGTGTATAGGACCACCCTGAGCTGCTGTCACTGCCTCCACCCTACATGGCATACTGTCCACAAGTTTAAGGTATGTGTCCACAAGTATTGACCTCCATTCCTCGAGGACTGTCGTGGTCAGTTCCTGGACAGATGTAGGGCGGACCATCCTGGATCTCACACGTCTTTCCAATTCGTCCCAAAGATGTTCGATGGGTTGAGATCAGGTCTCTCGGCGGGCCAATCCAGTTCTTCAACCAGCATCTCGTCAAACCATTCAGATATGGTTCTTGCTTTGTGGCAAGGTGCATTGTCGTGCTGGAAGAGGAACGGCCCGTCACCGACGTGTTCCCATAGCGCTGGAAGTGCCCTGCTATCCAGAATGATCCTGTAGCCATCAGCTTTGAGTTATCCAAAAATGCAAACCTTGAAATTATTGTTATCATATTGTTGTCAGAATAATATACATATTGATCAAATGGATGTTGGAACAGATTCTTGAATGGTGTAAGTGTTATCTGAAGTTTATGTAAACCAGTCACTGGGCTATGAAGATGGAAGTGACAGAGCTTATAAATTAAACAAGGCATTCTATGGTTTAAAGGAAAGTCGTAGTTCTTGGTATGAATGTTTTAACAATTTTGTAACTAAACTAGGTTTTCGTAGACATAAATATGATTATTATCTCTATGTTAAAGTAGAAAATAACTTATGTATATATTAGTATTTGTTGACAATTTACTAATTTGTTGCAAAGATAGGCAAATAATAACTGTAATTAAACAAAAACTATGTAATAAGTTTAAAATGGAAGATATGGACAGAGTTAAAAATTACATTGGAATTGATATTGAATATGACTATGAAAAGTGTAATACTATGACATTAAGTCAGAAAACTTTTATAGAATCACTAGTCAAAAAAAAATAGAATTGAGAATGCAGAACTATATCAAACACCTATGGAGATTAATTTAAAACTTGATCAATCTGATGTAAACAGAGATATTACATACAGAAAAACTTAATTGGTGCCCTAATGTACATAAGTTCTGGAACTAGGCCTGATATTTCCTTCAGTGTTAATTACTTAAGCAGATTCCAAAACTGTAGTAATGAATCACATTTCAAACATGCATTAGGAATTCTAAAATATTTGTATTTAACGAAAAATATTAAGTTAACATATTATCAGAATTATAAAGCTGATGTTATCGATTGTTTTGTAGATGTTGACTGGGCCAATGATATTGTAGATACAAAATCAACTACGGGATTTGTTGTTTGGAAATATTATTTACTGTGAATCAAAGAAATAAAACAGTGTAACTAAATCCTCTACGTTTGCTGAGTCAGAAAACTTATCAGAGTAGATGTAACAGAGATAATATTTTGCCTTATCAGTAGATGTAACAGAGCGAAATTTTTGCCTTATCAGAAGATGTAACAGAGATAAATTTCTTACGTAATATTGTTAATGATATTTTTGTTAAGATTTATGATGATAATTCAGGAGTTATAGATATAGTTAAATGCGGTCCAGGACGATTGGTCTAATGACGATTGGTCCAACGCCGATTGGTCTAACGCCGATTGGTCTAAATCCCGATTGGTCCAAATTGCAATTGGTCCAAATCCCGATTGGTCCAAATCCCGATTGGTCCAAATCTCGATTGGTCCAACTCCCGATTGGTCCAAATCCCGATTGGTCCAAATTCCGATTGGTCTAAATCCCGATTGGTCCAAATTCAAATTGGTCTAATTCCCAATGATAAAGGAGACTAAAATGACTGAAAAACTTCCACTGAAAACGAATTTAAAATAAAAAAAGAGAAAACTTATATTTTATGATTTCTGCTTATTTTTACATAAAAAAGAAAAATTAAAAAATGAGAATTTTTATACTTGTTGAAAGGTTTGTTAAGGTGTTTCTTTTTTGGCCTACCACTCACTAAAAGTGAAGGCCTATGTGTTTGTTTCAGAAACTCAATTTTTTTTTTCCTGAATTCGACTTTAAAATTAAGATTTCGAAAAGATATGTTGAAATTTTGAAAGAAGAATTTCCGTATGTACGTATGTATGAATGAATGAATGTATGTATGTGACTTATTTTATGCAGCTAACTCCTCTGAAACTGCAAACAGCAGAAATGACTAAAAATTACACATGCTTAGAGATCCCCTAAATTGTGCCTTAGCGTATATTTTATATCAATTGCGTAACCCTTTTAGAGATATTAATTTTAAATTAAAAAATGGCTATAGCGTACAAACCAGCTATAAACTATCCCCTTCCCCACCCCTCCCCAGTAAGCACATGATATTGGGAAAATAGTAAATATTGTTATTTATAAGCTATATATTTATAGTATTGCAACATATAAGTCAGTTCTAAACCCTCGAGCATTCGAGCATAGAAATAGATTAGGTGAGCCTCCCTTCCCCAGTCTTCTCGCTTTCTCTCTTCCCACCCCCTCCCAGGAAACGGGGGCCCCCAGGAAACTTTCGCATTCCAATTTTCCAATTTCATCCCCCTTTTTCCTTTAAAAATTATTCATCCTTTAAAATAATTCACTTCTTCTTGTAAATCTCATTTGTTAAACAATATAACGAAGATGGTTAAATTAAACGTATTCGAATTTGTACTAAATTGTGCATAATGTAATGTTTGCTTTACAATGAATTTAAAATTATAAAAAAATAAAATTTTCAAATAAACGATGGAAAATCGGTATCAAAATTGAGTTCAATATTTCTATATTTTACAAGTCTATGAACATTATTTATGATAAAGTAATAATTTATTAAAATCTAATTCTGTTTATATAATTTTATAA
>JAHWFO010111412.1:0-15802 GCA_023313115.1 Rhysida immarginata | reverse complement strand
GGTAGCTTTTTGGCAGGTTCGGAAAATATGGGTTTGTTTTGGTAGGTTTGTTAGCTTTCAGTTGTAAAGCTTCGCTAGATTTTTGGTAGGTTTTGGTAGCTTTTGAGAAGGTCTGGGTAGATTTTGGTAGGTTTTGGGCAGGTCCGAGCAGTTTTGGTCAGTATCATTAGGTTCTGGTAGGTTTTGGGAGGTTTCGTAGCTTTCAGTAGTGAGCTTTGCTAAGTTTTTGATCAGTTTCGGTAACTAAGTTTTTGCTAAGTTTAGGTAAGTCTAGGTAGGTTAGTCTTTGGCAAAGTAAAATAGGCGGAGAAAAGGAACCGGAGGTACCGTTTGACCTACTTAAGACATTTGGTAACCCTTGTGACAAATGAACAAAAGATGCAATTGGAAAAACGTACCTGCATAATGCTTATAAGTTCCTTACCTCTGCGTAACGGTTTTACCGATGCTAAGTAGTGCTAAGTCAGTTACCAGGTGCTCGTCGTTGCTCTTCTCCTTAGCTCCTTGAAAACAAAAAAAGAATATGAAAACTCTATATAAATAAATAGTTGCTTAATAATATAAAAATAGTTTCACCCTCGTAACGTTATGATGCAAACGCCCAAATAACATCAAACAAGATAGGAGAAAATATAATAAAACAAACATCATACATCTACGCTATCTCTCTCTCTCTCTCTCTCTCTCTCTTTCTATCTTCAACTCGTGAAGCAAAACCAATTATACAACCTCTTCCCCAGTTCGCACGTGCGTACGCACAAGGGGGAAAGAGAAAGATTTCCAAAGCAAATAACTCTACAAAACAAGGACATGTAAAAAGTGGACAGAAAATAAAGAACCTGGTCTAGAAGATTTTGATTTTAAACAAGAACTTGACAAAAGTTGTGAAGGGTCATAAAGAAGAAAACTTTATAGGAACTATGGAACATAACCTCACAAACAAAAGCACGCACACGCACACAGAGATCCAAGCACGCACGCACGCACACAACGAGAACACCTAACTACAACAAAGTCTTGTTGTTGTTGTTGTTGTAATATACAAAATAATCTTTATCCTTGATCGATAAACTAAGGTGGGTGGTACGTTTAGAAATATTTCAGACTAAGTATCGAATATCAAAACATGAAGTACGATGGAACTAGATAGCAGCTAACATGAGCAGGTTCCTACCATGATTTACGTATACGTTGGAATTTGAATTCTTTGATGTTTTAGCGAAGTACGGGTTTGCGAATCTCATACGACTGCCATATTTTTGCGAATATACCCCGCGCCCTTGTATAGCCCGAATCACAATGTCGTATGAAGAATGCTGATCTACAAGCATACTCATGCGGGTTGGTGCAAAGAGCCAACTTTTTCTCGTCAAATCGACTCCGCACGAGGAAGCGGATGGATAACTTTTAATTTATGTATCATGATTTTGTACTTTTAGCGATCAAGAATGAATTTTAAATACAATAACATTCCATCGCACAGAAACGCCGGTCTGCAAGCTCATTTTCCCCGCCAAATCGACTCCACGCGAGGAAGCGGATGGATTGTTTTTAATTTACGTGATTTTATACTTTATACGTGTTAGATTGAAATTTGGTATACCATAACATCCCATCAGCTCCCTCTGGTGGTCAGTGTCGTTACAGCGCGATTGTTCAGGAGAGTTTTGAAACTCGCAACCAAACTTAAACCTAATCTCCGTAATCTTATATACAATTTAGATGCAATACAATTATTGTATTTGACATCGTACATCAAAGGAAGCGCAAAAACGACGAACGCAGGGAAACGCTAATCCACGAGCTTACTGGCATGTTTTGGATGCGAAAAGCCAAACTTTTTCCATCAATTCGACTCCACGCGTGGAAGCGGATGGGTAATTTTTAATTTGTACTTTTTACATTTAAGAATGAATTTTGAATACAATAATATTCCATCGGCTCCCTCTAGTGATCAGCGTCGTGATGGCATGAACGTACGAGTTACTCACGCTGCGTTTCGGATGCAAAACCCCAACTTTCCGTCCAATCGAATCAACGTGAGGAAGCAGATGGATACAATAATAATATCCAGCAGCTCCCTCTATTTGTCAGCGTCGTGATGACGTGATCAGTCGGGAAAGTTTCGAACTCGACACCAATCACGCAGTCATTGTCAAAAGACGCACCGACGAATCCCCACGGGGTATGCTCGCAAATATATGGTTTCTTCTTAAAATGGCCGTTGTAATTTTTTTTTATTTTAATAATTTGTCACAACCATGTATTAATGGTTGATGAACTAATTATGAAGATGCAAGTCAATACTTACATTTCAAGAACATAGTCAAAATGTTCAAGCACCCAATGATATATTTAAAAGAAAATTTACTAAGTCAAGAAGACTACTCGTAACATTAAAGGACGTTGAAGTAATGATATCAAAGATATTAAAAAAGAAAACGTTAAAGTTAGCTTTTTATAAAAAATTTCTTAAAGAAATGATATGTTTATAAAAACATTTTATTAAAAGAAATCACTTAAGATGCTCCGCTAGCACCAAGAAATTTAAATTACTAAAGTGCCATATAGTGGATTTATGATTCAAACATCATTTGAATCTGACATTGCGTTGTGTTTTTTTTATATTTACCAGAATCATAAGTTATTTAGAAATTGGCTGAATAAAGTTTTAATACGTGTGTATACAATTTAATTAGAAGCAGACACAAGAAGAGAGAAAATATTTGTATTTTAATAAGCAAGAGAGTTTATAGAATTTAATCCCAAATATCCTTTTCCCTTGAAAGAGAAATAAATAAAGTTTCCCAAAAAATATAAAGAATATTACATTAATATAGCAGATAAGATACAACAAGAATTAATATTACCCCCATGCTTGAATCAAGCCAAGATATTTCAATGCTTTAAAGGCAGAAACTATAGAATACACAAACATGTGAATAGGAAAACATAGTTATAATCAAGTTGTGTGGCAACCCAAAATCAGACGTTAAAAGGTTCAATGCAAAATAGGCAAAGTGAAATAACACAAGGTTATTCGGAATTGTGACAATGGGTAACCAATGAGATTAAAATAACTGATGGATTGATTCAACCATATACAAAACCTAAGAGAAGTAACATTCTCTTATAAAATTGAACATTTCACATCATAAAAACATTAAAAAAATAATAATAGCATTTTAGCTAAATATAAAAAGAAAATTATTAAATGGGACTACTCAACAATTAACCACAAACAGGATGTGAATAAGATTTAGTGGGACACAAGTTAACAAATTAAGCCCCCCTTAAAGATGGATAAAAAGATATTTTCTAATTACATATTGGCCTAGACTGATGAAAAAAGAAAGAAGAGAAAAAAACAAAAATAAAAATTTAATGAATCTAGAAAGGTTAAATTGTCCTAATTGAAAAAATTAACTAAGTCCCACTCAGCATGACGCACTACAACAGTGTAGTGGCTACATGTTCAGAACTGGATGTAAATGAAATCCGGAAAAGAAGTTGTCTAGGAAAACCAGAACAATCTGTATCACAGTTTATGATGAAGAATGTCCATCTCAACAGACTTAACAGGTGGGGGTGAAAATTAAAAAGTTGCTTGCATTTCCTGTTATTGATGAAAGAAAAAAGAGACTATGTAATATATTACATTTTTGCAGATAGAACTATTGAAGGCACACTGAAGAGGCGGTAAACACAAGATAATATTTCATGCTGGGATCCTGGCTGATGGTCTGAAGAGCAGTGAAGAAAATTTGCAGTGTTGTTCAATTTAAGCTTTTGGAGTAACAATCCAATTGCTCATGGCTAGCACATGAAAACAATGGCAATGCATTTCCTGAAGCTTGAACATGCAAATTATGAAATGGCATCAACTGCTGAATCAACAATTGATAAACCTAGGCAACATTGTTGAGTAAGACAAGAAGATTAAAAAAAATATTTAATACAAATAACGGAATATACATGAAGATATTCACAGCATTTGTTAAAAGCTAGAATCACTATAATTCTCAATATTCATTATCCGCAGGATCCTGTTTCAATAAATGATTCATAAAAATATGACTATGCAACAAACTGCATATATATGTAAAATCAAAATAATTGTCTTAGAAAGAGAAAAGCCTATGAAAATTGTATATAAAAATAAAACTCTCAGAAAATATGCCTAAGAACTATATGGTTTGTCAGTATAAGCTTTATGAGGTAATAAGGAATATTGATTCAGAGCAAAAAAAAAATACATAAAACAAATTAATGATAAATAATGTTTTTCTGGATAACCAAAAAAAAAAATAAACTAAAATGTTAAACTGGCAAGGAATAAGAATTGGAAAAAAAAATGTGATGTGAAAAATTCTCATTTTGAGCATCACATACCTTAAAATTACCCCCTCCCCCCAAAAAAAAATTATATACTTGACAAAATTATATATAAGAAAATATATCAGAATGTTTATTTAAACAAAGTTCCTATCTAGATAATGGAATAATCCAATCTGGGCCTTCTTCTGAGGTTATATCTATGTGGAGGGGAATGACTAGGGATATTAGTGTCCAGTTCATCAGATAACTGAGGTGAAGAAGAAGCTAAAACAAAATCCTCATCATCCTCCTCTTCAGAGTCCATCTCTACCCTTGCTTTTATATTTTCTTTTTTTTAGTAGATTTCTTGCCAACTATTCGATCATGAAAAGCTGTATTTCTTTTTATTTCAATAAATGGCTTAAGCCTATCTACGTGAACAGTGTCAAGATTTTTATATTTTAAACCTCTCATTTGATAGCATACATCAGAAATTTGCTTAGTGATCTCAAATGGGCTCAAATACTTCGATGAAAATTTACGTTTTTTCCCTCCTTTACGCAACAGTAATACTTTACTGCCAATGACAAATTGAGGAATTTTCTTAAGCTTATTCTTTTTACTTAGTTTTATATTTCTTCTTTTAATATCATGAGAAACTGTTTTCAAGCGTGTCATTTTAAGATTTTGTAAAGTTTCATCCCTGTCAGTTTTATTCGTTTTGGGTTCAACTATATCTAAAGGCAATCTGGGATGATACTTAAATAATAAAAATGATGGTGATAAGCCAGTATTTTCATTAATGGACGACCTTAAAGCAAACAAAGCAAAATTTAAGTGTTGATCCCAAGCTTTAGGGTGATCATCACACAACGATCTGATCGTATCAACAAGGGATTTGTTAAATCTTTCAACTAAACCATTTGATGTAGGGCGATAAGCAGTGGTGAACTTTTGAATAATTCCCAATTCCGAACAGATTATTTCAAAAACTTTGGACATTAAATTTGCCCCACGATCACTAATAATTTCCTGAGGTATTCCATAACGACATATAATATGTTCTATAAAGATTTTGGCAATAGTCTCTGCTTGTTGGTTTTTAATAGGAAAAGCTTCCACAAAACGTGATAGGACATCAATAAACACAATGATATATGAATATCCTTGTAAGGAAGTTTGAACTGGACCAATAACATCCATGGCCAGCTTTTGAAAAGGCCTTTCAGCTGATAATCCTTGTTGAAAAGGGGCAGATGAATTTTTAAGTTTGGTTCTTTGACAGACAGAACAAGAAGCTACATATGTTTTAATATCATTATACATATTCGGCCAAAAAATTCTATTTGAAATTTTTTTATGGTATTCTTAATACCACCGTGACCAGCCAATGCATGGTCATGAGCAAGAGACATAATTTTTTCCCGGAAAGCCAATCCAACACAGATTCGGGATGGACCCTTATTCTTTCCAACCTTGGCCAAAAGATTATCATGATCAAAAATATATTTACCAAAGTTGTCACTCTGTGAGGCTTTTATACTGCAAATCCAAGGATCATTATCTTAAGATGACTTAAGCTCATCTAAATATAATGAAGTCAAAAGGTTAATAGAAGAAATCTTACATTCTCTAGATAAAAAGTCGGCAAATCTATTTCTTTTTCCTGAAATATGTTTGATGATTAAGTTATAACTAGTTAATTCAATTGACCATCGGAGAAGTCTCTGATTATTATTTCTCAAATTTTCCATAAAGGACAGAGGTCCGTGGTCAGATAAAATTTCAATTGGATAACCAAGAAAAAGATGTCTAAAATGACGTAAAGATAAGATAATGGCCAGAGCTTCTTTTTCTATGGTCGAATAATTGGTTTGTGCTCCCTTAAATTTAGCACTATAAAATGCAATAGGTTGAGGGCCTTGATTAGTTATTTGCTGTAAAACTGATCCGATTGCTTGCCCGGATGCATCAGTGTATAACTAAAATGGCTTTGAATAATCAGGAGGAGTGAGTAATACAGGATTAATTAGCTGACTTTTAATAGATTCCAAAGCTTGTTGACAAACTGGATCCCAAATGAATTTGACACCCTTACGGGTTAAATTTGTAATTGGGGCTAAAAGCATGGATAAATTCTTGATAAAGGGGCGATAAAAATTTAAGGCTCCTACTAATGATCTTACTCCTTTAACATTTTTAGGAGCTGACAACTGCAATAAACATTTAATTCTTTCATTATCAGGCATTACTCCCTTGGCATTGATAACATGTCCTAAATATTCAACATGATCCGTACGAAAGATACATTTTGATGGTTTCATAATCAACCCAATGCTGGAAAATTTCGAAAATACCTGTTGAAGTAAGGTTAAATGAGATTCAAAGTCCGGTGATGAAATTAAAACATCATCCTGGAAAACTTGCACACCATTCCCAATAAATTCTTGCAAAGTTGTAACCATGAAATTTTGAAATAGGTGTGATGATGTTTTACCCCCTTGTGGAAGAAGGGTCATTTGAAAATTCCCCCATGGAGTTTAAAATGCCAAACATTCTTTTAGATGATTAGCCACTGGCATCTGATAGTAGCCATTATTCAGATCAATGACTGAAAAAACAGTGTGGCCTTTCAAACTCTCAAAAATTCCTTTAATTGGCGGCATAGGGAAATCAACAGGAGACGTTGCTTTATTAATCTTTCTAAGATCAAGGGTCAACTTTATTTCTCCACTACGCTTGGGAATGATGTGAATAGGAGAGTTCCATGGGCTAGTGCTTTTTTCTATAATCCCAGCATTCAAGAATCCATCAATTTTTCTCTTGTACGATTCAAGATAAATATGAAGGATTTTGTACTGATGAGAAAAAGTGGAATTTTTTTTATCAATTTTATAATCAGCAATATAATTATTTACTCCTTTTAACACACAAACCTCATTTGAAAAGGATTTAGAAAAATAATAAATAAGAGATTGCAAACTGTCATATTCAGAACCACTAACATTACCAAATATCCTGGATAGGGTTAATGATTTCTATACACCCACTGTAAACATACTCCATATTGGAACTGATTCTATAAATTGTAGAACCCACAGAACAGCCAATATGAAATATTCAAAACTTCTATTATTATTATTTATTCCTTAAAAGAAAATTTAACAATCACTAACTAGAACAAGATTGTTCGAAATTCCAGCATTATGCACCAAAATAACAAGAACAAGATTGTTCGATATCCTGGTCACGGCACCAAATGTCACAACCATGTATTAATGGTTGGTGAACTAATTATGAAGATGCAAGTCAATACTTACATTTCAAGAACATAGTCAAAATGTTCAAGCACCCAATGATATATTTAAAGGAAAGTTACTAAGTCAAGAAGACAACTCGTAACATTAAAGGACGTTGAAGTAATGATATCAAAGATATTAAATAAGAAAAAATTAAAGTTAGCTTTTTATAAAAAATTTCTTAAAGAAATGATATGTTTATAAAAACATTTTTTTAAAAGAAATCACTTAAGATGCTCTGCTAGCACCAAAAAAGTTAAATTACTAAAGTGCCATATAGTGGATTTATGATTCAAACATCATTTGAATCTGACATTGCGTTGTGTTTTTTTTTATATTTACCAGAATCTTAAGTTATTTAGAAATTGGCTGAATAAAGTTTTAATAAGTGTGTATACAATTTAATTAGAAGCAGACACAAGAAGATAGAAAATATTTGTATTTTAATAAGCAAGAAAGTTTATAGAATTTAATCCCAAATATCCTTTTCCCTTGAAAGAGAAATAAATAAAGTTTCCCAAAAAATATAAAGAATATTACATTTATATTGCAGATAAGATACAACAAGAATTAATATTTACCCTATGCTTGAATCAAGCCAAGATATTTCAATGCTTTAAAGGCAGAAACTATAGAATACACAAACATGTGCATAGAAAGACATAGTTATAATCCAGTTTTGTGGCCAACACAAAATCAGACATTGAAAGGTTCAATGCAAAATAGGCAAAGTGAAATAACACAAAGGTTATACGGAATTGTGACAATGGGTAACCAATGAGATTAAAATAACTCATGGATTGATTCAACCAATTACAAAACCTAAGAGAAGTAACATTCTCTTATAAAATTGAAAATTTCACATCATAAAGACATGAAAAAAAATATGATAGCAATTTAGCTAAATATAAAAAGAAAACTATTAAATGGGACTACTCAGCAATTAACCACAAACAGGATGTGAATAAGATTTAGTGGGACACAAGTTAACAAATTAAGCCCCCCTTAAAGATTGATAAAATGATATTTTCTAATTACATATTGGCCTAGACTGAAGAAAGAAGAAAGAAGAGAATAAAACAAAAATAAAAATTTAATGAATTTAGAAAGGTTAAATTGTCCTAATAGAAAAAATTAACTAATTCCCACTCAGCATGAAGCACTACAACAGTGTGGTGGCTACATGTTCAGAACTGGGTGTAAATGAAATCCGGAGAAGAGGTTTTCTGGGAAAACCAGAACAATCTGTATCACAGTTTATGATGAAGAATGTCCATCTCAACAGACTTAACAGGTGAGGGTGAAAATTGAAAAGTTGCTTACATTTCCTGATATTGATGAAAGAAAAAAGAGACTATGTAACCTATTACATTTTTGCAGATAGAACTATTGAAGGCACACTGAAGAGGCGGTAAACACAAGATGGAATTTCGCTGTTGGAACTGGAGCCGGTGGTATGGCACCAGAGGGGCACCCTTAGATCGTAAAACAGGCAGGGCGCCCAGGCGCACATGCGATAGGAGTACAGGCAGCCTTCAAGGGCTGCTCCTATGTAAACGCCTCAAGAGGAAGCCCGTCCGCTCACCGGTGGGTCATCAATGTTAAAGGGGAAACGTGAAAAGATACGAGATGTTGTTCATATCCCCTCCAATGACCTTACAGAGACGCTGAGATGTCGAATAGCGTCTCCGAAAAACGCAGCTGGGCCAAGCCGTGGCCACTCAAGCTGGAGGAAAGACCTAAGATGGGAGGCACCTTTTCTCCAGATGGCTGAGGCTGGCGGAGGCACACCAGCAAGTCGTGGCTGACGAGCCAGCCAAAGCTCCTTATTCATGAAGGCGATGGAAGTGGCCAGGTCCAGCTTATAAGCAACACCGGTGGAGTAGTCCATCAGAAATCGCACTGTCTGGATAGAGAAGGCAGTGAGATTAAAATGTGATGAAAGGCGATCCCAGATGGACTGTGCGAACGGGCACTCGAAAAAGACATCGTCGATGGATTCAGGAGACCCACAAAACAGGCAACCAGCAGAAACGACTACTCTCCACTGATGTAGACGCTGGAGAGTAAAAAATCCATGGTGCAGCAGACGCCATTGAAAATTAAACACAGTCCTCTCAAAGGCGAAGGACTTAATGGCCTTCAAGATGGCTGACCATGGTTATTCGGGGTGCCAGCGTACAATGTCAGAAGACGCACCCCGGTCGGCCTGCTGCAAGAACCAAGATAGACGTAGGCTTCCCCAGTCTTGTGGGTCTACCTGACGCAGATCTCGAATGAAGGTCGCTAAGTCTCCCTGGATTCGGTTGTAGAACCCAGGAGATCGTAGGTTGATTGTCACTGGCAGCAAAGTGGGAACTTGTAGCCCATTCACCTTGAAGAAGAAACGCAGATGCAGGAACAGAAAATTGGCCCAGATGGGAGGGGGAAGAAGGAAGACTCGGATCAAGGCAGCCATTCTGGCTGCAGTGAGGTAGTGCCGGATGTTAGGCAGGCCCAGGCCTTCTCCCTCGAAGGGGATATACAGCAGTTTCCGGCGAAGGGGATGACGGGCTGCTGCATACCCCCAAATACAGTCTGCAATGGCACTGTGCACCTTCTTCAAAAGTTGAGGAGATGGCACGGCGAATAGGCATTTCGATGTCAATAGGGACAAGATGTGTGACTTGATGAACCTCGCCTTGACAAACATCGTCGTGGAATAACGAAAGTTCTTGCCAAGGCGAGACAAACACTTGTCAATAACTTGCTGCCAGTGACGAGAGTCCATGTCGGGTAGAAAGGAGAAGACGTATCCCAGCACTGTGATTTGCTCACACCACATTATTGGGAAGGTTTGAAGATAGTCCACTGTCCACTTCCCAATAGCGATGCCTTTAGACTTGACGAGATTGATGGAACTTCCCGTCGAAGTGCTAAAGTGATCGAAAGATTCTTTACATATGCCCAGGGAATACGCATCAGATGCAAATAACACTACATCATCAGTGTATGCCAGCGTATGGATGTTGATGGAATCAGGTGGCAAATCGTACCTCCGGACATCCGGGTGGCGATAAAGAAATTGTAATAATGGCTCCACATAGAAAATATAAAAGAGGGAAGAGATGGGACACTCCTGCCTAACGCCTTTAGACAGTTCGAAGAAAGGCGAATTGGAGCCATTAATCGCCACGCATGACGAGGCAGAAGCATACAGTGCTGAGATAATCGTAGCAAATTTCCGAAGATGAAGATGGTGAAACACTCGGAAAAGAAACACGTGATTCACCTTGTCAAAGGCCTTTTCCTGATCAAGACTTAAGACGGCAGGAGTCTGACGATGCACACACGCTTCCTCCATAACACATTTGATGGTGATGATGTTGTCGGACATCCTGCGAGATGGAATGGAGCAGGATTGTCCCGGATCGAAGAACTTGTCGGCGAAGCATTTTAGACGTTGCTGGAGCACACCAGTGAAGACCTTATAATCTGTGTTGAGTAGAGTAATAGGCCTCCACTGGGTGACGAGTTCAGGATTCGGTACCTTGGGGAGTAAGATGATAATCCCTGCGGTAAAGTCCGACGTGATGGCGGAAGGGTCCTTAAGTATGGAGTTGAAAACTTGCACCAGGAAAGGCCAAGAAGTTTCCAAGTCGCATTGTAGAACGAATACGGGATGCCGTCTAATCCAGGGCTGGACTGATGACGGCCATCCATCGACAGAAACTTCTTGACTTCATCTTCGGAAAAGGGATGGGTAATTGACAGGTCAGCATCCGCAGTGAAAGGTCTAAGTGCCTCGATCCAATTCGTCGTGGCATCGGATTGAAAGACTGGGTGGCCAAAAAATGATGAAAAATGAGAGTGAAAAGCCGACAAGATATCAGCATCGGTTTCCACTATCCCATTCTCTACCACCAAACGATGGCACCTCTTCTTGTTGGATGGACGCCTCTCCTCCGCGAACGCAGCTGACTACATATTCCGGACGTCAGACGCCCAGGACAGTTTGGCCCTGAGAGCTGCGCCGGCGGCCTTGCAGATCATTAGAGCATTGATCTCGCTCTTCACCTGGAGGATGTCATCAGCATATGCCCCATTCGGGACGGAACAGAGGAGGAGGCGCAGGATTTCTTGGAGCATGAGGAGATGGCGCCGGTTGCGTCTGGCAGCATCACACCCAATCTTTCTAAAGAAGCGATGGAGCTTAGATTTAAAAGAAAGCCACGAAGCTAGCGACGGAGGCAGGTTGTGAAGATGTCTTTCTACAAACCGAACGAACATTCCCTTGTATCTATCGATGTCAAGCAGAGAAACGTTCAGGAACCAATTGTCCGAAGTAGTACCTGCAGAGGAGGCTCGGAATGGAGGGTTCCAGGACCACTTGATGGCACTGTGGTCAGAAAAAAAGCAAGGAATGACCTCTGTGGAACCAGGGGCACCAGCAAAAGTGGCGTCTACTAGAAAAAGGTCCAACCTTGATGACACAGAGGGCCCTTGATGAAAGGTGGACCCCCATTGGTTGGAATAGGAAGAAGACGCCCACAGATCGAATAATGCATTCTGCTGGCACAACTGGTAGACGTACCCAGATGAAAAGATGTTGTTCTCATCCGGATGGCAATTGAAGTCCCCAGCAACCACTGCAGGTGAGGACAAGCATAGGTAGAAGTCCAGGTCTTCAAAGAATGTCCGTTTCTCTGCTGATAAACACGGGGCGTACACATTAAGCAATCGGAATTTGAGACCAGATAGCAGGAGGTCCAAAGATATTACCCTGCACTCACATTCAAAGACGCAGTTCGACACCACAATGGAGGGGTTGAAGATGATAGTAGCAACCCCCTGTCCATGTGGCGAAGATGAGGTGATGAAGAACTGCGCAGATGGATATTGACTGCGAAGGCCAGGTAGGTTAGCAAGCTGTTGCGAAGCAGCAAGCTTAAGCTCTTGAACGAGTAGGATATCTGTCCTGTACAGGGCAACGAATAACGACAAACCGATTGCTTGAAAGACGAACCAAGGGAACGAACGTTTAGGGAAAAGACCTTCACTGCGAATTTAGGCTGACGGGGGCTGACCTGTATCTGAAGGAGTCTTGAGCCTCACAGATGACGGAGGAGGCTCAGATGTCTTCCGTGTAGGGGAGCGAGCACGTCCCGAAGAGGAAGAGGGGCTGCGATGATGATGGTCTACGCAGCTGTCTCGTTCAGATGATGACGACCTAGGAATCCCGTCCCTCTTGCTACGATGTCGTCGGGCCTTTTTCTTGCGAGGGCTCTTAGGCGTCGCAAGAAGATCCCGCTGAGCAGACGCTGATGGCTTGGTAGTCCCAGCAGAGGATGAAATAATACCAGGCGTGGGCGCACAGGCGACTCGAAGAGGCTGTGGTGCTGATGTGAGAGCAGGTGGAGGAAAAGTTGGAAACTCCTCCACATCAAACACCGACCCCGAGCACAACGAATCGTCCAAGATGACTTCAGCAGAGTGGCATTCCTCCACCATTGAGGAAACATCAGGCGAAGGTGGGCGTGAAGGAACAGTTTCCTGATCCACACGTGGCCGAGGAGGGGTAGTTGGCATCTCCTTTCCAGGAGTCGTAGGACGAGGCGACGATGGTGGGGTCGTCTTCGAAATCCTTGGTAAAGGAGAAGGCGAAGATGGTGGGGTCGCCTTCGACTTCCTCGGTGATGAAGAAGGCGCCGATGGTGGGGCCAACAACGATTTCCCCGATGAAGTAGGAGGTGACGACAACGATTGGGTCGTCTTCGACGTCCTTGATAGAGGACGAGGCGCTGTTGCTCTGCTCGGCTAAGTTGACTTGGCTGGTGAAGTCATCTTTCCTGGTTGCTGGGACGACATTCCTTGAGGCGATGGCGTTGGGGCTGCTGATAGGGCATCTGACTTTTCCTGGCACTGGTGGAACTTGTGCACGGTCTTGTGGCTGAAATCACATTTCCGAAGAAGAGGACAGTCTTTTCGAACATGAGAAGTCTTTTTGCAGTACCAGCAGCACTGCCTCTGGCCCTTGTAAAACACGGAGACGGTAAATCCGCGCATCACAAAGTTAGAAGGAATGTCTCTATAGAGCTCCATGAAGACTACGATGTCGCCCGTCATCTGAAGAGGAGAATCTGGGTGCAGGGGGTACGAAACTCTACTCACTACCCCATAGTCCGACATGTAGTCTCGGAGATATTTCTCAGCCATCAGTGGCGATGCGCCCCGGGTAAGAACTGGAACATATCCGGGTTCGGCGTAACTCAGGTGGACGGTGGTTTGTCCAACCTTGATGAAGTCCGCAGCCACTATGCGGTCTGCTACGTTCTGTTGCCTGCAGAGCATTTTCGATTCTGTCGAAGAAAGCCTCTGCAGAACAGTTACAGCGGGGTGACCCGACGGGAGAACCGGAGGTATACGCGTTTTAGCGTATAGCTCCTTCATGAACATGCCGGCGGCGAAGGGGCCGTCGGCAATAATATCAACCATGCGATCTATGGTTGATATCAAAAAAGTTTTTTTTTTGGAGGGAGAAAGAGGACCTCCCCCAAGAAACACCAGGGGGAGGCAAACACACTAAACAAACTTTTAAGCCAGGAGCACAATAAGGCTGGCATCCTGGCTGATGGTCTGAAGAGCTGTGAAGAAAATTTGCAATGTTGTTCAATTTAAGCTTTTGGAGTAACAATCCAATGGCTCATGGCTAGCACATGAAAACAATGGCAATGCATTCCCTGAAGCTTGAACATGTAAATTATGGAATGGCATCAACTGCTGAATCAACAATTGATAAACCTAGGCAACATTGTTGAGTAAGACATGAAGATTAAAAAAATATATTTAATACAAATAATGGAATATACAAGAAGATGATTAACTTGAGGATAAAATAAAACTCTTTTACCACAACGAAACAGGAAATGAACAAAAAGAAAAAGACCAAAAATAAAATGAAAAATTAGAACCTGAGTCTGTAAGCGCTTTTCGAAAGCTTTGCTTTCATCATTCAGCAGCCAAGGAGCACCTCGAGAGAACTTGAGAGAACTGACTTGGAATAGAACATGCTGAGTATCTATAATGGACAGAAGCCAATCAAGACAAAAAGATCCAACTGAATTTTATTGATTGAACTCATGGACGAAATTACTACCCTCAACCGGACTAAAAATAGAGGGAGAGTCATATCCTTACCTTACAATAAATCATTGATCAAAGGTCTCAATTCTGTCTTTAAATCTTTTCATATTTCTTTATCTTTTAGCAATCCCAACCAGACCAGACATTTATTACCTAATCCAAAAGACCCGATTCCACCACTACAGAAATCAGGAATATATGACGCTAGATGTTCCCAATGCCCCATGAGATACAAAGGACAAACTTGCCGGAATATTGAAACAAGATTTGAAGAACACATGAGACACACAAGATATGGTAGAGGGAATCAGTCATCCATAGCCAAACACTCGCTAGATACCGGTCATGAATTTTTATTAAGCAATGTAAAACTTATTGAGTCAATAAACAAGAAACACCTTCTGGATGCCTTCGAAAGCTTAGCCATTCAAAAAACAGATAAAAAATTATTACTCAACTTAGATAGGGGTCCTATTAGCGAATCACCATTGATCAAATGGGCGACGCACTTACCCAATCAATAAAATTCAGTTAGATCTTTTTGTCTTGATTGGCTTCTGTCCGTTATAAATACTCAGCATGTTCTATTCCAAGTCAGTTCTCTCAAGCTCTCTCGAGGTGCTCCTTGGCTGCTGAATGATGAAAGCAAAGCTTTCGAATAGAGCTTACAGACTCAGGTTGTAATTTTTCATTTTCTTTTCAGTCTTTTTCTTTTTGTTCATTTCCTGTTTCGTTGTGGAAAAAGAGTTTTATTTTATCCTCAAGTTAATCATCTGCATTATCCACATAAGATTTCTAGACAATTTATACATAAAGATATTCACAGCATTTGTTAAAAGCTAGATTCACTATAATTCTCACTATTTATTATCCGCAGGATCCTGTTTCAATAAATGATTCATAAAAATATGACTATGCAACAAACTGCATATATATGTAAAAACAAAATAATTGTCTTAGAAAAAGAAATGCCTATAAAAATTGTATATAAAAATAAAACTCTCAGAAAATATGCCCAAGAACTATATGGTTTGTCAGTATAAGCTTTATGAGGTAATAAGGAA
>JAHWFO010111410.1:0-10759 GCA_023313115.1 Rhysida immarginata | reverse complement strand
AGGGTAACACACAACGAAGCGCGCGCCGACTCCGTAGCCGTCTCCGTTGCAGTCGCTCGAGAACGAACCTTCTCCTTCGGCGAAAGGAACATCAGGCAGTCACGATGCCCTCCGTCGCTCGTGGTCAGGCGCTTCTCCTTGCTCCGTCGTTCGTCGGTAGCCGCAAAACTCCTTCTCCCTCTCCGTCTCCGCTCTCGCTTTGAGACCGCAGTCGAGAGCCTCGCTCCTCCCTCATTGGTTGATGGCTCGTGATCCCTTCGATGACGATGACGACGTCGATTTCGTCTTCGCTCCG
The DNA here is from genome assembly GCA_023313115.1 of Rhysida immarginata. Taxonomy (NCBI): domain Eukaryota; kingdom Metazoa; phylum Arthropoda; class Chilopoda; order Scolopendromorpha; family Scolopendridae; genus Rhysida; species Rhysida immarginata. Next base: position 10,464 of record JAHWFO010111410.1, on the reverse strand, counting down.
AATTGTAAAATATTCTGGAGCGAAAACGATCGACTATGTCGCCGGAATCATTAAAATTCCGTGACAAAGGGCCTTATCTTTTGTAAATACATTTGCTAAATGACTTTTTTCCTCGGGCAATTGTCATCGTATACAGTTACACAATGTGTATACTACAATTCCGTTTCTCTTTTTGACACGAGTCATACGTATTTTTCTGTGCTGATTTTCAACTGCAACATGGCTCAGTGAAGGCTGATGTAGACATAGCTGACGTTCAAATACACGTTTTCGAATTATTGTTAGGGGTAGCATTAGACAAACGGAATTGTAGCATAAACATTTTATAACTATATACGATGACAATGCAACCACCCACGCCTCTTCTTTTAGTTACACCGGTTTATATGCTGTTTTTATGTGCTTTCCATGCGGCTAAATGTTCAAATATGTTGATATCGACGATATGCTGTTTCCCGACGATACCGAGTGCATTTGTACTAAAATTGTCTATACGTGTTGACAACAACAGATTAATGGGCAGTGTTAAAAGGGTGCTTTCCCAAAATTAATTTAAAACAGTGTTAATTCTTCAAATCAAATATTCTTTTTACTTTCAGTAAGAAGCTTACGAGATTTTTTGTCTTCTTTGTTATTGATATTTCTACAGCATATGAAATGGTGTATGCAGTGGGTTCCTATTAACGAATTTGTGGGTGCAGTCTACCGCGTTTGGCATGAACCATACTGCAGGTCCCTACTAACAGCGTTTGTGTAAATACAGGCTAAAAATACGTGTCTTCCAGTTAAGGTGTGTGAAATACGTTTCCCCATTAGTTTCACTGGTTGATCGCCTAACTAAACTCTTCCTTTTGGCAAATTTATTGGTACATTGTTTTCACTGACTACTGAGAACTCCAACCCGATGAATTAGAGGGTTGACAATTGATATTGCAAACCTTATAAATACAATTTCTCACTTTGAATGTTTAATTTTTTCTATTCTCTGTGATTTTAGTGTTTTGATTGTTCAGTTTGTTGTTTGTATTTTAAATAATTTTGTCTCTCTCTCTCTCTCTCTCTGAATGATTACTCTTTTTAAGGGGCGAGTGTGACAAGTGTAATATAGGTATCATTCTATACGAGATTTAAGTTAAATTTTGTTTAAAATTTCACTTCGATTTTTCACAGTTACTTGACTGTGTGCCCTACTGTCACAAAATTAGGAGGGAATTAATTTAAATTCCGAACAAATCCCAGTTCGTGAAGGAGGGGGTGTCGCATAAGAAGTCCGCGAGCTGCGATCGCGAGGTGTCAGAAGAGCAAGGATTGCAAGATTTACTGGCGGCGCCATCTATTGGCATGATAGCGAAAGAAGGGACAGGAAATAGCAGTAAGAGCTCGCGAGAGTGGAAGTCGCAAGTAAAGGAAGTGAGATCAGGAAGTTGGATGGGTTTTCTAAGCGAGTCGCCCTTGAAGCTCGAGTGGGAGGGACGAAGGTGAACAAGGCGGTTTTTTTTTTCAAGAGTTTTGATTAATTTAGTTGGTCTGAGCTCCGCAGCAGCTGTCGTCGGGATCTTAGCTTTTTAATTACTACAAACTATTATATCCTTAAACTTTTAGATTATTGTGCTTTAGCGCTATTTAAGTAGTATTGTTAAGGATTATTAGAATATTCAGATTAATATAAAGTTTTTAAGTATACTTACTTGACGTTATAGAGACTGAATTTCTTTACATAGACTATAGATAGTCTTGTTGACGCCCGCGATGGGGGACCCTCCGCCCACGCGCGGCCCTCGGTCCTCCTCGGAAGGGAGAACGGGAGGGAAAAGCAAACTTGTTGATGACTGTTCTTTACCAGACAAAAGAGTAAAAAATTCGGCTCTTTATCCAAACTCAGTTGAGGGTGAGTTAGAAAGTATTTCTGACTCCTCTCTTATTAAATATATACTGGAGCAGCCATCTATTTCGGCTAAAATTAAAAAGAACATAAAGAAAAGATTGGGGAAAAAATTTCCCACAGATAAAAAAAGAAAAAGATAAAAAAGAAAAATCGAAGAACAAAGTTTCTGAACCCCTGCTGTCGTCATCATCATCAACATTAGCTCTGAATAGTTTACAAATGGATCTTGACCTTACTGGGAGCAGTCCTTCTGTTAATGAATCCGCCCCTACTATGTCAAATATTTCAAGTAATGCAAAATCAAATTTATCCCAAGCGAGGCAAATTCTTGAGAGAAAGATTGAGCAAGCTGCTCCACCTTGGCTCCTGGTTTCCGTGGCCCGTACAGAAGTGTTAGATTCAGCTTCTGTAGAAGCGAACTCTGATAAAGCTCCTAATACACAATCAAATCATATATCTCCTGGTTTATTTCGTCGCACTTTATCATCGTTGATTGGTTTTTCACCGATAGTAACAAAATTAAGATCCGGAAAGTTTCTGGTAAAATTTGAGTCAAAAAACAAAGCAAAATCTTGCCTGAGATTCACAAATATTGGTGTATTTCAGTTGTCTTATATAATACCTAACTTCTTGACTTCATCAGTGGGCTTCATATATGGTATCCGAAGAACTGTAACATTAGAAGAGCTGCAAGTAAGTGCAGATGTTGGAAATAAAATTACAGGCATAAGGCAATTTGCCCCTCCTTATGAAGGTGCTCTTTTCGATAAACTTTTGATATACTTTGACGTTCCAACTCCCCCTGAAAGAATAAAATTTGAAAATGAGTCTTTTCCAGTTTCAAGACCCCTCCTAGACCAATGCAGTGTTTTCTTTGTCATAAATTAGGGCACTCAAGTCAGCGGTGTGCTAGTAAGCAATTATGTTCGAAATGTCTATCACCAGAACATTTAAGAGCTGTGTGTACATCTGCCCAATTTATATGCACAAACTGTAATGGAAATCATTCCTCTTATTATAAAGGCTGTGATCGTTTTAAATATGAGTCTCTGATTAGAAGTAAAATGGTTTCGTTATACATCTCGTATTATGAGGCAAAACGTCTTACTGATATGGAATTAGGAGCGTCGATTCCTATGCACCAATCCTATGCTTCCGCAACTTTGGTGAAAAATCCTATGACTGGTGCTGCACAAAATTCTCAAGGCAATTCCCAAGGCACTTCTCAATCATATCAACTTGCAAATAATCCTTTATTAGAAGAATCCAATATCAACAACATCCATGAAAATTCGGTAAAAATAGTATGTACTACTTGTGGGAGGGAAGAGTTGTCTCCAATTTTTTCTTACCATTCCCCGATAAGACAGTCGTCAGGTTTTGACGCTTTTCTTGCTTCAAACACTGAGTGGCCCGAATCTCCTTCTTTTGCTGCTCCAGTGTCAACAGTGGATACGGGTAACGGGTTGATAGAGCAAAAAGGTACATTATCTCAAAACAAAGAATCTTTTCAACAGGCTGATCATCTCTCGATAGTAGGCACTGATGCAGGCATTCTAAAAGCTGAAGAGTTAGGGGGTCATTGTTTAAAGTTGTTTATAACGTCACTTTTAGAAGTTACAAAAAACCAGTACGAGCCAAAGAGTATCGAAGATACCCTCTCGCTAATGAAATCGCGTATGTCACATACGCCTTCCTGGCTGGTGGATACTACTAGCTGGTGGAAAGGTTTTCCTCCGCCCTCGATCTAAATGTCACAACTTAATAAAAATAACCTTAGTATCCTTCATTGGAACGTTAGGGGTTTGATGGCAAATTGGGAGGATGCTGTTCTTTTACAAAGGAAATCAAATATTATGTCTTTGTGTGAAACTTTTCTAAATGATAATACTGTAGTTAATTTTCCTAAATCAAGAGTTTATGTAAATAATAGAGAAAGTCATGGTGGCGGTAATTTAGTAGTAGTAAAATCGGGTATTCCTCATTTTATAAACTATTTGGGCCATAATGATGGTGTCGCAATTATTGAATTAGTCATTTTTTCCAGGAAGTCTGGTTACACATTTACTGTATTTACATTCCAGGGTATTTAACAAAAGAAAAGTGGGAGAGTCTTGTTAGTTCGTTTTCCCCGCCCTACATTATAATCGGTGACTTCAATGCTAAAAGTCCTGCTTGGGGGTGTTTAAACTATAATTTAAATGGTCGCTATTTGGAAGAGCTGCAACTGAAGTATAATTTCCATATTTTGTATACTTCAGAGCATACTTATTCGCTGCCCAGGCTGGACTAGTCCTCTTCAAATTTAGATTTAGTTCTGGTGTCATCGGTTTGTCCCTTTCTAACTTATTTAGAACTACTCCAGGGGACTATGGAAGTGATCATCTTCCGATTCGCTTGCTGATCTCTGTTGGGGGTCATCATAATCCTTTGGTTAAATCCACCCTTGGAGATGGAAATGCTTGTTTTTCGAAATCGAAATCGAAAGTTGTTCCCCCTGAGGACCCACTTTTTGGGCCTTCGCAGAACCGTGATATAATGGATCTTCTTATAGCTTATCAGGCTAAGTTACATCAGCAATCTTCAGAGAAGAAATCCTTGCCCCCAAGGCCAGTATGGTGGTGTCAGGAGTGCGAAGAAGCTATAGAACAGAGAAATAAAGCAAAAAGGATTTTTAAGAAATGCAGATGTCTGGAGTGCTGGGTAAAATCTAAAAGGATGAAGGCTGTATGTAAAAAGACACTAAAGAAGCATAGAAGGAATTTCTGGAAAGCGCTCATACAGAGTAATGAGCCGGGAAATATTTGGAAGATCTTGAAAATTTTTCAAAAACGCCTCCCTTCTTCAGTGCCGTTGATTGATGATGGTAAAGGCTCCTTTATGGATCCTAAAGCCTCCGCTGAAGCTATTCTACATTACGTTGTGGACTCCTCCTTTCCGAAAATTCAGACATGGCCAAAACATTTTCTGGCAGACTTTGAGTCGTCATCTGCCATCACTCAATGGGAGTTACCCTTTACTATCCCTGCTTTATTAGCAGCTATCAGAAAAAAGCGAACTGCGCCGGGTCCTGATGGACTTTTAAATCACACTATTGGGAAACTTAGTTTGCACCAGCTTAATTGTTTGTTGGTTGCCTTCAACTCTTCCTGGGAGACAGGAATTATACAAGGTAAATGGAAAAGATCTCTGATTCATCCGGTTCTTAAGCCAAATAAGCCACCCTCGTTGTCATCTAGTTACAGACCAATAGCTCTGACATCATGTATGATCAAAGTAATGGAACGTTTAGTGAATAACAGATTACAACATTACCTGGAATCCAATCAGTTACATTCGGAGTTTTGTCTAGGTTTTCGGAAGGGACGAAATCACATTTTTTCTGTCATTCGTTTAGTGGACGATATTCTTCTTGCAAAAGAGAAAAATGAATGTATCGGAATTGTTTTTTTGGACATAAATAAGGCCTTTGATTCAGTATCTCATGAAATACTCTCGAATAAATTAATTGATATACGAGTTCCAAAGAGACTGGGAACTTGGATAAACGTTTTTCTTAAGAATAGACAAGTTGGGATACGGTACCCGGGTGGTTCCTCTTGGGCAGTCATGAGAAAAGGACTTCCCCAGGGGTCGATTTTAAGTCGTACTCTTTTTAACATTTTTACAAGTGACATTTTTTCGTCACTTCCGCTGAACATAGGTAGAAGCATCTTTGCTGATGACATTGCTTTTTGGTTTGCTAGCAAATCTGTGCCAGAAGTTCGGGACACTCTGCAAGAGGTATGTGATCACCTTGAGATATGGGGCAAAAATAATTGCATCTCTTTCTCCCCGGATAAATCAGTAGTAATGAGCATAGTTAAAGGTGGGCGTCCCCCCTTGCTTAACGTTTTTCTACAGGGAACCAGACTTCCTTATAGGAATGTACATAAATTTCTTGGGATTACTATAGATAACAGGTTGAATTGGAAGAAGCACGTTGCAGCGCTGAGGGGTAATATTATGAAAGGTTTTGCTCGCCTTAATTTGGTTAAAAAAGCGAAGTGGGGTCCCCCCTGGGGTGAAGTTGTTACCCTAACCAGTTCAATTATCAAAACAATAGATCTTTCGGCGTTATTTCTCTTGATTGCCTCATGTTCTAGTGTGTCCCCATTAGAGATTGAGGAAAGGAAATTACTAAGAGAGTGCCTCCGTGCCACCAGATCGTCTCCGTGCCCTTTACTTTATATCGAGGCAGGTCTTCTACCGCTCTCTCTTAGATGGGGAATAAGTGTAATTAACCAATTGTTCTCGCTCTGTCAATCTTCTTATAGATCAGCAGAAGGGGATTCCTTCGTAGACTGTTGTTTGTCTACGTTAAAATCGACACGTCTAGGTAACCTCGCTTCTCATTTACTGAGGAAATTTGGTTGCGGCCATCTAAGGATAGGTGAATTTAAAATAATCAAACATAAATGGACTAATGATACTATTGATGCTATTAATGTTCCCCCAGACTGGCTTATTTCATCTCCGGTAAATGAAATTAGCAATGCTCAATTTAACGAATATTTAAGGGAGTGTTTTTCGGACATCCAGAAAATCTATTCGGATGCTTCGTTATCTCCTTCTAGTGATTGTGGAGGTATTGGAGTTTATGCTAGGAACCAGAGTATAATCTCAATGAAGGTTTTCCCGGCTGTCAGTTCCTATCAGCTGGAGCTTATAGCCATATATAAGTCTTTAGTATTGGTTTCGTCGGCCCCTGTTGGTAAATATTTGATACTATCGGACTCTAAGAGTGGGATTGCTTCTATTTGCAACGCCTTGTTTAGTGACAGGTGGTTCTTTAGAGAAGTGCTGGGTTACGTTATAGAGCTCATTTATTATCTTTACTCGAGTGGTTACTGTGTCCAATTTATATGGGTCCCTGGTCACAGAGGAATTAGAGGGAATGAAATGGCAGATAAATTAGCTTACTGGGGTAGGGTGGGGATAAAACCTTTTATTTCTACCTGTATTGACTCCAAAGTTTTTGCAAAACTTACACGAAAGTGTGCCTTAAAGCTATGGAATGAGAGCTGGGCCACGGAAACCAGAGGTGCTCACTATAAGGCATTATTCCCTAACATTGTTAGTGCAAAGCTGCTTGCCCCTAGCTGGTTGTCTTCAATTCAAAGAACGATACTTTTTAGATTAAGAAGTGGTCACGTGCCTCTATATAGCTTTCTTCACAAAATAAATATAGTTCAAACAAAAAAGTGTCGGTGCGGTGAGGAAGAGACTGCGAAGCACGTTATTCTTGATTGCCCCATCTATCGGGAGAAAAGAGATCTATTTGTGGGTAGCCTTGGAAGACACGGTGTTGAAGCGTCATTGGGAAATATTCTTCTTTCAACGTTTATGAAAAATAGTCTCAAACGAGTTATAATGCGACTTATTATTTGCTATCTGAAAGGAACTGGTTTATTTGGAAGAATAATTGGCCCTTTAATTAGCGTTTGACTGTTGGTTAGTGGCATCTTAATGACTGCCTAACCTCTCTATACAAATCAGCTAGTCCCCGTTACTAAAGAGGGATGAAGGCTGTGTAAGAAGAAGAAGAAGAAGAAGAAGAAGAAGAAGGTGAACAAGGCACCTCAGCCAAAAATCGCCCGCCGAATTCGAAAGGGAGTGAACAGAAACGGGCTCGTATTCTGTTAGAGCAAGCTGGTCGTGGAGAATGCGCTTCTAAAGGCATATTAGGTGCGATTGGAAGCTCGAAAAGCCAGGCCGCAGGCCGCGAGCGTCCGCGGGCGAAGCAGACGTCTCAAGCAAGCAGAGAGGACCCCGTGGCTTCGATTAGCATCTCAAAGACTCGTGGAAACGTTTTCGAACCGCATAAAGCGTGCTTAGAGGACTGCCATTCTTCCGCAGGTGATTCAGCTGCTAAGGTTGAGCAGCAGGAGTTGGAAAGCAGGCAGGAGGGTTTTTTTGGCGTTTGCTGTAAATACCGTTTTGATATTTTCACGCGCGGCCAACGATTTAGCATTCAGAGTTTGAACACAATTCAAATTGCTTATGCGTCGTTTATGACCGCCCAGGCGTTAAGTTCACTGACTGTTTTCAATATTAGGCGTAGTATTCATTGTATTATTGTTAGCCAGGCAGGGTTATATTTTGCATATTATGCCCTGGGGGCTATCAGCCTACGTCCTAGAGGATTTGGGAGCAGCCTATGAATACCGCTATCTCAATTGCATGTCAGGTTATAAACCAATCTCCAATTAAATGCAAGGCATCACTGTTTTCTGTTAGTGGGTCTCGTCCCAGCAAAGTGTATGGTGACCAGAGTAAAGGATCCAACCATTGGACCAGCTCATGGAAGCAACGATAGTGTAATTATACGCTGCAGTCTTGCGCGTGTGTGCATTCGTAGTTTTTTTTTTTTAAATAAGTTGCAGTCTCCAGTAAGCATCGGCTTACCCGAGATTCAGAGGACATTTGTCCACCTCTTGTTAAGTCTGTTTGTAAGTGGATTAATGATATCCACCTCCTTTGAGGAGCCTAGAATTTTTGTAAACCCGGAGAAGGAACTTCAAGTTGTTATTGGGCTAAGTTTAATAGCTCGGAGTCAAGATTTGCTTCTACGCGGGCATGCGAGCGTCCGCGGGCAGATTTGCTTCTACGGTTAGGCTTTTTAGTACTTACCGTGACAGTGAAGCCGCGAGTAAACCTCGCTGCCAGGTGTTTCGCGGGAAATGAGAAGCGTTTACCTCCCGGGAACCCCAAGGGGAAGGGCAGCAGCCGACACGAAAAACGCCTCACGAAAAAGGTCGTTAGTCGTACAGGCCTCACGCATAGACGATTGTCTTCCTACGCTCTCAGTTTATTCCACATTGAATGCGAAGGCGATGTTGGCAACGAGCGTAAAGGCGTCGGGCTCGCCGAGGCATCTTAGCTGTGGATGTCGGCTATTGCTGGATTATTAAATTACTTTTCATTAATAGTTAGTAACTGAATAGCGACAACGTGGTGAATTATATTAATTGTTTATTATTTCATTTAATTAGAAGTATTGCATTCTATATATTATATTTAATATTGTCTGATTTGAAAACACCCCAAGGGGGGGTTTAAAAGAAGTTAAAGTGTAATTTCTATAATTTGTTGAAATCGCAATTAAAACTTAAACTTTCATTAGCCATAATTTACTGCTTTGTTTATTTCCCGCCTCCACTTAGTAAAGTTACGTTACACCTACGCAGTCTAGTGGGTAGAACATCAAGCTTTTTTTCACGGTTTGAGTGATGGTCTTAGCTCGATACTCCAGGGCCCACATTTTTTTTGGCCAATCCTCATTTTTAACTCGTCATACACGAAGTGATCAGGTCAATTCTCGTTTTCCTTTTTTTTTTTACCTGCGCGTTTTTCATATATTTGATGTCATTAAAAGTTGTTTGCAACTTTTATTTCCAGTCTGACCTGCGATTGACAGGCGTGAAATACGTTTTTTTAAGGTTCACACGAGTAGCCTTGCTAATTTCACTGGTTTTTCACCTCTTTAAAGTCTTTCCTTTCATCATATTTGCGAGTGCAATGATTACCACGTAATTCAAACATAAGGTAAAGTCGCCAAAATCCTTCCCCTGCCCTAATTTCCTCCCCCACTTTATTTTGGACGAAAAGTGGTGTAACCTTGTGACAGTGTTAGGAACCTATTTAGAACCACCTAAATGATTACTGGCAGCGATACTATGGTTTGTTTCGTTTGTTTAGGCTTTGTTTTGCCCGGAAATAATTTGTGACCAGGGTTGCTATAGCGGGAAACCAACTTCAAACACTTATTTTGGCGTTTTACAGTAAGTTATTAATCATTTACCAATTGATATCTATAGATTATTTGAATATTACGTTCCACATATGCAGGAACATATAGCATTTATTGCTTGGTCAGGAGCAGTGGTCATTTTTGCTGTTGCTCGAGCCCTAAATCCGTCCCATTAAGACATCACTAAAAGTCTCCACTGAAAAGAAAGAAAAGGCTAGAGGACGTCAATCAAAGGCCAGGAAACGCCTCAACATTGAAGAAAAAGTTTGGAACAAGATCAAGAAAACCTCCCAAAAAGAAAATAAGGCATGACTCAACCTCGAGGGGCTCTGAAGATGAAACTCCCATTCAACTAATGTCCACGGATAATGAGGATAGCTCAGGTGATGAGGATGCATCATGTCTAATTTGTGGAAAAAGATTTTCTGTAGACAAGAGGGAAGAAAAATAAGCCCAGTGCTCTAAATGTTTAGAATGGTGCCACGAAATGTGTTTATTTAAATCCAAAGTAAAAAAATTTGTTTCCGATTTTTGTCTAAATGGGTAGATTATCCTAGATGTACGCTTAAATCGTAACTATAAGAATGTATGATCATCATGAACATCAATAAATGTATTATAATACATTTTAACATTATTTAGTTCTCATTTCCATATAAAGAAATGTATCGATGTGATTTGGAAATGGGGGACGAAATTAGGATACCATTTTTGAAAAATCAAAATTTGCCTTTCAATGGTTTTTTTATTTGAAAAATGAAAGGAAAAATTCTGCGACCTGGATTCG
>JAHWFO010111394.1:1351414-1368393 GCA_023313115.1 Rhysida immarginata | reverse complement strand
CCAAATGTCCGTTCGGTCGAATGTCCGTTCGGCCAAATGTCCGTCGGCCAAGTGTCCGTCGGCCAAGTGTCCGTCGGCCAAATGTCCGTCGGCCAAATGACCGGGTACCGTAGATTCTTCTATCCACTTCTCTTGACTTAGAGGTATGTTTATGGCCGGAGCGATCAGATGGTTAAATGCTGCTGTCTTATGTCCGTAGCTGTGGTTAGAATCTTGTCTAAAGTAGGATGGTGTATAATTCGGCTCTCTGTAGATGTCAAAGGCAAACCGGTCCTCCTCTCTGCTTAAAAATCAGTTTTTTGAAAAAATTATTCAAAACTTTAGCTATTATGCTTGTGGATGAGTTAGTGTTGTCCACAATGGGTCGCATTTTATTACCAGGTTTGTGTGTTTTTGGTAGGCAGTATAGATGCGGGAGCCTTAGATTGCTCGGAATAAGGTTTCTGGTTCAACTGTCTTTGAAGAAGGTTTTGCATTCTTTAATGGTATTTTTGGTCTTCCTGATTAGTGAGTTCAATGGATTTTTTTTCAAAAAACTGATTTTACCGTGATATAATTACTCGATCAAAAATAGTTTTGAATTTACTTATAAACTCACCAACATCACAATCCCTGAACAACACATATTGGTGTCATTCGATGTAACTTCAATGTTCCCAAGTATCCCTGTCAATGAGACTTTATCCATCCAAGAGGATGTCGTAGACGATAATGATGTTCTACTGGCTGTGATGAGGGATATCCTCCTTCTTTCTAGATTAGTGTCTTTCAACAAGTTTTTTCTAATTTGACAACCGATTCTTTAAAATGGAACAAGGCACTCCCATGGGCAGTTGCTTAAGCCCGTTTCTGGCCAACCTTTACCTTCATCGTCTCGAAAACAAGGACCATGACAGTCTTGGCTATTTCCCGGAGGTGTGATGCAGGTATGTGGATGACATCTTTGCCATCAGCCGGGTGGATGAAATAGACCTTCTCCACGAGAGACTCAATTGTTTGAGTCCCACCGTTAAATTTACGGTTGAAAGAGAACAAGGAGGTTCTTTGCCCTTCCTGGATGTTATGGTCAGCAGAGAGGAGAACCGGCTTGCCTTGGACATCTACAGAAAGCCGAATTACGCACAATCCTACTTTAGAAAAGATTCTAACCACAGCTACGAACATGAGACAGCAGCATTTAACCATCTGATTGCTCGGGCCATAAACATACCTCTAAGCCAATCGAAGAGGATAGAAGAATTCGATAGAATCAAGGAGGAGGCCCAGATGAACGGCTTTGGAAAACACTCTATTGAAAAACTTATCAAGAAGCAACTATTTAAGAGGAGGGTCTCCAGAACCGCGACTCTGCAACCGGACAAGACTGACACTAAATTTTTTAATATCCCGTACAATCGCCCTTTGATTAGGGGATTGGAGATTTTCAAGAATTTCAGATTCAAGCTAGCTTTTAATAGCAAACTCTCGCTGAAACAGCTGCTGGGAAGTCCCAAAGATGGTATACTACCACAAGAAAGGTCTGGGATATACTTGCTTCATTGTGGAACATGCCCCAAGAAATATATAGGCCAGACCCGTCGAAAGTTGGAAACCAGGGCCAGAGAGCACCTGGACCACATTAGAAACAGCAGACCTAACAGGGCATCGATAACTGGACCAAAACAAAATCATCTCTCTTCCGTAAAACTTGTGAAGATTTATGTGAGCCTGTCAGATCATTTCATTTTGTTTCAGAGCCTGGAAACATTTTACTGGAAACAAAAAACAACTACCTTTTGTGTAATTACAAAATACACATTATGAATTATGTGGATATTTTTGCATGATAAACGGACATAAACTAATATTTATAAAATTTATTTAGTAATTTAAGTTTTAACAGAAATAGATTAGTTTGTACTTTTGTGAAAATTATTTTTTAACAAAGACGAGAGGAGAGGATTAAGAACAGAGTTGAATACAATAGCTGCAAATTCCCAATGCACGCTGCAAGATGCGCGTACACATTTGTTTTATTTTTATTAGTATCTGCTTACTAAAAATAAACAGTTATTAAAATAAAAACAGAAAATTGTCTGACCAAGTTTCTTTTCGAAAATTTTCGTAAAGAGTCAAGGATTTCAGGCCTGGTAATCTAATATGCGGGTCATTTATTTATTTATGATTAATTTATTAAAGGAAATTTAAAGAAAACAAAACAAAAATAAAATTTTAAAAAATAGAAGATCGTTTACTGTGAATAAACCTCGTATTTAAATTTTTTGTTTAATTGTTGTATATTAAAATTGACAAATTGTAATTAATTTAAGTGATTTAATGTTTTATTGCTGTAATTTAAAGTAATTAAATGTATTTTTATCTTTTTAAAACTCGAATTACGATTGGAATAAAATAATAAATAAAAGAAATAAAGCCCACGATCTGGATCTAAATTGAAAAATAACTTCAGGGTCTAATTTTTTTTAATAAGTATTGTTTTTTATAAATGTACGAAACCGATTAAAATTAATTCAGCGTATTTGTATTTCTCATTATTTTTTATTTTTATTCTCTCTTAAAACCTACTGAGCATTCAAATTGTTAGAACGATGTAGATGAATTTTTATTAGGTTTGGCCGAGATAGAAAAATTAAAATCAAAATTCACAATGCTGGATGTTCAGTAATCATTGCCTCAATCAGTGCATTTTGCTGAGGATTTAAATTCATGATAATTTCCCAAAAACCTCTTGTTTATTTTACTGATTATACACTACTGTTTATAAAAATCGCAACACCCTGATGGAATGGTCTAATCCATATGCAATTTGCAATATTTGCATACAATGGGTCAGAGTATAAATAATTAGATTTTCAGAGTAATTGCTTGAAAGAACACCATGCCTCGACGACGACGAAGGGTACCATATCAACAGCTGACAGACTTTGAAAGAGGACGCATAATTGGTCTGCTTGAAGCGGGATGGTCGTATCGTGACATTGCTGCTCGTGTAGGACGTAATGCAACGACAATTATGCGTGCATGGAGGCAGTGGATCGAAGAGAACAGGGCACACCGAAGACCAGGCTCAGGAAGACCCAGCACGACGACACCGCGAGATGACAGACACCTCTATCGCATGTGTGTAGCAGATCAGCCACTTCCACAGTGTTAGCACAACAGTGGGGTGCTACAGTAGGCAGGACAATGTCTGCTAACACTGTACGACGCCGTTTGATTTCCAGAGGATTGATGGCACGAGTACCATTGTTGCGGATTCCTTTGACTCAAAACCACCGGCGCCTCAGGTTGCAATGGGCCCATCAACACCAACAGTGGCAAGCTGAATGGCAACAAGTTGTGTTTTCGGATGAGTCAAGGTTTAACTTGCAGCACCATGACGGCAGGAAACGAGTCAGAAGATATCGTGGCGAGCGCGATCTTCCAGAATGCATCCTGCAGCGTCATTCAGGACAAACGCCAGGGGTGATGGTGTGGGGTGCAATCAGTTACCATGGCCGTTCCCGTCTGATCAGAATCCATGGCAATCTGAACAGTGACCGGTACATCAGAGAAGTTGTGCAACCCGAGGTCATCCCCTTCCTCCAGAACCTTCCAGGCGCTGTATTCCAACAGGACAATGCCCGACCGCATGTGGCCAGAAATGTCCTCGTCTTTATCCAAGCACATCAGACGCCCTTGTTCCCCTGGTCTGCTCGCATCCCACGGTGGGTTCACACGATGCTAATGTGACAATAAAACGAATTGTATTGACCTGAAAATCTAATGGTTTCTTTTCTGACCCATGATATGCAAATGCTCCAAATTTAAAGCAGATTGGGCTATTCCATCAGGGTGTTGCGATTTTTATAAACAGTAGTGTATTTCCCAAAAAAATAATTTTACGTCATGATTGCCTAAATTGGAGAAAGATGTTTCTCAAGGATAATAAAAAACTATCTTATAATAATCAAACTTTTTTGCAGTTGAAAAATTATAAGGGAAATTCAGGAAATGTTCATTCATTAACTGTGATTGCTGATGATTGGGTTTCTTTTCTATTGACATGTGAAAAAATTACTAAGGAAATAATTCCTCATTTGTTACATTTGCCTGGCGTTAAAACAAGGCTGGTAGGACATTTTTTCAATTATGCACCAAACAGTTGGTTCACAGGGTGTAAGGAACAGTTGAAGAATGCTGTAGAATTTTTGGTATACAAATGAATCAAGCCAAAAACTGTGGACACAACTATACAAAGAAGAATAACTCCAAAAACACTATTCCACATAATAAATTTTAAAATTTAAAACTTTTAAAATTTATTATGTGGAATAGTGTTATCGGAGTTATTCTTCTGTGTATTGTTTGCTATAATTAAGGCATTTTATATAGTCAAATGGCCAAATAATAAAAATTATGGGGAAACCAGAGGGAGAAAGCGAAAATTAATGAATGAAATGAGAAACCTCATATTTATTATTTGAACAGATTTTATATACTGATTTCCTTGAAATGCGTAAGTATAAAACAAAACAATAACTACAACTACAAAGTAAAAATATCAAACTTAACATTAGTTATATACAACAAATAAAAAAATAATCACTTTTAAGGCCATGTTTACATTGAGTTAATTTGAAAATTAATAAAAGATTTCTTAATAAGTTGTTGGTTAACAATTATTTAAAACTAGCAAAGGTACCCGGTGTTGCCCGGGATAATTACACCTGTAGATAAACAGAACAATCTCAAAAAATTTAATTAAATTTTCCAATATCTTAAAAATAAACACATGAAAATGCTTAGAATTAATACAGTAAAAATTCTTAGTTTAAATTCGAAAAGAAAAATTTAAAAGATGGAACTCTCCAATAATTTCTTACTCACGTAATCTTACTTCAGATGTACACTTGATGTTGTTGCAATTTCCACTCTTCTCTCGATGTGTTGAAGCAAAACTTGGCCATTAATCACCTGGTGTAGTCAAGCGGTCGCCAATTCTTCTATTTACTTGCTTCCTATTTGCTCAATACAGCACGGAGCTAAAAGAGTGCTTCCTCTGTCGTCTTTTCACTCTTTCTTAATAGTCTGCTAACTCTTCATTATCTCCAGTTATTGATCACTTTTAAAGATTTGCAAGAAATTGTTAAGTACTAAAAACCCGCTTTTCTAAGAAAAAACCTGTATAACAGGAATTCTATGCATTGTTACAAATTGAAACTTATCCTTATTGCATCATCATTTTATGTTCATTTTTATAATTCTTGAAAAGGATTGCTTCATCATTACATCATCATTTTGTGCTCATTGTTAATGGTGAATTGCGCGTTGATACCATTGTTGATGAGAACAGGACGGGCCTATTGTTGCACAAATTTTGCCTTGCATTTTTGGTCATGAGATATCTGTTGCTGGTCCGAGCGTAGTGTGAATTGCGTGTTGACACCATTGTTGATACATATTGTTGCACAAACTTTGCTTGCATTGTTGGTCATGTGATATATATTGTTGGTCCGTGCAGAGTGTTTGTGAATTGCATGTTGACACCATTGTTGATTACTATTGTTGCACAAACTTTGCCTTGCATTGTTGGTCATGAGACATATATTGTTGGACCGTGCAGAGTGTTTGTGAATTGCATGCTGATACCATTGTTGATACATATTGTTGCACAAACTTTGCCTTGCATTGTTGGTCATGAGATATTTCTAATTAATATGCCCTGGCATAACCATGAATATCGATTTTTTATCGATAATTATTATTTTTCCGAAATCTAAGGTAGACAGTGACCTTCCTCATGGTCTGAAGTTCAAGTATGCAAAATTTCATCAAGATCGGAATAAAACTGTAAATTTGCATAAAAACAGACAAACAAACCCACAAACAAACAAACAAACATCCTTCTTTATACGAGGTCTGTTCAAAAAATACGTAGACTGTTTGAATTGCGCGGGCCCTGTTGGTCCCAATCAAAATTGCTTGGTGTCGCTATCTTCTGACAGATCCCCTGATTACAAGGCAGTTTTTTGATTGCAAATATCAGTATTGGTTGATTAGCTACGCGGTTATTTGTGAAGTGTGTTTTTTTCGTTTGGCGGATTTTTAGAATGAGTGACTTGAACGAGCATAGAGTTGCTGTGAAATTTTGTGTTAATTTTGTGTCTGCGGGATGCTATCCGGCGGAAAAGGCCAGAAATGTGGACGAGTGGTGACCGGTTGTTTCATCACAACAATGCTCCAGCCCATTCAGCCCTCAGAACTCGAGAGCTTTTGGCCAAACACTCGATCACTGTTCTTCCTCACCCACCCTACTCACCTGACCTCGCTCCTTGTGACTTCTTCTTGTTTCCCAAACTCAAAAGACCTTAGAAAGGAAGGAGATTTGAGACAATTCCCGACATAAAGGCAAATGCGACGAAGGCGCTGAAGGACATCACAAAAGAAGCATTCCAGGACTGTTTCCAAAAGTGGAAACACCGTTGGGAAAAGTGTGTGCGTCGGGGAGGAGAGTACTTTGAAGGGGACCCAGATGTGTAACTTCTGAATAAAGCATATTTTGTTTTATGACGTCAGTCTACGTATTTTTTGAACAGACCTCGTATATATACTAGCAAAGGTACCCGGCGTTGCCCGGGATAATTACACTTGGATGTAAACAGAACAATCTCAAAAAATTAAATTAAATTTTGCAATATCTTAAAAATAAACACATGAAAATGCTTAGAATTAATACAGTAAAAATTCTTAATGAAATTTAGAAAAAAATCTTTTTAAAGGCTCACAATGGCTGGACCTCTCCATGGATGCCACTGCTAGTCTAAAAAATTTCTTACTCACGTAATCTTACCTCAGATGTATACTTAGTGTTGTTGCAGTTTCCACTCTTCTCTCGATGTGTTGAAGCAAAACTTGGCCATTCATCACTTTGTGCAGTCTAGCGGTCGCCGCTTCTTCTATTTACTTGCTTCCCATTTGCTCTTTACATCACGGAGCTAAAGGAGTGCTTCCTCTGTCGTCTTTCCAGTCTTTCTGAATAGTCTGCTAACTCTCCATTATCTCCATTACTGATCATTTATAAAGATTTTCAAGAAATTGTTAAGTACTAAGAACTCTCTTTTCTAAGAAAAGCCTGAATAACAGGAATTCTATGCATTGTTACAAATTGAAACTTATCCATATTACATCATCATTTTATGTTCATTGTTATAATTCTTGGAAAGATTGCTTTAACATTACATCATCATTCTGTGCTCATTGTTATTGGTGAATTGCGCGTTGATGCCATTGTTGATGCGAACACAATGGGCCTATTGTTGCACAAACTTTGCCTTGCATTGTTGGTCATGAAATATATATTCTTGGTTCATGCAGTGTGTTTGTGAATTGCTAGCTGATACCATTGTTGATACATATTGTTGCCCGGGATAATTACACTTGCACAAACTTTTCCTTTCATTTTTAGTCATGAGATATTGATTGTTGATCCCTGCCTTGTGTTGGTGCATTGCGTGTTGATACCATTGTTGATACTTATTGTTGCACAAATTTGCCTTGCATTCTTGGTCATGAGATATTTCTCATTAATATGCCCTGCCATAACCATGATTATCGATTTTTTATCGATAATTATTATTTTTCCGAAATCTGAGGTAGACAGTGACCTTCCTCATGCTTTGAAGGTCATGTATGCGAAATTTCATCAAGATCGGAATAAAACTGTAGATTTGTATAAAAAACGTACATACAAACAGACCCACCCACAAACATCCTTGTTTATACAACGTGTCCCAAAACTCAACGATAAGCTTGTACCTACGAATCAACCTCGTCATGATCATTCGGGAAAAAATAAGAAAAAATTTTTTTTTATTTTATTTTAAATATTAATTGACTTTTTATGAAAACTTTGAAATTTGACCCCCCTTGTACCTTATTTATTCTACTGTGACCACAAAATTATAGATATTCCACAAAATTATAGATATTATTGTTTTCATAAAAAGTCAATTAATATTTAAAATAAAATAAAAAAAATTTTTTTCTTATTTTTTCCCGAATGATCATGACGAGGTTGATTCGTAGGTACAAGCTTATCGTTGAGTTTTGGGACACGTTGTATATATAGATTGTACGATTTTTTTTATTGTACTGGAATTATTAAAAAAATTTAATAATAGTTATTTGTATATAAATTACAGGATAGTCGGAATAAAATCAATATTATGTCCAAACTTTTGTGTTCATTTTTTAAAAATTTTTGATGCTTTGCGTTTTTTTTTTACTTTTACAAAACTAATAGTTATTGTTAGTTTACTACTTTTGGAACATATTAAGATCAAATTTTACCTTTAATTGTAATTTAAAAGTGAAATACGATTCTACGAACTTAAGTGTTTTTCCATAGACTTCCATGCTATTTCTTATTATGACCCTGACGGCCGCTTGGTAGGGTATGAATCGCAATCACGTGACCGGTTTCCTTTTCTCCCATAGAGAATCGGAGAAACGTCGCATCTGTGTATTCTTAATCTGTGGCATGTCTCTCTGTTGAAGGTCCCTAGTATATAAGGACGCTGGTCGTTCGAAAAATACATGTTAATTCATACATATCGAAAAGACAATAAAGAATGTACGTGTTTTGCTCAGAGAAGACAAAGTTATCCAGGTGTCGGAAATACCTCAACAACGATAGCTTCGTCTAGAGTAGAAAATTGTAGAACTATTGAAAACCAATTTGAGTTATTTAACTTCTTGGAGTTGTTCTGCTTACATACAACTGTAATTATCCTGGTCAACGCCGGGTGCCTCTGCTAGTCTATGTTCACTCACATGCCAAAAGTCATGGAATAAAACCTAATAACGTGTGGGACCTCCTCTGTCTAATCCAGTGAAGTGCCACAGTGCGACCTGGCAGGGCATATTAATAAGAGGTATCTCATGACCAACAAAGCAAGGCAAAGTTTGTGCTGTACAAATAAGGTTCAATTTGTAACAATGCATAGAGTTCCTGTTGTTCGGGCTTTTCTTATTATTGATAGTTTTTAGAACATAACATTTTCTTGAAAATCTTTAAAAATGAGCAGTAACTGGAGATAATGGAGAGTTAGCAGGCTATTGAGAAAGAGTGGAAAGCGACAGAGGAAGCCGTCCTTTCGCTAGGTGCAGTGATGGTTTCGCCACCACACTGCTGCAATTGAGTAAATGGTTAGCGTGTCATCAGAAAAAACAAATGGTCACATAAAGTGATGAATGCCCAAGTTTTGCTTCAAAACATCGAGAGCAGAGTGCGATTGCAACAACAGATTAGTAGTGAATAACCCCATTGAGATTGTTGGGGTTGCAGAGCACACAGAAACAAATGTTCTGCCTTCAGCATCCTAAGAAATGTTTAGACGATTTATGTGTTTGGAACCCTTGAACAGTTTAGAACCTTCCAGACCCGACGGCAGTTTCACCTTGCTCTTTTTGTGGGTTGGATATATAAAGACGCGGTCGGCAGCAGTTTTTGACATAACTGATAACAAAGTATACATTAACTCGACTCTCCAAATCAACATGCACACTTTGTTGTGCTCTTTAATAATCGTTTGAAAGATACATGTTAATTCTTATCTATCAAAATGCCAACGATAAAAAGAACAAGTATTGTTCAGGGAAAACACAAAGTTATCTGAGCGTCGGAAACATCTGAACAATGGGAGATCCGTCTAAAGTAGGAAATTGCAGAATTACTGAAAAACAATTTGGGTTAGAATTTAACTTCTTCAGATTGTTATGTTTACCTACAACTTGAATTATCCCGGGTTACGCATAGTATTCCTGTTGTTTGAGCTTTACCTAAAATTGATAGTTCATAGAGAATCTTTGAAAATGACCAATAACTGGAAATAACGGAGAGTTGGCAAACTATTGAGAAACTGAGCAAGTGTTGAGTGACCCAGAGGTCATCGGAGTTCCCAGGCGGCCGTCGAAGATGCAAGCGTGTTAACTGAGGAAATGGCTACTGCAAGAACACACATCGCCCAAGTTCTGCTTCAAGACATCGAGACTAGAGTGCGAAGTGGATCAACAGATTACCCAGTAGTGAATAACTCCATTCAGTTTGTTGGAACTGCCGAGTAGACAGACACAAAAGATCATGGGAGGAGGAAGCGAGTTGTTTGATCGAAGTTACGGTTGCCATATATTTCCACATTAATGCCAGGGAAATTGGTAGAAATTGAGTATAATATACCATACAGATAGGACAGTCTCTTTCGAGGACACGTGTTTTCCTTCAGCTCCCAAACAGATGTTCAGACGATAAGTGAAATTTTGTGTTTGGAACCCTTCCAGATGTATGGGGGGTATTTACGGACGCTGGTCGTTCTCTGGCCACAGTTTACGATATACCCAATACAAAACATATATCAAAGGTTGTGCAATATAAATAAAGTTCATTAAGGCATGTAATGAAGATTCCTTCTAATTCTGCGAATTATAAAACAAAATTGATTTATAACAGTGATAGAATTCCTATTTGGGTTTTCTATCAATTGATAGTTATAAAAACATAGCATCTTCTTGAAAATGATAAGTCACTGGAGATAATGGAGAATTAGCAGATTATTGAGAAAGATTGGAAAGACGATAGAGGAAGCAGTCTCTTTCTTTTGGCGACAGTTGACGACAAAACCGATAACAAAGCATACATCATACTATATTATGCTCTATAATAATCGTTCGAAGAATACATATTAATTCATATCTAAAGAAATGCAACTGAAGAAATGAATTGTCAGAGAAGACAAAAGTTATCTGGGCTTCGGAAAAATCCGAACAACGGGAGCTTCGTCTACAATAGGAAATTGTAGAATTACTGAAAACCAATTTGAGTAATTATTTAAGTTCTTGAGGTTCTTCTGTTTAGGCCCTAATCTACAACTGGATATATCTCGGGCAACGCCGGGTCCCTTCGCTCGGGCGATATTTGACAAGATAACCGATAACGAAACATAAATCAACTCGACTCTACAAATCAACGAGCATGATGTGTTATGCTCTAAAATAATCGTTCGAAGGACACATGTTAATTCATATCTATAGAAATGCCACTGAACAAATGAATAAGTATTGGCCAGAGAAAATAAAAATTTATCCGGACGTTGGAACACCTGAACAACGGGAGCTTCGTCTACAGCAGAAGATTGTAGAATTACTAAAAAACAATTTTAGCTATTATTTAACTTCTTCAGTTTTTTCTGTTTATCTACAACTGTAATTATCCCGGGTAAGCCCGGGTGTCTTAAATCGAAAAAGACACTGTGTGTGTGCATGTTTATGTGCGTGTAGGTCTCTGTCCGTGCCTATTGTCAAATCCTCGAAGGAAGGAGAGTATAAACAAGTCTACGTCCAAGGGTTTGACACGGAGAAAGCTTAAATTGACTACTCGAAGGGAAAGAAACACCCCGTGCGCAATGGACCCGCGAAGAGAGAAGAAGATCAAAAGGAGAAAGGTGATTGGCAGTGGCAGTGCGCAGAATCGGCACAGAATCCTCTGGAGCGAGATAAAAGGAGAGGACGAGAAGGAGGAAGACAGAGAGCACGAGATCGCCACCCGATGAAAAGCCAGGAATCCGATGACTGCCATGATGACTTGCCGACACAAAATGCTGATCCAAAAGCCTGCTCACCAAGGAGAAGTGGAAGTCGTTTTTAAAGTAGGACTTATGTAAATGATAAGAATGATTGGCATTTATTCTATTATGTCAGGTGATACGACTTCGAGACTAGAAGCAAGTGAACGGAGCCAAGGCAGCACCAGAAGACTTGGTGGAAGACATCGGAGGCAACGGGCGAACGCGGACCAGGACCAAGGCAGATGGAACCAGCCACCCATAAGAGGGACAGCGTCCTACAGACGTTCTACCCGAAATCCAGAAAGGCATAGATGCTATTCGCAGAAGAAAGGCCCATCGTCGGTTCCCGTCAGTAAGCAGAATAAGTTAAGAGATATTAATAATGAAAGAAACTTTAAATTGTCTATCCTAGCAGAGTCCACTCCGCCATTCTCATTCGGAAGCGATTTCAGTAAACTTAGTGGCGATAACCCGGAGCAAGTGAGCTATTGTACGCCCGACGCCAGCAGTGGACCACCAGAGCGAGCCAGTATTCCCTCGCGACTTCTAAGGAACGAAGCCAAGACATCGCTGGTAACCCCGACGTCCAGTCGAAGCAACTGGACCACAAACGAGTCGTTGAGTCACTCTTCTAGCCACGCCCAATTGGATCTTCTCCCGTGGAAACTCGAGGCCAGCGAAGTGGTATTCCTGTACGCAGATATAGCCGGTATTCTCGCGGGGCACCCTGCTGAATGTCCGCGCTTGGATACGGGATCCTCATCGAATGGTATTCAATTAAATAGTGCTAGCTTGAACGTTTATGCGATCAAACAATTTCTCATCTCCTTGTACCATTTAGAGTTGTCGATTGTTGTTTAATAGCTTGTTCTCTTTTACACAGAGCTCTTTCCACGGTTTAGAAAAGTGTTAAGGTCGCCGCCTTCTTGTCCAGCGGTGATGAAGCCCCACGCGATTCCGTCCAGCCATTTCGAGGAGAGCTAAGGACCACCTACCTGTAGCCGTGCGGATCAGTCTTCTTCCGAGACGAGCAATGGAGGTCTTGGAACTAACCCCCTCTCTATTCTGGCAAACGACCCACTAATGACGCAAGCAGCAATGGACCTTTTTACCTCGAGACTTGGGCGAGACGATACGCCAACCCTATGCGGCACGAAAACAAGGTTCGAGGGAAAGCCTTCTTCAAAATGAACATTGCTTCAAGGTGTAAATTGCTTGGAAAACGAAGAAATGAAACACTACTTGATTAGTTTAACAATTTTGCTAAGCATAAATTTTAGTACACTAACGAAATGGCTGAGAAGATTTAATAAGGCATATAATTTTATTTTTCAGAATCTTATATTTTTGATTTTGAAGGTAATGTTTAAAAAAATATTTTTGAGAGCATGGACTTCAAATATATTCATGTGGAAAATTTATCCAGTAATTAAATTAAAACAATTGATTTTTTGGGGGGAAAAAATTGATATTTATTATTTTCGTAAAAAAATCCTAACATTTTATAAATACACGGTATAATGAAGATTGCCATTATGAATAAGCAATTGCACTTTTATATATTATGCAAACAAAGTGCTTTTTATTTATCTTTAATTATACGAGAACATTTTAAGTTAAAATTATTGATTTTTAAATTAAAATTAAAATCGTAATTGAACATTTTAAGTTAAAACTTAATTGATCTTTATTTAACACAAAAAACTTATTACGAATTAATTTTTAAAAAATTCATTTTTTTTTATTTAGTATGTGATGATATGTGATGATAGCAATTTTGTATTTTATGAAATGCAATTGTTATAGAGGCCAATGCACAAAAAGATTGCACAAAATTGAACCATAAAGCATAAAAAACCGCGACGCCATTTCACTTCTTGTTAGAGATCCTAGGATTTGCTTCCCTGCAGCCTCGGTTTCAATCGCGCATGGGATGACGTAATACCGGAAATCTCGTGAGCGGGCAAAAGGCCCATTGATCTGTACTAAAATATTTGTTGCATCCACCTTTTATTCAAAAGTTGCATTACAATTTTGTTTATCACTCTGCTAAATCAGTAGAAGTTATTAAGTAGCGGAAGAATGGAGCTACTTATTGTTTTCACAATGTCCGTCTGTCTGTCCGTCCGTCCGTCCTCTTCATATTTTCCGCATTTTTTGACGTAGAAGGTTGAAATTCGGAATGTAGCTTACTAGGGGCATGGGCACCTTCACTATTTAGTTTGATTTTGATTGGCCCACTGGGGTCGGAGTTACGGGGGCGGAAATTAGAAGGGAGTAAAAGGTCTACTCGTATTTATGCATATAAAGACGTTAAATTCGGTATATAGAAGCTTCTAAGCAAGATCAACATCACTGTAAAGTTTTGGGAAAATTGTTCCAATAGGGTCGGAGTTTTGGGGGTAGCAGTCACTTGGTGTTTAGAACTATGGTATGTGATATATGGTTCGATCGGAAATGATGAGATACGAAAGAAAATAGATCTCTTTTTCAATTTCCAAATACTTCATTCGAGAAAATCAATTTTTCGATTAAAAAAATGAGGGGGGGGGAGAGTGCAGATAAAAGGGTAAAAATTGATGACCTCAGCGCTTCCGCTACTTTCCTATACCTTCCTCGGGAGGAATAATTTTTTGTTAAACATTTATTATTTAACCTCAACCCGTTATACTGTGTTCATTATTAAAGAAAAGTACGCGACACATATAGTCGCGATAATCTCCACCACTGCGAAACCAATGAGCGTCAGGCTTTTCCTGATGCTTTAACATAGTCCGAGAAAGGCTTTTCACCTAGTCGGCAGAACGCAAGTTGTGTCTCTTAAGGTGATCTTTCTTCTTTTGGAAGTGTTGAAAGTCGTAAGAAGTAAAGTCTGTTATATGGCGATCGTATGCGGGTGGGCGTTAGCATGCTGCAGAAGAGGGTCCGAAGCCTCCATTCAATCCTTGTGTCGACAACAACCCGGAATTTCTCTCCGACGGGTTCACCCGACTAGTCAGAGTTGACGAAATGCGTGGAAAGGGATAGGGACTATGTCGAAAAGTGAATTGTGCATTACATAGAGGACAAACGTACGTATCAGATACAAAAAATTTTTTGAAAATCGGTTAACAAATAAAAAAGTTACGGACCAAGAGACAAAAATTCTTGAACAATCTTCGTAAATGTGAATTAACATAAGTTGTGTGTCTTTACCTTTATACTTTCTTAATTTCTATTTCAAATTTTTTAATACAACAGTTTTAATAAGGTATCATGAAAATATAAATTAGAAAAGAATCCATAGCTCTTTCGCTGTAGGAGCAGAAGACAATTGATCTGTTATCAATATCTTGTGTCAAAGCATGGAAAAACTATTGCTCTATTATATATTAAAGAAAAATTTTAGTTAATGCAAATAAATTTTATTCAACAACAAATAAAATTAAAGCCTCACCCACCTCCATCCAAAACAAAAGCAACTGCCACATTTGACAAAAGTATTGCTGTGACATCAATACGGTCTTCATGTGATTATTAAGAAACTTAATACCTATTCAAAACAAATTATGAAAACCGTATTTTCCCAGCAATAAATATTGACGGGACCGGTGTAACTATTACAGTGGCCATGAATAGGGTTTTAAAATAATTTATTTCTCTCAGTGCAGTTTTGAAAGAGTACATTACCGACGATATCGAAATTGACATCAACAATATGTTTTTGATGACGGTGCCTTTTCCTGTATAGGGAATGTATACCAGAAACTAATTCATTATTAAGATTTACAATGATGGGCAGATTGAATTCCATGAGCATATTTTCCAATTTAGGTCTTATTTAGGTCGTTATGAATGGAGTTATTGTGAGCTTAACTTTGGCTAAAATTTGATAACGATATCCAACGTTTTGATTGCATTGAATGACGGATTTTCAAAGTATTTATCTATAACCGTACAAAAATGATAATAGCCGATTTATAACATTAACCGCAATTACATTAAACGGCGCTCGATGTATGATCTATGTGTATTTTTTACTGTATTAAGCTGCTTTTTTTTTATTTTATTCAGTAATGTTTAACGTTTTATTTTTTATATTTTTTATTTTTCCCGTTTGTACTCTTAAATAAGTTTTATTTTGTTAATAAAAATGGTGTGATAATGGTATACATGTTAACTTTTTGAGTTTGATTGTAAATGGATGAGTTATGAAGTTCACGCAAATAGGCTAATTCAGTTCGTTCACTCTCATTTCCAATTAAGCCCATGGAAGAAGATACTTCTCTACCGTTTGCAATACATCTTCCACCATGACTACACTTCACGGTCAGACAAACCCGACCAGCTTCGTGATTAGCATTAAAGAAAGCAATCGGCATTTGAGCCAACGTCGTTATTAAGATAACAGTTTAAGTTCATCTGGGAAATCTAATTTAATGAACGGGCATATAACGCTGTTGTCGATCGTTTGCTGAAAAGAAGCAGTCGATCACAAAATCGTTTGTGTATCAATACTCTGACGCCTTTCAAGGCATCCTGCTTCGTAATTAAGGCTAGCCACATTCGTCGCAATAAGCACACACACCCAATGTATATATATATTATTTTAAAAAAAATGAAAACCTGGTGGCGCCTCGGACGTCGGATGCTCAAATCCCCCCAAAATAACTATAGAAAAAAAATTAATAATTTTTGGAGCTTGAATGAAATGTTGTCATCTGCTATAAGACCTTGCAGTGAGGCATTTTCTTCCCCATCAATCACTTATCATGAAAATGGAGAGCTCTAAAACTGTAATTGAAGGTGGCAGGTTTTTTTCTTTTAATTTTTTTCCTTTTAAGAATGAGACTTCATTTACATTTCCTGATTTAATCAAATGTCTTAAAGAGTTTTGTCATCTTTTTGGCAAAATTAGTGCCATAAAACGCATTATGAACCACAGGACTGTTTAACTTTTGAACAGGTTCTTTCTTTCTCTTTGACCTATTTCGTTAAAATCTTGAAATCAATTTTTAACCTATTTCGCATGCTTCAGAGGACTACAAATTTGGCACAATGTTTCATTACAATGACAATACCATCCAGAATAAGAATTTTTAACACTTGCTTTTCATTTGTTTCTTGGAAGACGTACAACATTTATGATTTTATTTAATATTTCTTTTGTAAATGGGTATTCCCGTCAATAAATAAATAAATAAATAAATAAACATTGAAAAACAACTTAAAATATGCCAATAGACAGTGCCATCCAAAGTTGCAGTAGAATTCTTTTAAAATTTAGAAGCAGCATTTGAAAAAAATTTTGAATTGCCGACATCGAGGCGAAATAACCAATTCTGATTTATTATGCAGGATTTTACTTTCTCAGACATATCAAGTCCTATTTGCCGA
>JAHWFO010111394.1:1320470-1341414 GCA_023313115.1 Rhysida immarginata | reverse complement strand
TTAAAAAGGATTAAAAGCGACTTTCATTTAATTTTCATCTCGGAGAGGGAAGTGAGTCACAAATTCAGGTTTTCTTCATTTTCACATGTTTGTAACAAAAGCATGGGTAACAAATTGATTGCAAATTCATGACTATAAAGAATAAAATAAAATAATATATGAAAAATTTTACAATAAAAGTATATACTAAAAGTAAAAACCTTTTGGCGCTTTTCATTTAAATATGAATTCACAGAATTTGAAAAAAGGCAAAATTTTGGCGGTACGCGTTTAACATTAAATTTCAAATAGAAATACTATGTACCGTCAAACTTCTACTTTTATTAATGTTATGTCCTATTTAAATGAGAGGCACCAAAATATTATTTTAATGTACTTTGTAAAATAACAGTGCATGCCTAAAAATTTCTTTTAATATTTTTTATTAAATTTAGGCTCTAGACTGTATTGGCGCCTGTTTTTCTGTACTAAGTCAATTGTTAATAAACCTCTAACAATGGGTGATCTACGTTTCCCATGATAATGTTTTTTCAAACACCATCATCTGCATCACCCTCATGCTTTTACGCGTGCTCTTATCGTTTTGTATTGTTTACTTTATTCTCTCTTCAAAGAAGGTAAGTAACTTATCTTTATTATATTTTTACATTTGATGAAGAAATATGCTGTCCTTTCTTATAATCATTTCACGGACAGTTAACAGTTTTAAGCTGAGATAATATAGCCAATATACTTAAAAGAAAATGAAATGATTACTTTTAAAAAGTCGATAAAAATAAAACCAGTCGAATGTATGTAAAAGAGAAGAAAATGTTCTTAAATTTGAAAAGACAAGTCCATCAATATTGCTGCCATTGTACTTTAACAGATGTTCGACGCTTGGCCATTTCTATTTTAAGACCGTTTTCAAATCTTTTATGAAATTGCAAAAACAGTTCTTTCCTAATGGGGTTTAAAAGGAATTTTTTATTAATATTTATAAACATATAAACTTGTCATGTTTTTTTTTCTAATAATTCTAAACTGTCATTTCCTTAAAATTTGGCTTTAAACTACCTAGAGGAAATAAGACTAGCGAGTCGAGCATGTAAAATTTTTGAGTTAACGGCACCATGACGAAGAAGGGAGCTGAGAAGAAGAGTAAAAAGGGGAAGAAGAAGCATGAGGAGCCGGAGCCAGAGCCTAAAGAGGAGGAAGTACATGAGGAAACTGATGGAGGCGGCGATGTCCAAACAGGCGTGCCATCAGACTTTTTTAAGTTCGTCAAGTGGTACATATATCTTGTGTTCATATTCCTCTTCATCTTTTTTGGGGTGAGTATTAAGTAGAATAAAATAAAAATTCAATAACACGTATCTTATCTAGCTCACTCATGTGGGCTGCTTAGTTATTTACCTATACAAAATATCCTCAAGAGACCTGAAAAATAGTTGCAATATTTGGTTTTTTATGATTTGCTTGTGCCTTGGTAATGGTGTTAGGAAACCCTAGGTATTTAGGATGGATGATATGCGAAATTAAGGTCAAGAGGGCGGCATGGCTTGCAGGCAAAGTAAACAAAAGTAACTCTAAAATGAAGTGTTAAGGATATTTGTTGATAAATACAAAAACACTATTCACTGTTATCAAAAGGTCAGTGGGGGAGGAAGAAGCAAAACCATGATTACTATTTGTGGTGTATGGCAACCTGCGATTCTCTTGATAATTTCCAAAATAACATTAATTTCGCGTTCCTAATATTTAATGGTAAATTAAGTTCCAAGAATGGAATTGTTACTACGTTTACAAAAATGTAAGTTGCTATGTAATAGCATTAAGCAAAACTAAAAAACAGGATATCGCGACAGCTAAAACAAACCTGTGATCACATTAAAAGTGCTTGCTTATCTTGAAAACAGTTCCTTTTTTCCTTTTGATATTGAGATAGCAGCGTAGAATGTTAATTCTTTTGGATTATCACTGACGAAGGAAGGCCCATTAAAGACAAGCTTAGCCAGTCATTTATCGAAGAAGTTGAGTTGTCGTGCCTTCGTCGATGACAACTGATTAAAAACGCGTACAATTCCAAAATAGGGACGAGGGAATGAGTTAAGTTAAAATACGGGTACCAAAGTAGCATAATTCATTTACAAATGCAAAATACAAGCAACTACAGCTGATTCAAAACCACCACGATATACTAATTATTCCTGGTTGCTATATCAACTAAACTGTCAAGGATGGAAAGAATTCAGTTTTGCCTTTAGTGGCGCTAATATTCTGGTCTAAAGTGTCGAGCTGGCTTAAAATATGAATTTATCCTTGCTACAAAATTAGTTTTTCTCATTTATTTAGAAAGGGAGTGTCCCAAAAGGGCATTAATGACTTAAAGGGAACACAATATGGTGAGTGTTGGAGTGTAATCTCAATATATAATTTCTGAGCATGAATATGATAATTAGCACAATTTCGGCTTTGCAGTTCATGATTGCTAAACCCCTCCCAGTCTAACTTTACCTCTGACCTTGGCCTTGCTTGATTATGGGTTGATTACAACGACTGTAGAACGATTATTGAAATTCTTTAAATACTTAAACCTTACAAATGAAGGAACAAGATCATTTTATCAGTGCGTGGGGGCAGGTAATAAGAAAAACTTGCACTAAAAACAGGACAATTGCTTGCTGTAGAATTACTTGGGTATTGTTCACGCAATCTTACGTAAACATGTAAAACTAATGGCTTCATTTGACTTGAAGTTGTCCACGGTGTGAAAAACTGCATGGTATCTTTTTCGGATAAAATGTAGTTTCAAAAAGGTGTCTACGCATGCGTTATTAAAAAAATATGAAAATGCCTGGAAAGTGATGCATTATGTTTGTAATATATGAAATGTAAAAAATTTTAATCGGTACAAGGTTAAACTGTCCCGAACTATATATTGCACAATCGTTACTTTGCTAAGTAGTCGCTGTGCAGGTGGTGGGTATTTCGGTGGTTCGAGATCGAATCTTGAAAGAATAGAGAAAGTGGTTAAGGTTTTTTTGTAGAGAAGAGTGGCGTAAGTTGGGACGCATCATAAATTGGGACAGATTTAAAAAAATTTAAACAATTCTTGGTGCCACTTGTTGGTTTTCAGTACTTCGTCGACGGAGGCAGCCGTTGTTATCGACAAGGCCGAAGCTGCAGCAGATTTCCATTCCTTCTAAGTAAATGTCACTTATGTCTCGTGTTAACTGTCGAAAGACTGAACAATCGTAGATCACCTGTGAATATCCTATTTTGACAGTACATCAATGGATTATTTTCATAACATGTGCTTCGTGCCGCCATTAGATATTCTATGGCGTTATATGTTAAAGTTTATGACATTTTACTTAGAATGAATGGACTAAGTCGGGAGAGTTTCAATTTCCTAAGATAGGACAGTGATTCCTCAAGGAATAAACTAGGAACATCGAAAAGAAAAGAAACTAACAAAGTTGCCACAACAGATTTGTTTTTTATAATCTGCAAAGATCATCGGGAATATCTACTTGCGGTTGGATTCAGTGTATCCAGTGCAAAGAACGGGAACATGAAACCTGCATTACCACGGATAAAATCCGTTTTACTAGTTGATATGTAGCAACTAAAAGTCAGAAGTTGATATCAAAACTTAACATAAAAGTTAAGTGGCTTGTCTCATTTTAGACCTTAGCTTATGTCCCGTCTTAGACTTCTATTTCCATAAGATGGGAGATTGATACATTAAGGAAACCTATAAATAACTTTAGATTCACAATTAGAAATCGCACGGATTTAAATCCGGGGAGCGGGGCGGCCACTGAATTGGGTCTTCCGCCATTTACTTTGACACGTGTTCAACTAAGCGATCGGAGACAGCTTTTCTCCCTCGGCCAAGCTTCAAACCAAACGATCCAGTTTCTTTGAACTTTTCTATCACTTTCCGTAATGATTTTGCAGAAATTGGGCATTTCCGAATGTTTTTAACGTTCTAAATTTCCGCAAATTTCTGGAGCCGAATCCTCGTTTTTGTAGAATAATTTAAGCAGCAACGCGCGATCTTTTAAATTTAACGTCATTTCCAGGTGCAGAGTGCGATTCAGTTTCAAAATGTGTTTAAATAGCGATAAGAACTAATTTGCGTATTTTTTTGAGTACTTTGATTGAAACAGCGCCACATACCGATGAAATAGTGAACTTTTTTTAAAGAATATATCATTAGATGATCACTTGAGGGTTTAATAGCACGCCTTACCTCAGGATATTCAAATTAATGATGAAAAATAGGAAAGAAAATTTTTTTATAGGAAAGAAAACTTTTTTTATAACACATTTCACTCTCCCATACCCTTGCTAAGATATCTTGAAAATCTGATCAAATTCGGATAGATCAGTTTTGAGAAAAACTGCTCAGAGTACGGGAACTTTATTTATAAACACCCTGTAAATGAACAATCAAGGAAAACAGCAGTTAGGAGTAACTTTTGCTTGAAAACCAGCAGAAACTTGATTTTAAGTTTTTCTCTCGTCTTTCTGCGATCTTCAGTTTTGAGCAAAACATCAAGTAGATGAACAACCAAAGAAAAAAAGCACTTTGGGAACTTAATAAAAAACACCATTCCTCATAATTACCGATTTTTAATTTTTGGTCAATAGTTTTTTGATGATAGGTCGAACATAGAATACAGAATTTAAAGCAATCTAACTTTATGATAATTTGCGATTAATAAATTAACATTAATATCAGCTAATTAATGCTTCAGCCATTTTACATAATTTAATGAGTACATCGTTTTCCCTTTCAAATTAATAAGGACAATAAGAGTGCGCAGGAGGCGACCCTTAAGAATATTGTGAAAATAATTTCTTTATTTTCTATTAAACTGCGCAGCTAGGATTTTAAAAAGTGAGAATGATGAGCCCGATAAACAAAAACAAAAATCAGATCGTAATAAATGCACGAAGCTGCTTATAGATGATTATCTAAAGCTGCTAATTTTAAGTTATTTCACACTATCTTAAGTCCATTTCTAGAGTTAGTGTTCACAATGGGTAAGAGTTCCTGAAGCGTGGGCTCCTCAAAAACAAACATGTCGTGAAATTTAAGACCTATATTAAAACTAGTACTTAATGGAGTACTAAAATTCCAAAGTATTTTTGAAAAATTTCCATTTGCTACATAAATACATTTATGCTACTTTTTCCTTAAAAAGTCATATAAAGCTAATTTTTTCAAATCTCTTTAAAATTTTAAAGATAAGTCAAAACTATATTTCATAATAAACATTTATTAACGATTTAGAATTTGAAAAAAAATTTTGGTGATCTTTCTTTTTACGTGAATGCCATCATTTTTTGTCAATCGTACCACTGGGCTGCTAAGCAAGTAACTCTTCATCCATATGCAATTTATTACAACAAAAGTCATGAAATAAAAAATAAAAATTTCGTAATAGTATCGGAAAACTTACAACATGATTCTGTGGCAGTGGTACGATTGACAAAAAATGGCATTCACGAAAAAACAAAGGTCATCAATATTATTTCATCTACACAAAATTCGAAGTCTATAATTCAAAAAAATTACTTCGCCCATTCATATAGATCTTTCGGTGAAGTAATTGGTCATTCATTAACACGCTGCATACTAATTTTGCGTGCATGTCCTTTGACAATACCTCCGAGGCCATCCTAAGCCCCTTTACCTTGCGAAGTCGCGAAAAAGTTCCACTCAGCTTCTGCATCATGATCTCCTTTATGCTTCGGCCTTGGTTGCTCAGTGGTTGCGTGATCGCCTCTGATGCTCGAGTACGCGGGTTAGATCCCGGCCGAGGAAGATGAGGATTTTCAGGGGGAAATTCTGAGATCACGCACTTCCTTCGGAAGGGAAGTAAACCCGTCGGTCCGGTGTAGTCGTTTACCGGGTGCACGTTAAAGAACCCTTGCGAGGTAAAATTTGCGGCTCCTATAACGCCGTCCTGAAATGACCTTGGCAATTAAAAAGGATGTTAATACAAAACAAAACAAACAATCTTCTTTATGATAAAGTAAATTTATTTAGTTTGACTTGTTTTGTACTGAGAATCAGCAGCGTCGGAATTTTAACATAATTTTTTTTCTCATTCTTTTGTTTTGTTATGAAGTATATACTTTTTATTTGTCATCTAAAATTTCAAAGCGATTTGAAACAAATAGCTTGAGATATGACTTTTTAAAAAAAAAGTACCAAAAAATTATATTTGTTTTAACAAATAGATAATTTTCAAAAATATTTTGGAAATTTTAATACTCCATTAGGTAGAGTTCTCACACTGTAAGATGAAATAGAAGAGTTCACTTTATCGCGCTCAATTCTTCCCGGGATAGGTAGGGAAAATTCTTTTGAAATGCTCTAATTTTCTAAATCCTGGCACTTCAACAATAGGCTGCAGTGAGCGGCTGCGAGGAGGCTTGAATGAAAAAAGCAGCTTACAGATCGCGCATGAGGATATAAATTGTACTATCTCTATGATGTCTCTACCTATTGAGCGCAATAAAGTAAACTTTTCTATTTCACCTTACAGTGACAGAACTCTACTACCAAATTATAAAAAAAAGTTTTAAATTTCACGACATGTTTGTTTTTGAGGGGCCCAATTCAGGAATTCTTATCCAATATTTATGAATGTTGGAAATATGAGCTGTCAATTTATCCTTAAAATGTTTCTCACTCAGAATGTACAGAGGAAGTCCAAAAAATGTACTAAGTTTGATAGTCCATATCTTATCACGTAGCTCGTCGATTGCAGCTGGTTTTTGTCGATACCACGACAAATTTCATAATTTCATAGTTACACTACACTTCCACATGATATTAGTAAGTCTAAGTCTGTTTCTAAATTGAATTAGAAACGGTGAGTGCATTTTTTTGATTTCTCTGTATTACTATTTTTCACTATCTTTTCGTGTCCATTACCAAACAAATCTAATGTCTGAAAAATTATAAAAGGTAACATTAGACTTTTAATTGAAGAGCTGTTGCTTGTTTACCCGGGAATTCGTTGCGACTTGTTGAAAAATCTGTTGTTGAAACTGGCATTGTTAATTCCTTTTTCTCTATAATACGAGTATTTATCGCTAAATATAGGCCTAAATTTTGCTTAGCTTTAATTCTAATGATGAGGGCTTATAAGCAGCATCACGGATATGGAAACTAGGGTCCTCAGTCCCCAGCAAATGGTATTTGAAATGGCAATTCGGAACTCTGTATCAGGTGTTTCAGCTGAAGACTTCAATCTTATCGAATCACACATACTAGAGTCAAAGCTGACGTTTTCACCGACATAAGTCTATTCTTTTTATTTGTATCGCACGTTGTAATTTCACTGACGTTGCTTATTGAGAAATTGATTTACAGTGAAGCCACTTACATTCGAATTATTTGCAAAACTATTTATATTACCTTAGAATATCATAGATATGTAAAAAGGACGCGTAACATTTTTTGGGAAGATGTTCGGAAACTGTTGATCATAAAGTAGTTAACGAACGTCTAGTTTTTATAAGTTGCATTTTTGCCCTGTTATGCTTTTAGATTGCGATGAACATTTTAGTGGTACCCATAATCTGTCTTTTGGTGATTTGTATCACGTGATATGACCCTAATGAATAATAGAAGTGGACTTAAATGTCCAGGTTGAATCCTATATTTTCCCAGTCCACCACTGTCTTCATAAATGCTAGCTACTCTGCCCTTCTGTCAAAATAGGTGTAGCCCTAAAACCGGACCGGTCTGTAAAGTGTTCACCTTTATACAGGATGATTTTTAATTAACCTACTCTTGAATCGTTGCGGATAGCAATACAAAAGTTTTTTATTGAAAGAACAGCGTGGTAAAGGCTTTCAAAGTGATAACCTTCAGAGGCGATACAATAGCGCAACCTAATCACAAAGTTGTCAGTTACACATAGGTCTGTCGGATTCTTCTTATAAATCAAATCTTCCATATGACCCCAATGATAGAATAATAGAAAGATAGAAGTTAAACGTTGTAGGTTAATTAAAAATCACCCTGTATATATCATGTCGCCTTCTGTTACTTGTATGAATCGATGAAAATTTTTCATAGTGATAGGAGGTTCAACATTTTATCCAACGTACTGCTGAATAAATCGGATAGTTTGTGTAAGTGTTTTACACTTATAAAAAAAAGATTGTGTTGTAAGAGTTTTAAGACGAGAGCTTCAACCTTTTACTAGCTGCCTCATAAGATATATAAAGCCTACAAAGCCAGCAATTGAAAACTACGTTTCTTTGTCCTGTAGGTATAAAAGGTTGAAGTGTCAAAGCTGGTGTTTTTGTAAATAGTACTCAGCCTTGCTATTCATTATAAAAATTGCAGTTTTTAATGTGCTTTACACTATAACGATTGTTCAAAATACTAATTTTGGTAGCAAGCATTAAATAACCAAAAAGGGGGAAACTCTAATCCACTAATGAAATATGAGGGTCCGTCAAATGAAAACTAGATTATAGAAATGACAGCAAGAATATGCGTGTGGAGGTGCTTTGTGGCATACGGGCGCATGCGTGCACATGGTAGGTAATCACGTGAGTCGTAAGTGTTCATAGAAACTTGGTTGTATGCGATTCGCAAAGCAAGATATGAAATAGAGTAATGGCATTTGTTATCCAAAACCCGAGGAAGGAGGAACAGCGCGCGATATTGAAAGGATATCTTCTCATTGAATTCACACCTATAGGCAATTCCACTGTCCGTTAATGCGGATCGATACTGCGAAACTCTGCAACGTTTGCAAGTGGCCATCAAGAACAAACTGCCAGGAATGCTGACTGACAACGCCTCGCCTCATACGGCCAACAGGACAACGGAGCAACTGATGAGGATACGATGTAACGTCCTAGAGCATCCTCCCTACAGTCCTGACATGGCACCGTGCGATTTTTAACATCGGACTCCGAGGTCCAACAGGAGGTCACATCATTTCTATTTCAGCACCCAAGGGAATTTTGAGAAGGAAATCCACCAACTCGTGGATAGATAGGATGCTTACCTTAACGCCCACTGTTTTTTTTTTTTAAATTTGTTCAGGTATGTACCAACGCCTTCAAAAATCTCGTTTTCATTTGACTGGCCCTAATTGTTATAAGAAATATAAAAAAAATAAATCCTAAAAGATGCCAAGAAAGATGGTTTTTGTCCCATGCGTCTATCAAACTTGGAGCTATTGCATTATCCTTATTACAATTTCAACACGAACTCCCCTCTTATTCCACCAGATCTGCCCCTTCAATAAGACGCCCATTCGTCCGACGGAATTACCAAAGTAACTGCATTTCCCATGCCGGAATAAAATGGTGGGCCATCTTTCCTGAATTTACGGGATGCCCATACCCAGCCGCCTTTAAAAGAAATATAAGACTATTCCTTAAATCTATCCATTCAATACGAAACATTTAACCAACTAACCTAAATCATTCACTTACCTCAACTCACACACTAGGAAATAACGTAAAAATTGAATTCATATATGCTTTTGTTATCTTGCAATATGTTTATAAGTTTTAATCATTGTCGTCCAACTGTTATTCCAATTACTAGTAAATCATGTATTCACTGTGCACCGGAGACCAGACTTGCCGGCTAAGGCCATACTGGCTCCGGATAGGGTCATTGTAAATGAATTTATAAATATATAAATAAATCTTTACGATGCCAAAAAACTCTCTTGGTCAGACAAACGTGGCCGACAATTTTCAGAATATATACCCCATAGAGGTCATAACGGAAGGACCACCTAATTTATTTGTGGAGCACTTAAGATTAATTTCTCAGAAATCAACATGAATTCTTACTGAAACGGCTTCTAAACACAATTTCTAACTTAGTGTTATTATGATTTCTTAATAACTGAATTGTTACTTATCAACCAAAACGTTAGTGCAAATTTCTGTGGACATAAAATTTGAGAAACCATTACAGTCCGGGCCCATTGTTGTCTTGGACTTTTTTTTTTTTTCCTAAGTATTTAAATTATATCTATTGCGGGTCACATAATCGTTAACCATAGCTTTAACTGCAGGAAAATTTTACGACAGTATCATTAACCATAGCTTTAACTGCGGGAAGGAATCTCTCGGCATTGGAATAACCAAAAATAATTAGTGGTTAATATTTTAACTTAATTTTTCTCATGTTTTCTTTCAGTTTGGATTTTTCGATCCTGATAAATTGGAATATATCCCAATATTTGGAGGTTTCATAGCAGATATTGCCTATCTTGTTGGCTGGGGGTAAGTGAAAAAAGACTTAGTCCTATTTATAAGTAGTTTATGGTATATTTTATTTACAAACCTCATTTCCATAAAAATTGGGACAGGATAAAAACATGCAACATAGCAAAAAATATTGATGACACTGACGTATGAATTTATTTTATTTCAAAAGAAGATAGTTTATTGGGTAGGTATTAAATATTTCGGAACCAAAATTTTCATTAATAGTAATAAATATTAGTTTTTTTGCGAACTGGCGGTTGCAAAACACTCCAAAAATGTTGGGACAGTCGGAAAATTACCATGGGCTGATATCTCCCGTCCTTCTGATCACGCTTTGTAGCCGTCGAGAAACAGATGTGACCAATTTCTGTATTATTGCAATGGGAATTTGTTGCCGGTCTTGCAGCACAAAAGTATTCAGCTGTTGAACTGTTCGGGGTCGTCGTTGACGTAACTTCCTCTTAATAATTCGCCATATAAAAAATAAACATAGACTGGAGGTGACCTCCAAACATGTATTAATTTTTCTTTCGAAAAATGGAAGGAAAAATACTGCGACCTGGGTTCGAACCAGGAACCTCGACTATCATGGCCGCTGCCTTTACCAGTTGGGCTATCGCAGACACCCGGACAGCCATACTGTCACAAGGTGTCTTAAAGACAACCAAGTTGTCAAAGGTTGAAAGCCCAATGGGAGGCGGGCACCTGGCTCACAGATCGAGAATTCCTCCTATCCAAACCATCAGAAAGTTGATGAACTCACAAGTAATAAATAAATATAGACTGGAAGTCATAGTGAAAAGGGAAGGAAAAATTCCACGACCTGGGTTCGAACCAGGGACCATGCCTATCGCTGGCACTGCTCTTACCAACTGAGCTATCGCGGATATGAACCGCTTTGCTGTTATAAGATATACTTCAATTATTATCTTATATTTGAATTATTTTCATCAATTTATTTGATGGTTAAAGGGTAAGGACTATTCCCGACTTTCGAATCGGGGCCTGCTCTGCCGATTGAGTTGCTATGTGGCTTCAATGTTGTCAATTTGGATATCTTTTAAAAGCAAAGCGGTAAGAGCAGTGCCAGCGACAGGCATGGTCCCTGGTTCGAACCCACGTCGCGCAATTTTTCCTTTCTTTTTCAATTTCTTTCGAAATCTTGGAGATGTTTCTTCAGTTATCTTATATAGACTGGAGGTGACCTAGTTAATACGTCATGTTTGGAGGTCACCTCCAGTCTATATTTATTTACTTGTGAGTTCATCAAACTTTCTGATGGTTTGGATAGGAGGAATTCTCGATCTGTGAGCCGGATGCCCGCCTCCCATTGGGCTTTCAACCTTTGACAACTTGGTTGTCTTTAAGACACCTTGTGACAGCACGGCTGTCCGGGGGTCTGCGATAGCCCTATTGGTAGAGACATAGGCCTTGATAGTCGAGGTTCCTTGTTCGAACCCAGGTCGCAGAATTCTTCCTTCCATTTTTCGAAAGAAAAATTAATTCACCATATATTGTCTATTGGAAACAAATCTGGACTGCAGGTAGGCCAATTTAACACCCGAATTCGTCTATTGTGTAGCCACTGTCCTGTAATGCGAGCCGTGTGGGGTTTAGCATCATCTTGTTGAAATAGAAAGGGACGGGTTCCAAAAAGACGTCACCGAGAAGGAACATACCTTCTTCTAAAATCCCAATATGTGTTTCTGCATTAACGGTGCCATTGCAGATGTGCAAATTTCCCAATCCATTGGCACTCGTGCAACCCTGACCATTACTGAAGCTTGCTTCTGTACAGCACATCGGTAACAGGAAGGATTGGCCTTTTTCTCTTTGGTCCTAAGTACACGCCGACGATTTTCAACAACAACAACCGTAAATGTAGATTCATCGGACCACAAAACATGTTGCCACTGGCCGTTAGTCCTCTTCCGAAGGGTGTGTGGCCAAGCCAGGCGCCTGTTTCCGTTGTGTGTTTATGAACAGCTTTCGTTTTGCATAATAGAGCTTCAACTTATATTTTGTGATGTAGAGACGAAAGGTATTCAACGATAAAGGTTTTTGATAGAATCCTCGAGCCCATTTCGCTATTTCTGTCAGTGTTGAATGTCTATTTTTAATGCAGTGACGTCTCAAAACTCGAAGATCACAAGCAGTCAGAAATTGTCTTCATCCTTGCCCTTTACGAACAGTGGTATTTCCACTTGTCCTGTACCTATTAATAATATTATGAACTGTAGTTGATGGAAGTCCAAAATTCCTGGCTATTTCACGCTGAGATACGTTGCTTCTAAATTGTTGGTTTATTCTATTGCGCATACGTTGACCCACTGCCTTGCCTCTACCCATGTTGTCATGTAAATGACTGGCCGCACATTGCAGTTTGCATTTAAACAAGGCAAAGTTATGACGTAATGTTCTCCAGAAGTTTCGAAAATATTCATGTCACTTCTATGGTTTCCGGTGTGGTCTTTTCCTTCCCTCCCAACTATTATGATGCATGTTGTCAATGACAATTTCATTAAAAAATTATATACGACCAAGAAAGAGATGGCCATTTATAAATTGTACATATTTTACTTCAGTCACTTTAAATGCATTTATTATTTTTAATTTTGCTAATATAGATTTAGACAATTGTTTTATTTGCATTTTTCATATTGTCCCAACTTTTATGGAATTGGGTATTGTACCTTTAGTTGAACTCTACGTTTACAATAATGCAGTTTAAATAAATTAGCATCTCATATAAGTTAAAATTACCATTTCAGAAAAGAAATATTAGAGATATTATATACCTCCATTCCCCCTCTCACCTCCGTGCCAAAATATATTAAAAAAAGTTCTTTTCACATGCTATTTTTTGATGCATTTGTACTTTAATTCTTATATAACCCAAATGAAAAATAGTTGGGGCACTGTAATTAAAAAAAAGTTTGTGAAACGTTATTCTTTTAATTCATCAAATATGATTAAACGAATAAATAATTATTTTTAATAGAATATCTTAGCCTTGTTTATCCTCTAATATTTTTAGAGGTTTCATTAAATAAAGTTATTGTAAAGAAAAATATCGATAAACCAAATTGATAAGACAAATAAATATTGGGACTCTTCCATCCTGACCAGAAATGGTTTATACTTTATGTAAATTCTGTAAATCTTCCTACAAATCCTGAATGAACTCATCCTTGCGGTGTTAATTTGAATACAGAAATTTAAAAAAACTGGTTTTTTTTCTTCAAATATTTCGTTTTTTTGAGAAAATGGTACGTGGTAAAGCAATGATGAATGGTATGCGGGGTATCATTATTCAGCTAAACTCTGAAGGCAAGAGTATACGTGAAATTGCTTCTATTTTGAACATTCCTAAATCATCGGCTGCCAAAATTGTAAAAAAACAATGAAAAGAGAGGAACTACAGAATCTTTAAAAGGTTTTGGTCGTCCAGCAACAATAACTGAACATTAGCGATCCTTGAGACGCATCATCAAGGAAAATCGAGGAGGACCAATTTCAACGTTATTATTGAAATTGAAAGAAATGACCAAGAAAAATGTTTCCATAGTCTTGTCGCTTATACAGAGTGGTACAAATAAAAGTAGCCTCGCATGAATTGCAGAGAAACCAACCTAACGCCGTAAGCAATCACCAGGCTGTCCCATTATCAGCGCTGCAGGTATATACCGAGAAGCGCATCATTTGAACGATTCTTAGCTGAAAAGGTGGTGCTTTCGGTGCAGCAGAGAATCTTCATTGTTGATAATTAAGCAAAAACCAACTCCTGGAAGCAGTGTAGTGATTTGTTTGCTCAAAACTTTATGGATGAGAAAATTCCAGCAAAACGTATGATGCAACTTTTAATAAAGTGGCGGGACACAGGTTCTGTTGTAGAATCACTCCAAAACGAGTAAGAAATCCACAAAATGTCCAAACTCTCCAAACGATGATGCTACAGAGTCCAAGCAAATCAACGCGCAGTTTGTCTCAGCAGATAGGAATTTCTAGAAGATCGTGCGGACGCATTCTGCACGACGATTTGAAGATGCGACCATACAAAGTATCCGTGGGTCCATTAACTGAAACCAGTGGATTGCCGTCAATGTCTTCAGTTTTTTAACTGGCTATTTCAAGAAATCACAACGAATGGATTGGGCATGCAGCTGTTTTTTTCTGATGAAGCCCGGTTCCATCTATCTGGCTATGTCAACTCGCAGAACACCGGCACTGGTCGACCACTAATCCTCAAGAATATCATCAAACTCCTTTGCACGACCAGAAAGTTGCGTATTGTGTGCAGTTTCTGCTCGACGCATTCTTGGTCCAATCTTCTTCCGTGAAACGGTGAACGCAGCACGTTACATCGCAAACATCTTTAACCCATTCGTCAATCAATTAACTGAGGAGGAACTAATGTACGGCTACTTTCAACGCAACAGCCCATACTGCACATCTTACACTGGACCGCATTCATGAAGTGTTTGAACCTGAGAGAGTTGTTAGCAGAGGTCAGGACGGAGTTGGTCCAAGCTCCAAGATCACCAGACCTCTGTTTGTGATTTCTTTTTGTGGGGTGCTCTAAAATCCAAAGTTTATCGGAACAATCCTCGCACACATGAAGAACTGAAGCAAAACATAGTTTCTGAGATTGAGGCTATCTCACAGTCTCAACTACTTTCTGTATTTAACAACTTATGACCAGAGCTCAAAAGTGTCACAAGGTGAATGGTGATCACTTTCAGCATCTCCTGTAATCACTTCAACCTTGGTTTGTTGATGCAGAAGACAAACAGAAAATAAAATAAAACAAAATAATAAATAAAGTCCCATTAAAAATAAAAAAATAAACAAGTGTTAAAATCAAAGGTATTCCAAAGTTCCAAGAAATGTTGACTTTTCACTTTATTTGCTCTAAAACCATGCAATGGTCATAGAACGGTGCATAAAAAAACTCATAACGGTGCGTCTCTCGCTATTAAGCTGCTGTGATAATAATGGGACAGCCCAATCATTGCTTACGGTGTTAGGCTGGTTTCTCTGCAATTCGTGGGAGGCTACTTTTATTGGCACCACCCTGTATATTTACAAGCTAGGTTACAAATTCTACAAGGTAAGAATTTGTGATATGAACAAAAGCTGTATTGTTCTTGAAAATTACTTTTTCATTATAATCTTAGTTCCGTATATCAATTTTAGGCAAAGGAGAAACCATTACTCTCACAAAGGCAGAAAATAAATCGCCTATCTTGGGCTAGACAACATGAAAACTGGACAATGCAACCAATCATTTTTACGTAGTGACGAGTCAAGATCTACTGGAAACAATCCGTATCCGCATCATTCAAACATAATCAGGAAGAAGGATGAAGCATTCAACCCTGGCTGGATCAAGCAAACAATCAAATTCCCAGCAAGTGTGATCTTATGGGATTGTTTCATCAAAAGCTGTGGGGCAATTGAAACTTATTGATGAGACGGTAAATGCACTAAAACACCAGGCCATTTTAGAGACAACTACCATCTATCAAAGTTATTTGGTAAGCGCAAATTTATATTCCAGCAGGATGTCGCTGGATACCACATGGCCAATTCAACTAAATCTTGACTAGAGCAGCATAAAATTGAAACTTTGCCAGGAAATAGCCCAGACCTTTCACCTAATGAAGCGTTATGGGGGAAAATGAAAAAAAATTGAAACAAAAACCTGAATCAGCTTTAGCCGTATTGAAAGAAAAAATCCAAATATATGGAATTCCATGGCGTTACAAGTGTGTCAAAAACTGTTTAATACTATGCTGATCGTATAAAAGCTGTAATCTCTGCAAAAGTTCGAAATATTAAGTTTAATGGCCCAACTAACGTGGATGGCAATGTCTTCCAAAAAAATGGCTTCGATTTTTTTGTCAGGATGGCAATGTCCTAACATTTGTCTTTAAGGTTTTTTTTATCAATTTTTTTCCTTTACAATAATTTTATTTAATTTAACCTCTAA
This sequence comes from Rhysida immarginata, assembly GCA_023313115.1. NCBI lineage: Eukaryota > Metazoa > Arthropoda > Chilopoda > Scolopendromorpha > Scolopendridae > Rhysida > Rhysida immarginata. Next base: position 1,325,159 of record JAHWFO010111394.1, on the reverse strand, counting down.
AATATTAGAGGATAAACAAAATTAAGCTATTGCATTAAATAACAAATAAAAAAGGGAAGGAAAAATTCTGCGACCTGGACTCGAACCAAGGACCATGCCTATAGCTGGCACTGCTCTTACCAATTTAGCTATCGCGGATATTTTTCCTTCCCTTTTCTATTTGTTATTGCGATATGCTTGAAGTTTCTTCAGTTATCTTATTGTCTTCTGTTGGAGTTAAATTTCATAAATTTATTTGATGGTTTAAGGGCAAGGATGATAAACGATTTTCGAGTCGAGTCGGGGACTTGCTCTGCCGATTGAACTGCTTGCTGGCTTCAGGGAAGCCAATTTAGATATGAACCGATATCCGTGGTAGCTCAATTGGTAAGAGCAGTGCCAGGATGGGCATGGTCTCTGGTTTGAGTCCAGTTCGCAGAATTTTTCCTTCCCTTTTCTATTTGTGATATATTTGAAGAAGTTTCTTCAGTTACTATATTATCTTCTGTTTGAGTTATATTGCATTAAAAATAATTTGTTCGTGTATACATTTTTGATGAATTAAAAAATAACGTTTCACAAACTAGTTTTAATTTATCTCTCGACTATTTTTGGTTTGAGTTGTACAGGGTGATGCAAAAGTCAGAAAAACTTTGGAAGGCATTTTGATTGTCAAAGAATTTGATTGGAATCGCTCGAAGTAGATAAAAACAAACAAACAACTGGAAAACAAACGACGACAATATCAGTCTTTTGTCGTTATGTAGTTGACTTGGAAAACATTAATATACGCCTATTCTGTTTCAAATAAACCATTAAGTAATGATATAATAAAGTACCAAAAGGCTAAACTAAACCAGTCGCGGAACCAAATTTATCAACTGGCAAAAACAGTAATTAATCATGCAGTAATTAATTAACGTCCCTACAGAGTTCGGACGTATCTTTGAACCCATTTGGATTATCTTTAATTTTACCCAAGTTGTTTGATATATTACATGCAATATTTTTGCATTGAAAGTTTCAATGAACCATTATGGTTCCACTAAACCAGGTTCCTTGGAACCAATTTCCACCATCATTAATTTTACATTATATTCATTCATGACACATCATTCCAAGCGTTTGATATATTACATGCGATATTTTAGCATTGAAAGTTCCAATGAACCACAATGGTTTTACTAAACCAGGTTCCTTGAAGCCAATTTCGACTCGCATTATTTTACGTTATATTCATTCATGACACCTCATTCCAAGTCGTTTGATATATTACATGCGGTATTTTAGCATTAAAAATATTTGAGGGTGTCATAAGAATACCATTAGAGCACGTGCCATTATTTCGATTTCAAACATTTTCAAAATGGTTCATTCCTGGAACCATATTTTATTAATTGGCGAAAATAGTAATTTATATTCGTGTCTATCTCGTCAATATGATTTGTTTGATATAGGGTAGATGTACCAGTAATTGACAGTTTACGACATTACTTTGAAACGAAATTGTGTACGTAAATCAAATTGCATTTTGAAATTTTTCTTGTTATACCATTGAATAGTACATAAAATGCAGAATGTGCCAATCCCTAAACAATTGTTATATTTTTAAAAGCTATTAAGTTATTATATTTCTTCCTAACTAATGCATGAATCACCAGTAGTTGACAGGCAGTTTTACCAGTAATTGACACTATTTTAATTACACGTTTTTATTAGATATTTTTACTATAAAAATTGACAACATTTAAAAGTGGCTGATGAAATCAAGCATTTTTAAGAATATGTAAAGTATTTAACATTAACTAAAATTGTGCTTTTTAAAACTTATGTTGTTCATATAGATCGTATATTTTTTTCCTTTGAAATAATAAATAAAATAAGTCCACTCCCATGTAGAGTGCAAGGACCATAGAAATGGTGTTTTCCAGTAGTGCAATATCATCAGATCTTGGCCAACAAATTGTTGTAGAAAAACTTGACTTTTGACGATTGTTTTCCTACTTGCAAAATTCATCCAGTTCATCCCATGCTACTTCTTATCATAGTAATTAGAAAACCAGTAGTAGTTTTCTTCTCAGAAGATAACTTGTCCTGGGGTATTTATTGTTCATCTCTCTGACAAGATTCAGGACCAACAAAAAGTATCGGCGAATAGGGCCTAGAAGATATGTCAAAGTGGGTGAACTAGAAATTGATAGTCAGGTTCCTGTAATTGACACAGCTAGGCCAATTACTGGAAATTAAGAAGTTACACTTAAAACCAGCATGTTTCCTTTATTATTACCCTACATTCTAGAACACATTGATATATTTTTGGTCGTTTTTTTTAAACACAGAAATTATCAATAATTGACAGGTCATGTCAATTACTAGTGACACTACATATCTGGGTTCTAGTAGTTGACAGTGGGTTAAAACAGTTAACACATTGGTCATCTGAAATTCTTTTACTACTAGAAGTATTGTCCACTGATCACACAAAAAGGTTCACGTAAAATTAATAATTATTGCATGCCATTCATGAAATAAATTCAAGTAATCAAACACTCGCGTAGTGGTTCATTACAAGGTTTTTTCGACTCGGTAAGGCATTGAACAATCAACATGTTTGTGGCCATAATTGGGAGCAATGTTCCTAATTTTTTGCTCTTCTGGGAAGCCTAATACATTGCTTAATACGACGTGTCAACACCAATCAATTTTTTTGCCTTGTTACTTTATTACAAGCCTTTAAATCGTGAATTGTCAATTACTGGTGCACTGTCAATTACTGGTACTACTTAATATATTTTCCCATTGAAAATTGCTTGGCGGGAAAATTGAGGTACCATTTGTGCACGTGCCAATGAACCGATTTAGATAATTTTGATTGGTTCGTGCCATGATTTCATCGATTGACGAAAACAGATTTTGAAAATCTTTCATAGCCTCGGAGGAGTTAGTTACGGACGGACGGACAAACAGACAGACAGACACGTTTCCCCATACTGACAGCATAAAGCACCTTTCGGTACTTAATAAACATCTTTAATCCAATATTGGCGACGTGGAAGTGGTCTAAGGTTGTGTTAGTTTGCCCTTACCTCATTTATCTGAATTAACACTGGTAGTTACATTTTATGTTACAATAAGTAATTCAAATAAAAATGAACATACTTGTAATTAAAAAGGTTGAATGTATTAAATTATGTGAATAATCCATGTTAAATTAGTTTAAAGCCTGAACTCCGCTCCAACTTGCCAGGAAATTAAATTGATGGCTTCCTAGTACGAAACGAAAATGTTTTCGTGCAGCATTCGCCCCTCTTCAAAGTTATCAACATTTTAGAATAGACATTTTATCAATTTGGTTAAGCTACTGAGGTAGATAGATAATTCCTTTTTATTTAATAGGGTTATTGTGCTATCGAAATGGATAGTACGTTCAAGCTAAGAGTTCGGCGTCCATTCATAAATGGGCTCGAAAAACAAACGAGCTGATGTACAGTACAAATAAATGCGCACCCGTGTGTCATACGAAAATTACATACGAAATTCCCGACGAAAAATTGAAAAATTCCGTAACGAAAAAAAAAAAAAAATTTTCGTTTTCGTAGTTTTTGATTTTGTACGAAAAATCACAAACATTAAAATTTCAAAATGTCATATTCAAAAATAAGCGTTGCTAAATGAAAACTTAAGTAATTAAGAGTTCCGTTTATTTTCTGTTTAAAATGATTTTACTTGAAATTTGATGAAAGTTACTTAAAATTCGTCAAATTTCAACAAAAATCGTTAACAAACTGGAGTTGACAATAATAGAACAAAGAAGAAAGAAGTAACCACTATACCACAATGATAATTTATTGACACCATATTCTTCGTCTATGTAATTGTAACCGGATTGTTATTCGGAGAATTTTCTGTTATATAAACCGAATGTTAACCTGTTTCTACATGAGAAACAGGTCTGACCATCTGTAATACGCTGACGAAGGCGGTGTGGCCGCCGAAATGCGCATACGTGCCAATAAAGTATCGTTGTGGAATAGTGTTTACCTCTTTCTTCTTTGTTCAAAAATCATTATTTTAATCAGAAAAGGCACAGGATTTCAATTTTTCATATTTTGACCTGTCTGATTTAATTTTTGCATAACCATTTGTTCCGTAAATAAGTCGCACGCGAGAAATCGTTGAATCAAAACTTTCCCCGTTCTTCTGATATATTTTTATTAGTTTAAAATGAACACAAGTTTCCATTTACTTTCATTTTATATAAATTTATGATTTCGATTACTTTATTTTACTGCGTACCCATTCTGGTGTCAAAATTTGTAATGCACTGTTGGGGACGGCTCTTCACGATGGAGAGTCTGCAGGTGATATTTTCAATACGAAAACAGGATGAAGTTGTGGATTATATCAGCTACCTAAAATTAAAATCTATTAGCTTACCTAAAATCTTACAATACTTAATAGACCGTTATGTAAATAATAAAATTAATTCGAGGTCTGATTCAAGAAAACCTAGGCTTGACTCTTGCAGCTAGATCTCATGTACAAGGTGATTATAATTAAAGTCACTTTGTAAAAATGCTATAAAAAAACAACCATGAGTCCGAATGACTTCAAATTTGGACTGAGCATTCTTGAAGAAGGGGCATTTGATATGGGATAAGAAAAAAATAGTTCCAAAATTTATCACTAGATGGCGCTGTAAGCGGCATA
>JAHWFO010111394.1:1223100-1315470 GCA_023313115.1 Rhysida immarginata | reverse complement strand
CCCCCCCCCCCCTGTTATTCTGTTGCCATTAAATTGATGGTGGGAAGTTTTTAATGGAGATGACGAAAGGTATGTAGAAAAGAAAAAAAATCCTGTCTCTTTCTCTCTGTTGTCCATATAGGTCAAGGCTTAGTTATTTGCACGGAATTAGCTCCGGCCATTTGTTGTCGCCCCTTCCTACCCCTCCGCAAGGACCCGTGTCCAATCGATTTCACCTTCTCTCTCTCTCTCTCTCTGTCTCTCTCTTTCTAAACAGACCAACTTTTCATTAGCCATGCGTTAGTGTGTTCGTGTTTCTCGTTCTTTCTTTGTTATTTTTGTCTTTTTTTCTTTCCAAGCCAATGCCTTTCATAAATGTGTGGCGTTATTATAAAAGCCGCATATCATTCGACGGAGAAACTAACTGTAATTTTCAGCGAAACGGCGCCTTCAATGGTGAATGATCCGTTGGCGTGACATGTCTTTCGATCCCGGGTTCGACTCTCGGTGGCGGAAGAAGAGGGTTACGAAAAATACACAGCGATTTATGTTATGTGCTGTTTGATCACTGCATGTTAAAAGCGGAATTTACTGTTTCCCCATGAATCTATACAACCACAGCAGTTGCGAATGGGTCGTTAAATTAAACAGTGCAACCACAACCACAGAATGGGACTCTCTCCCTCTCTTCTACACTCTGAGCGATCGAAGTCTGCAAGGGTCGCCCTTTGTTGAAGGAAAATTTTAAATCGATAAATTAAAAAAACATTGGTATCTACACTGCATTATTAATTCTATTTATATATGAAAAAAAGATTTTGCATACAAGAGATAACAATTGTTCAGCACTTAAATAAACAATTTACAATAAGTAAAAATTACACATATAATTAGAGCCTTAATTAGTTAAGATAAAAAAAATCTGTTTTAAATCTGCAGTTCAAAATGATGAACTCGATTCATTCCTTGTTTTAGATTAGGGTTTATTCTGCATTTTCTGTATTCTTCAAAAGTTTATGTGGCAATCATTAGTATTTATAATTTTTAAAGTATGTATTTACTATACACACATCCTGGTAAGAATGAACTAAAGTTGAAATACGCATGCGTTGGTTTTACCGTTTCACCATGTCGCTCCAATTCACCATAATGAATAAACCCGTTCTCTTCGTATATTAGTTTTATTCATTCATTAGTACTTTAGGCTGACGAAATATATTAATATAGCAATTGTATATTCTAATAAATATTTTTGGTAAATGAATTTTGAGGTGAGTGTGTATATATATGAAAATCTACATTTACACTGGCGGTAAATGAAAAGTGTACACCTGCAAAGGATGATACCACATTGTTGAGATTTTATGTTCAGAGTTCTGCAAATGAGACAACACTGTGATCACAAGTACTACCTCGTATAATATTGTTTATTGAAGATAGAGGATGTCAATTTTTTTCCTCCCAAATTTTACTGACATGTATTCCCATGCTGCAATCCAACCTGAACTCTGGCCCGTATTCGATCATACAGATGAGGAATATCATCGTGAGGAATGTCGTTTCATGCTCCTCCACATGTAAGTTTAACTGGACGAGGGTCGTAGGCAGTTGATGGGGACAGATGAAACGTCCTGCAACCCAGTGCCACACAGCCAGTTGGCCAGGGAAGCTGACGGATATGCAGCAAAGTGTTTTTTAAACTTTTTGTCTCGGGACCCCCTTTCACGCAAAAAAATTCCAAAGGACCCCCGAACCATGGGTTTTATAATGCGGATCGGGGGTCCTTGTTTTTGGACTCCGTATTTTATATGTTTTACATGTTCAATGAATTTTCGCGCCCCCAAGAATTTTACCGACCCCCACATTAAGAAACACTGCAGTAGAGTTACACGAGCTCGTCAACAGGTTAACATTAATCAGGTATAAGTAATAGGGGAAAATATCTTCGCATTGTATGATGGGTACAGCTGCCATTTTTTGAGGGCAAGAGGAAGGCAATCCTATACTCATCGAAGTGCGCCGTTTTTGCCCGACTTGTTATTGTACAGGGTAAGGCAGCGTTCATAGTAGGATATTAACAGCACACCATTAGAATGTAAATGTAATTTATTTATTATCTCCTATGTAAGTTAATAGTTAAAGGTATGCCATTTACAAATGTGTAAGTCATTGACTATTGCGTGGATTACTTTTTGAATATGACTCCTGTCAAATGATGCCCCCTCTGCACAACACATTCATCTAGACGGCGTTGGAAGCTTTCCATAACTCGGCTTAACGTATTCCCTGGGACATTGCCCAGGGCAGTTCTGATGCGATCCTTCAACTCAGGAATGGTGGCACAACGTGTTCGGAAAACTTCTTGCTTGAGGTAGCCCTAAAGGAAAAAGTCTGCACATGAAAGATCAGGTGATCGAGGCGGCCAGGAGATGTCACCATAACGAAAAATTACTCTCTCCGGAAAGGTCTGTCGCAAGAAAGCTATGCAAATTCTGGCTGTATGCGAGATCGCTCCGTCTTGTTGAAACCACAATTGGTCGATATCCACATTCAACATTTATTCCAATAATCATTATTCCAACGCCACTTAGATGAATGTTTTGTGCAGCGGGCAAATCATTTGACAGGACTCGTATTCAAACATTAATTAACCCAATCAAATATTGACTTAAAAATTAACAAATGGCATACTTGTAACTACTATTTGACATAAAGAGCAATAAATAAAAAGCATTTATTTCCTACTGGTGTGCTATTAATATTACGCTATGAACGCTGCCGCACCCTGTAGAAATTGAAAATTCAATAGTGATCTTAAAGAAGGGCTATGCAATTGAACTGAAAAAAAAGCTAAGTGTTTTTTAATAATAGAATTTTCCTCTTTAAAGATGAAGAGTTCTCTTTCGTTTCGTGATGGGTTGATTCAAAGTGATGCGCGTAAGTTTTCTTCTACGAACTGGCTGAAAAAATTGAATGAAAAGAGGAAACGGCAACATGATTTTGGCAGAAATCATGTTGCAAAAATCATGTTGCATTACTGGCACTGTTTTTTTTTAATGAATCGAAACATACCAAACATTGAATCACTTTACTTACAAGTCTGGGATCATATCCCAGGTGAAGTGTTTGAATGCTCTCTTGGTCAAAATGGCCATTGAAATGAATACTGCAAATCTATAAAACATTACAAAATATGTATTATAAATCCTTAATATAATATATTTAATGTGGATTTTTTTTTTTTCAATTTGACTGTCGCGCATTAGACAGTCACTAGAAACTCTCATTATTGGACTGTAGTACGCTAATCTAACATACCTTAGCAGATTTTCCATGCTTATAATCGTTTCTTTGGATTGCCGCAAACCACATGCGCTTTCTTTCCTCAGACCTGGGAAATCTATGCAAGATAAGGGTTGCAAACACGGACAGTCTTCATGAAGTAACTCGTGGAGAGAGCACATTTGTTTTTTCCAAATGTGTAATTTTTTCCAGTTATTTTTACACCCAACTACTGCACAGCACACTCCATTAGACCTCGACGACATCGATGTAATTTTTTGTTCTTGGAGACCAGTCAAATATTATAAATTGTTGGGTGTTTATGTTGTCGTGTAGTGTGCGCGAGCGATGAACTTAGAAAACACACACACCCTTAATGGCCAGCTCAGTGGCGGCGCCCGACGGACTCGGGTGGAACTGAATAAAGCAAGTGGTGAATAAAGAACTCTTTATACAGGAACTCTAGTAAAACTGCGAAGTTTACAAGAGATTAATTTAATTTTATTAAAAGTTTTTTAGATGGTTTCACTTCAATTTAATTTTCAAAACCTAGAATTTTAAGCAATTTAAAGGCTTATTTTAAATATATTTTGAAGAAACACGAGGAAACCACTTTTCCACATAAAATATTTAATAGGATAAATGCACATTTCGGTAGCCAAGCTGCCTTCTTCAGCATATAAGGGAAGCTTCGATCAGAGTAGACTAGCTTGGCTGCCGAAATGTGCATTCATCCTATTAATATTTTTTGTTTCCTCGTGTTTCTTCTAACGTCCGTCCAGATGACTTCTATATTTATTGATATTTTGAAATTTTAATTTTTAATTCGTAATTTATTTCATATATTAAGATGAATAACACTCCTTTAATTAAAAAGACAATAAATTAAAATAAATAATAAAAAACAATGAAAAAAGTCACCCAATTGGTAAAGTAAAAGTTGAAGGACGAAATATTCATTCTGTCTTCTGTGTTTTTTCTGTGTTTCATCTGAGTTTCTCCACAAGTCCTGTGTTTCATTTATATTTCGTCCTTCAACTTTTACTTTACCAATTGGGTGACTTTTTTCATTGTTTTTTATTATTTATTTTAATTTATTTGTCTTCTTTTAATTAAAGGAGTGTTATTCATCTTAATTAATATATAATTATCACAACTCCTACGTTTATAATGTAATTTATTTCAATTTATTATTTCAAAATACATAAATTCAAAATGTATAAATTCAATTTGATTTTATTCATAAAAAGTTAAATATATGTTTTTATTAACACGGAAATTAATGACTTTTCTGTTTTATTTCTACCAAACTATTAGCAACTGAATTCTTTAACAAAAAAAAAAGTAAAATAAAAACTGTACACATTTATTTCAATTAATAATTTTTACTGTTGCTAACAATTAATTGGATATATTGTGAAGGCTGTGAGATGTGTATCACATCCTTTGTGATATGTATCTAAATGAAGAAAATTTCATGTGCCAAAGATGCACAGGGCCATCAACAAGGACAGGGACAAACGTTTACACTACGGATCCAGTAAAACTACTTTTACCATGGTTTACACTGTTTAAAACTAAGCTAATTGCATGTGCATTTTATGAGAATGTTTCTACTAATTAATATGAGAATGTTTCTACGAATGAAATCTAGATATAATGTAAACAATTTCAATTTTTAAAAACTAAAATTATAAAGTTTAATGTAGAATCTTGTGTCACTGCAGTTGCTATGCTTCTTTTACATCTTGTTTCTCAGTCCTGTTTAAAAACTTTTTATCACCTTGCAGAGAATACTTCCAGCTATTTAGTTCAGGTCTTCTAATTCGTTTTCATTTAAGGCTTTGGCTGAAGGCAAACAACTGTTGTCTGTTCTTTATTTAATACTAGAAGAGGTACCCGGCGTTGCCCGGGATAATTACACTTGCACAAACTTTTCCTTTCATTGTTAGTCATGAGATATTGATTGTTGGTCCATGCAGAGCGTTTGTGAATTGCGTGTTGATACCATTGTTGATACCTATTGTTGTACAAACTTTGCCTTGCATTGTTGGTCATGAGATATTTCTCATTAATATGCCTTGCCATAACCATGAATATCGATTTTTTATCGATATTTATTATTTTTCCGAAATCTGAGGTAGACAGTGACCTTCCTCATGCTTTAAAGGTCATGTATGCGAAATTTTATCAAGATCGGAATAAAACTGTAGATTTGTATAAAAAACGTACAGACCCACAGACAGACCCACAGACCCACAAACATCCTTCTTTATATATATAGAAGAGATTTCTTCTGAAATGTTTATCGGAAAAAGTTGGACCACTGCTTGGCATTTGGGTAACCGGTCTCTACCAAATAATTTGGATCATATATGCATGAAATTTTGGTCCTTGCAACCAAGCCAAGTATTTTTTTTTTTTTGAAGAAAACCTGAAAGCTGGTGCATATTCGTTCTTGTAAAGCTTGTTCGTGTTCTTGACTAAAATCTTCCAATAACTGTTTATAAATTTTTTCACTCTGTGCTCCCCTTATACTTTTTATTTCTATATTTTTATAATTTTATTGACTGCATTCATGATCATTCCAGGGAACTTTTTTCACGAATATGAACACTGAAATAATTAATATGTATTTTGATTAAAAAAAAAACATTATTTAAATTTCTTTGATTGAGAAAAGATTATTAATATATTTTTGCAATTTTAAATTTTTTAACAGTATGTGGATTTAAAATTTTTTTTATAATTTTTTATAAACGTATGTGATTTTTTTTTTAATTAGAGAAAACACTGCTATGAAATGCACATGCAAAAAAAATTAATAGCTTTAGTTTTCAACAGTAAACTTCTGTCTCTGTCCTTGTTGATGGTCCTGCTACTTCTTCCTGCATCTTTTTCTTTTCTTCATTTTCATACTTAACACGAAGGCCGTAACACCACTCCTCACAATATACGGTGCTAGCAATATCAAAAAATTATTAATTATTGAAATAAGAAATTTGTACATTTGAATTTTTTTTAAGAGGATTTTACTTTTTTTTTTTTTCCTATTGTTAAAGAATTCAGAATAGAACACAGCTGCTATCAGCTTGGTAGATATAAAACTAACAAAAAATTCATTAATATCTGTGTTAATAGAAACATGTATTTTAATTTTTTGTCAACAATAAAATTAAATTGAATTTATACATTTTGAATTTATGTATTTTGATATAATAAATTGAAATAAAATGCTTCATTAAAACTTAAAATTATGTTTATTAAATACAAACATTCAATAAGAAAATATAAAAAAATTATATAAATTAAATATTAAAAATAATTTATACAGAGTGGGCCAGAAAAAAGGATTCATGAAAATTTACTAAGTTCGATGGGTTTGGTCCAATGGGGGTGAGAGGTATTTAATCACCTATAATTGTCAATCCTTTGTTGCAACAATGTAATTTTTTTTCTTTCGTGAAATTATGGTTGAGAGAGTTTTCAATAAACCATTATCTCCTATTTTTGAATGGACACTTCTCATGTTACATTGCTGACTGACCCCCATTGGACCATACCCATTGAACTTAGAAAATTTTCATGAATCCTTTTTTCTGGCCCACTCTGTATAAAATAAAAATATTTGAAACAATTCTTTAAATTATAAAAATTTGAATCAAAAGAGCAAACAGCTGTGCAATTTTAATTATCCTGTCACAGACGAATTAGTCTATTCTAAATCACGTGAAAATAATTTTTTTTTTTGCAATTTTCCTTACTCAGAAATTGATTAACAATGCAAATGGAAGCTATACATTGTTCCTCATGCCTGTTATTTTTAAAACACTTTTAAATTTAAAAAGGCAATAAAAAATATTTTATAATGGAAAATTAGTATTGCTTTCAGTTTTATTTTTCTGAAGCTGGCGCCACGTCGATGTAGATGGCGCCACGGATCTTTGACGTCATCTGGAACAAAGTAGGGAGACAACTAATTCGTCGAATGCAACGTCCATTAACCTCGGAAATTCGTTATTTTAAAAACGCGATTCGATAGAGCTTCATTTATGCTGGATTATGCAGCAAAAAGTTTCGTTTGTGCAAGAATAGTTTAGGAGCTATAGCGACAAAAAGTTAGGGAAGGAGAGGGGGACCAGTTATTCGTCCATCATAGAATGCTACTTGTGTAACAAGTCGGTTCGTGAGATTTCTATCCTTCTAAAAACACGATCCGACGAGAAATACCCCCCGTAAAAACACCCTGGCGCTCGTAAAAACACCCCGTACAACTATAGAGACCGCAATTAAATTGGGCAAGCTTTACTGGCGCTAGCATCGCAACGATAGAGAACGCAACTAAATTGCGCAAGCTTTACTGGCGCTAACATCGCGAAATTGACATGTTTAGGGCGATCGTGAGGATTTTACCACGTTTAAACTCGCGTAAGACCGATCAGTTTGCGAAGACGGGAGCAAAATGCTCAATTTTGTTGGTATCAGCAATAAAGTAGGACACAACACAAAACTAGTTTTCGTCGCTTTCTAAAGAACAGACGGCGCGAACCCTAACAGATGGTCCTGTTTTTAAACACTAGAGCGGAACTACTCATAAGTGGGTCTTACGGTGGGAACTCTAACAGCTAGTTCTATTTTTGAACAGTGGTGCTACTTGAAAGTTGCGGTCACTGAGGCATTATGATTGCGCAGTGGGAGACCCAGGGAGTAACAACAGTGCAACCACGACCTGGCAGGCCAAGAAATTCAGAGATCGTCGAGTGCTTGCACGTGTAACTCGGGAGTAATCGAAAGTTTTCTGCTGAAATGATTGCTACAGAGTTCAGAAATTCTGCTCCCTGTATTTCTGTTCAGGATAAATCTTTATTATTCTCTTAATTTTGACAAGATAATAACCATCATAAAGTTGATTTTTTTCACCGTCTAACCATCCTATGTTCAATTTTTATTTATTATAAAATTGTAAGAAATTTAAAAAACTCAGTTGTAACGAATCTGAAGATGTCCGAAAGGACGTAAGTCGACTAATTCCAAATGAATAAAAATTGGTATTGTAAAATGGACGTTTTTTGAATAATTAACAACATAGAATACAACGTGAGATATAAACTGAATAATATACAAATATTAAATATTATCTGGCCCAATGAACATTTCGAGTCAAGCCTTCTTCAGGGGCATGATACACAGTAAAATGAATCTTTGGGTTATATAATCTTTATATTATTCGTATATATTTTACAGTAAACATAGTCTTGATCTTCAGCTAATCTTTATGCAATGTAAGACTCTACATATATTTTAGAACTACTTTAAAAAAAATAGTTAAGATTAATTTTGTTAAAAAAATTTTCAAGTTTCGCGCCAAAATATCTTTAAAAAAATCTCAAATGAAGCGGGAAAAATGTTCAACTACGCATTTATGTTAGGATTGAAAGCATGCGAACACATCAAACAATGTGAAAAACGCGTTTTTTTTTTCATTCTTGGGGATGTGGGTTATAAAATCTTACATTTTTTGTTAGAATGATTGTGGAAAGCTTTCTGCTTTGGGGGGAATTTTAACATGCTTATCCCGCTAGAGCCTTTAATATTGAAAATCATATTAAATTTAAATTTCCCTCTTCACATTTAGAAAATCCAACTTACAAGGGAATCCCTCGAACATGTATGTCGCAGATTTCCACCAAATTGAAATATGTTGCTCATCTAAAGCTACCATAGATGCTTGCAAAATGAGAGTGCGAAATTTCTTTCTTTCAAAATAAACCGCGAAGACCAAAAAATTTAAGCACACATAGCCATACAAGGACTCCATTGTTAAAGTGGATAGGCTATGTGGGATTCCCTTATTAGTGGAATGCATAAAAAAACGATAAGGTTAAACCTTCTACAGTAGATTATTTTCTTCTATGCGAACTATGTGGGAACACTGCCGGGCCATTTAGTAGGTAGATTCTCCCTGTTCGTACAAATAGTTAGTCCACTCCGCTGATCGTACGTGAACTCTTTTGGGTATAAATACAGCTAATCAATCTTTCCGTCGATAGTTTAGACTTCAAATCATACAATAAGGGGAAAGGTTAAAGATCTAGCCTACTTTGAACCTGACATAATCGAAGGTGTACGACATGCTGTATGAAGCTTCTCCGAGACAGCATCTCCTGAATTTTTCTTGTATAATTGTCTCTAAGTATGCGAGAAGAATTCATCGCACGAAAAAACGTAAAGCCAGCGGTAACCTAGTGGAAGGACATAGTTCATTGATGACAGAACGGCGGAAGCTGGATAGACTTTCGCAAGCCAACAGCCAGACCACTGTTGCCCAATTACGTCTGAATTTATCCTTGTTGCTCAAGCACTATCTCACATCCTACCAAAGCATCCAACCATCTCGCACCGCATGCTGTTGCGGATCGAGTACAACTGCCGACGGCCACATCGCGCATCATTGGTATCGGAGACAAAAAAGAAAGCACGTCTTCTGTGGGGAAAGCAACATTAGCACTGGACCTCTATGACAAGGTTGCTTGGTCCGAAGTTCCCGGTACATCATGTCGACTTTGGCTCAAAGAACATGAATGTTCGATGACACAGGACCTTCCACAATTGTGAAAGCCGATGGGAGTAGTGCCACATGTGAGGAAACAAGGTGGGCCACTGATACTCCTAGATCGTCTCTTGATGCCAAAGCGTATGTAGGCATCGTTGCCGAGCAAGTGCATCCATTTATGTTGACATTTTAGCCGCAAGTAGATGGGTATTTCCAGCAGGATGATGTATCGGTGCACAAAGGCCGTTTCATCTTGGAATGGTTACAGGAACATGACTTTTCTTTGCTGCAGTGGCCCAGTCACCGAATCTCAATCCGATTTAACATTTATGGGATGAACTGGAGAGGAATACGCTCTTAACGCCTGCTCCTGGTCAAATGGACGAGAACCACGGGATATAATCGTGACTGCATGGTACACAATACCTCATGATCGCTTTCAGTACCTTGTTTGAATCCATTACTCGAGGAATTCAAGCTGTACCGAAGGCAAAATGAGGCACAACGTGCTAATATAGGTGAGTGTTCTAATAAGCCGGCCGGACAGTGTTATGTTGTCTCAGTTATAAATTATTGTATAACCCTCCTCCCAGAAAAAACGGTTGTTTGCAGTAAAGTAGGTATTAAAAATTTCATCTGTATGCTTCCTTTTTTTTATCGAGACACTCTTTTATCTATACATTTATTTCTATGTGAAGAAATTAGTCAATTAACGAGAAGGAAACAGTAATGTGATTTAATCCATATAAACAAATCTTTTGAGTTATTTAAAAAAATCATTTTGCACTTACTGGGTATCCCAAAAACGAGCGACGATTTTAAGAACTAATTAACGAAAAACGGAAGGCGATAGAAATGTATGGCTTGCTGTTATTCTTAGGAAACCAGGGAATATATTCGCATCAAGTTTCAAAATTAGTTACAAAGTTCGTCAACAGATACAGATGGCCCTGCTATACTCGTCCCGTCAGATCGACATTCTACGCCTCGCTCAGCATTCCAACTGAAATGTTTTTCCGGGCGTCTGCGAATTTTGTCCTCTGACTGCGCCACGGCGGTTATTTTGAAAACTTTATTTTACCAGTATTTCTCCCGTGAAAAAATCAATAAAAATATAAAATAATTATAACGGTTCACTATATTCGAGCAGCACTCACTTCCAGTGGTCATGTACACATGAAACAGTGTCGTAAAGCGCTACCATCTCTTTATGCTCAATTAATGCCATCTCTTGGTGCTCATAGAAAATTCACGCTAAATGCTAATGGCTATTATTTTCTTGTACAGAGGGTAGATTATCGCAGAACGATAATGTGCGGCACTTACTCCTTCGAGGGAATTTTGCGCCATCCCAGTAACTAACGGCTGCCACGGGATGACAGTAGCAGCCGGGACCGACGGCTTAACGTAACCTCTGAAGCATGGGGTGTTCATGATGGAAGAGCTGCTGGTGGATGAACCAACTAGTAGCTATCACCAGCTGCAGGACATCCAGCACTGGTCACTCAGCAAATGGGTCAGACTTAAGTCCCCCAACAGCTGTGCCCCAAATAGCCGTCCCTCCTAGCAGTGGTCCTCAAGCCACTGGCTGTCACCCAGCCAGCAGCTGGCCGCGTCATTATGGTTCATTGGAACTTTCAATGGAAAATATTGCATGTAATATATCAAACGATTTGGAATGATGTGTCATAAATGAATACAAGGTAAAATTAATGATAATCCAAATTGGTTCAAAAGTACGTGGTTTAATGGTAACATTATGGTCCATTTGAAACTTGCTATGTTAACATAGGGCAATTATAAATATGGTTCCGCGAATGGTTTAGTTTAACCTTTCGGTACTTGGCCATGTCATTCCTTAATGGTTTATTATTATTAGGATAGCGTTTCCCCGTCAGCAGCGCAATCTTGAAACTTGTAATGTAAATTTGAAACTTGGTGCGAATAAATTCTCTGGCTTCCTAAGCAGAACGCAGCAAACGTTACTTTCTATCGCTTTCCGTTTTTCGTTAATTGATTTTTCAAGCCGTCGCTCATTTTTGGAACACCCTGTTTATACAATATTTTATTTAATTATAATCTTTTAAGATAGAAGACTAGATTACAATTTTATAATGTTTTAGTACAATATTACTAAACATCTGTTTCTTTTTCTTAACTTCATTTAGATTTTGGATTTTATTAGTTATCAATATCATTTTCATCGGACTTGCTATCCAGAAATGCAGGTAAAGAACATAAAATTTTAAAATATTTTAAGTAAAATATTAACCATGGCTTGCATGATTGTGGTACTTAGTTTTGATGTTTACTTACATGTTATATTGAATGTTACATTAAAAAGTAGAAAACGTGAACTACACCGATTCAAAAGAAGAAATTGTGTTAGAACGAAAATGTAGCAAACCCTATAGTTCGTGCAATAGCTCGTTATTTCTACAGCTTTGCTACGTACAATACGACGCCTAGGAGTCAAAAAGACCGCGTGTAATGGCGGACAATATGTTCTTTAGAAAGATCTATAATGTACGTCATAAGCATCTCGCCAACAAATGGCAGCACAAATACAGTAAATTATAGCCCTGACATTCGTAAATCAGTTTTTGGAAGGATTTTGTTTCATGTGCATTGGAGACTGAGAAAATACTTCTGTCTTTGATTTTATGAGGTCGTCTGTGATTTTATCATGGACATTAAATTTGAGAACGAGTAAATTCGAGCAATGAGCAATCTGAAAGAGAACGTTCGGTGAAAGCGTCCATATTTGTGGCGTGAAAAAACTAAGCTCCACCACGAAAACACACCCTCTCACCGAGCTCTCCTCATACGTGAGTTTCTTGCGAAAAACTGTATGATTTCGCTTGCACGCCCACCCAACTCGCTAGATTTGGCTCCTGCAGACTTTGCTCTGTTTCCGATAATGAAGTTCCAGTTGAAAGGTCGCCGTTTTGATATGATTGAGCAGATCCAGTGCGAATCGCAGAAAGTGCTAGACTCGTTTCAACAAAAAGACTTCCAGGGCAGGAACGCTAGATTCATTGAATGGCTTCGCAAGAGGACTATTTGGAAGCAGAAACTGTAAATGTATTTAAATAAAGGGTTAATCTTCGGTATCTGCACAATCGCGCGATGACTGAATCCGCAAATTGAATTGTCGCGATACCTGTAACCGGCCGGGGGAAACCAACTGCCCCTTGTAACCAAATAGGTTGGGGTATATATCAGTTCGTTAGAGGGGGGGGGGGGTCTGGGGGGCGCAGCCCCCCATTCTCTAAAAAATAAATTCAAGTTGCGATTTGACTCGCGGTTGCGATTGTGCAGATACCGAAAATTTACCATATAAAGTACTTCCTCTTTAAATAAAAAAAATCCGGAACGTTTTGATTGCAGCTCGTATTTCTTGCAAAACAATAAAAATAGATTCGTTTTTTCTTTGTGATTATTTGAAGTAGTGCTAATTATTTGCTCCATTCTGTAATAAAGGACAACTGACATCACTCTATTCGCTAACGTTACGACGTATTTCATTTTTAAATATTTATTTCTACCCGAAAATAGCACGAGCGTCCCGGCCATCTTGGAAGCAATTTGCGACGGCTGAATCGTCACAGAGTGAAAGATTTAAATTTCACAATGCACACATGTAATCGTTTTGTGAGTGAAAATTGTTGACGAAGTGAATTTTATTCCATTGAAAGGTTGAAGTTACAATCGGCAAGAACGGGTGATAAGATTTTAATTATTTATTGGAATAATTTGGAAAAAAGAAACGCGCAGAGATGAAACAGCCAGCAGGGAATAGTATGGAGACTTGTTTACCGTTTCAATTCTGATTTACAGTGTTTTTGTAACGATAAAACTTTTACATAATTTCAGGTGACTACTCTTACATTTTATAAGGATGAATGATATAAGAAATTGTGCATTAATTCAACGATTTGTTTATGACGTACGTTAACAATTGTCAGGTTCTTACAAATGCAGAAAGTAAAGGAGAAAATAATTAATTGGCACGTACGTCTTAATTTCGTCTTATCAATCCTGTTTTAAATTGCTTCGATTAAAAAACAAACGAAAAGTTCTGCTTAGTTGCATTGTATAATACTGTTCGTTCTCATTTCCCATCATTACGTTATTATGGATTAGTATGGCCTGAGATTCAATTTACATTTTACTGGTGTCCATGAGAAATAAATCGCTTCACACAAACTTTTATTTTTGTAATAAAATTTATTAAATCCAGAATAGAAAATTTTTAATAGTTTTAGTAATTTAAGACAACACAGAGGGTCCATAAAATGTAATCACTTTTTGATAATCCATATCTTGGTAGAAATTTGATGTGCAGCTACAGTTTTTTGCACTGAGAGAGTTATAATAACTGTTCGAAATGACCACCCGCAGCTCTCTAAACAACGGCACGCTATCAGTAGTAGCATATGACCACACACATCACACAAACTTCTTTGCAAATTCCTTATCCTCGCGAACCACGTGCTCAAACTAACCACAGTACTCCATCCTTCGATTCGGGCCGTCCTCATTCTACGCGTGTAGCAATCTTTGAATGAACAGTTCCGCTTTGCACCCTTCAGACTGCGTCTTACACTTGACCGGCTCACCCTACTTTCGAGCGCTTTCTGGTTCACACCGACCACCAGCGCCATCTACGAAAAATTTCATAGTTTCAAAGTTACACTACACTTCCGCATGAGATTAGTAAGTGCAAGTCTTTTTGTTTCGAAATTATTGAATTAGAAACGGTGAGTATATTTTTGGACCCCTCTGTATATATGTTAGAATTATTTTCGAATCGGAACAAAGTTACAACAAATTTAAATGATATACTGAATAAAGTAATATCTCAACCAATAAAAAATTAAATAATAAAATTTATCGTTTTTGCTTTATTTACATTTTAAAATACAAATTAATGAAGGCCCGAAAAGGAAAATAAATTGTGATATATAAAAATACGAGGTGCGTTCAACTTATAAGGTCTCCAAATTTTTTTTCTCTGCAGTGATAGAAAGATCCGGATGCTTTTAAAATTTTGCGGAAATATTTCATCTTTACTAACATAGATGGCAGCACTATACCGTGAACGGCGTGAATACCGTGCGCGTTGCCGCGAACGATGTTTCATATACTTAAAATGGCGAAGCGTAGTTTACAAGATCAACGTATAATAATTCGTTTTCTGCACTTGCGGGGTGAAACACCCATCGAAATTCATCGCTAATTGAGTGAGGTATGCGATGAAGGCGTTATTCCATTTTTTTAACCCCGAAACGAAACACCAATTGGAAACAGATTCACCACCACCGAAAAAATTTCGAGTCACAGCCTCTGCTGAGAAAGTTATGGTGGCAATGTTTTTGGACAGCGAAGGCGTAATTCTGACGCATTGTGTTCCAAAGGGTACAGCTGTTACAGCTAATTCATACGAAAATATTTTGAAAACAAAATTCCTTCCAGTATTGCATTAGAAACGACCATACGATCAATGATAATTCCAAAGATGATACCCGCGACTTCATCAGAGACTTCAAAGTCTGTTTAGAGTCGTGTTTGTCTCGATCATTCGTCTTTGCTTGGTGCCAAACGTGTGAAGGAGGGCGAGAATCCACCGGCTGTGAACCTCATAAGGCAAGGCCAGCAACTGCTGTCAATGATGCAATCTTCGCATGAACAAGTGAGCTGATTAGGGACAACAGACGGATTCGTGTTCGAGAATTGGCTTCACTACTGAACATCAGCACTGTCGTTGTGGAAATCATCATCCACGATAAGCTAAAATTCGACAAGATCTGTGCCAGATGGGTACTTAAGCAACTCTCCGAGGATCACAAAACCACCCGGGTGGAAATCTGTTCCATGCTGCTGCAGCGATATGACAGGGAAGGTGACAGCTTCCTAAGGCGTGATGTGACCAACGACGAGACATGGATTCATGA
Source organism: Rhysida immarginata (assembly GCA_023313115.1). NCBI lineage: Eukaryota > Metazoa > Arthropoda > Chilopoda > Scolopendromorpha > Scolopendridae > Rhysida > Rhysida immarginata. The sequence goes on along the minus strand of JAHWFO010111394.1, from coordinate 1,299,699 downwards.
CCATACTCGTGAAAGCAAGCGTGCGAGCATGGAGTGGCGACAAACAGACACCATGACCCAAGGAATTCAAGATGACACCGTCAGCAACGAAAGTGAGGTGAATGTATTCTGAGACCTTAAGGGTATTCTGGCGAATGTATTCTGGAAAATCGAACCATAAATGCACCCTGCTACAGTGACATTTTGAAGATTCTCTGAATCCAGCACTAAGGAAATAGCGATCAGGACTCCTTATCAGTGGTGTTTGCTTTTTCCAAGACAATGCCAGACCACACACAACCAAATCGACTATGGAAATACTGACGGAACAAAAATGGAACATCTTACCACATCCTTCATGCAGCCCGGATCTCTCTCCTTGCGACTATCACCTTTTTGGACCATTGAAAGAGTTCTTGGGAGGGCAGAGGTTCGGTTCCAATGAGGAAGTGAAAAGGGCTGTCCTGATGTGGTTTCGACGTCAGCCTGTAGATTTCTACAGAACCGGTATCCAGATGGTCCCAGAACGCTGGAAAAAATGTGTAGAGAAGCAAGGAAAGTTCTTTGAGAAATAAACTGGTGTACGTGTTTGTTTGTTTTTTTGTAGTTTCCTGATTGGAAAAAAAAAAAAAGTCCAGGTCAAACTTGAACGCCCCTCGTATTTGGAGTACCATTCCAAAATTTCTAAAATTCTGACATTATCCATGATTAGGTAGCTTAATTTGATTAGTGTTTCAACTCTATTAGAAGTTGGCGGAAAATTTATTGAAATCGGCTATTAAACTTAGAATTTGTAATATTTACACACATTTTTATTATTAAATTAGCCACAAGAAATTAAAGCAAAAAATAAAATTAAGTTTATATTTTAGGTATAAACGCGTCAAAAAATAAAATTACAAAAACGCGTTTACGTATATAAACACGTTTTTGTAAACAGGGTATCTCAAATAAAATTATAAATACACGTTTTCGTATACAGGGTGTCTCAGAATTCATTGTACAAACTTCTAAAGAAGTTAGTATGGGTGATTCTAAGCAAAAAGTTATATGAACATGGGTCCGAATTTGAACGACAACTGAGATATGAACAGAAATAAAAATGCCGCCAACAAGATCAACAAGTTAATAACCCAGGTTCTGTAAAGCTTAGATTAATGAAATTTGGGCGAATAACAGGGTACATACCGTTAAAATTTGATTGAATTCCAACGAGACACCCTGTCAAAATTTGAGTTACACAGTCGAAATTGTAACAAGTGCTAGTTAGTACTCACAAGTGAGCACGTGCTATGATGTTGAATGAGTAACTCGGAAACTTCTTGTTGGAATTTGATCAAATTTTAACATACTTCGAGTCCTCAGTCCTGCAAGTTTCTTAGCATGCCTTAATAAATTTCAATGTGCCTGGCCCCCCCCCCCCCCCCAATTATGGCATGAAGGATGTCAAAGCGAAACTCTATATCCTCCCATGTTCGGGCTAGCATTTCGGGGGTGATTTCAGCGATTGTTTCAATTATTCTGTTCTTGAGACTTGGTCTTGTACACTGTCTTTCCGGATAAAATAATCTAGGTTTCGCATCGGGTGAGCGAGGGGACCAAGGGATTGGCCCATCCCTTGCAATCCATTATCCTGGTAAGTTCGTATCAAGGCACTGCCTAACTTGCAGGCCCCAGTGAGGAGGTGCTCCATCTTGTTGGTAGACTATATTGGGAAGCAGTTCTCCCACCTGTGGAATCGGGTAGTTCTCCAACATATCTAGGTAGGTTGCAGCAGTAATGGTGTCTTCAGCGAAAAAGTAAGGTCCGATTACTCGATCATGCATTAAACCGCACCAAAATGCTATCCCATACATGGGAGGATATAGAGCTTCGCTTTGATGTCCTTCATACCTTAAATGGGGGGGGGGGGGGAGACATTGAAATTTATTAAGACACGCTAAAAAAACTTTAAGATTTTCTCTGTGAATAAAAAAAATCACGTTAAAATCTGTAATAGTTTTTGAGTAATAAACATATATAATACGGGAGATGATTTAGAAACACCCTGTATTTTCAGTACATCATGTATAGGAAAAAGAGTTTTGGAGGCTATTGGCTATAGGGTTTGTATAAACAGTATCGGGAACAATTTTTCCTGACGTGACTGTAGTTTTCGTAACGCGCTCGCACCGAGCTTGCTCGATGGTGTAGGGATCTGACCTTCAAAACGCGCCAAGCGTTAGTCGCCTGCGAGCGTTTGTTCAGGCTAGGTCCAAGTTTTAGTGGACCCCTGTCTAGTGACTCGGTGGAAGCTCAAAATGCAGCGAACGATTGTACAGGGGTATGCCGTCAAATTTTGGGTTGGACTGGGGAAAAAGAGTACGGAGACCTTGGGCATGATTCGCCAAGTGTTCAAGGATGAAAGCATGTCACAAACTGCAGTTTTTAAGTGGCACAAGCTTTTCAAAGATGGCCGAGAGAGGGTGGAGGACGAGCCCAGCGCTGGACGGTCGTCGACGTCAAGAACCGATGACAACGTGTACGTGAAGTGCTGAATTCAGAAACAAAGATAAAAACAATCATTTAGTAAACCACTGCATTAACCAAAATCATAATCCGGATTGGAATAAAATCAAAATTATTAGTAAAGAAATAAATTATAAAAAAAGACTAATAAAAGAAACCATCAACATTATTTCGAATGAAAAAAATTTAGCCAAACCATCAATAGAAATTAATAATAAATGGAAATTATACTAAAAATATAATATCACTTCCCTTGCACTCAACAATCCTGATCACAACAATCAAAATAATCATAAGATCACACATTGTATTAGACTACATTGTTTTGTTTTTTATTATTATCTTCCATTCATTCAAAAAAACTTTAACACTGAGGATGGGAAAAAAATCCCGAAAACTTTATTCAAGATAGTCATTTACATATCACGAATCATCGAACTTCCATCATAGACACTCTTCATCTGTAACCTGTGTACCTCCCTGTGTTCCTGTAACGTTTCTTCGCTGGATCTTCGTCTCTTCTGTGTTTCATCTAAGTTTCTTCACAAGTCCTGTGTTTCATTTATATTTCGTCCTTAAACTTTTACTTGGGTGACTTTTTTCATTGTTTTTTTTTATTATTTATTTTAATTTTGTCCTATTTTAATTAAAGGAGTGCTATTCATCTTAATTAATGTATTTCTACATAATCACCCAACAATTGTAAACACTTGTCTGAACGTGAAATTAACTTTACCATGCCGCTGCGGTAAAAATCCGCTCTAGCGTCGTGAATAATCCGAGTGCACACTCCCATAAGAAACGCTATGCGTTCTGGCGATTTCTTGAATTCTGATTCGTCGATTGTCCAGAATCATCTCATTAACGCGGGCAATGTGCTCGGGAGTCTTGATGTGGATGTTCTTCCTGCGCAGTATTCGTCCGTCAAATCTGAGCGCCCGTTTTCGAACTGCTGGCACCAGTTCACAATTGCAGGACGAGAAATCACATATCCCCGTAGACATTGCAAATTTCCTTGTGGATTTCAGTGAAATTTAAGCCTTTCGCCCACAAAAAAAAAACAAAACTGATCATTCCGTGAATCTCCAACTTGGAGTGCACAACCAGTTGCTGCGCCATGACGACACTACTCTTGCGTACGCAGTAAACGCGTTAACACGTGGAATCATGTCACGTTGCAATTACTGACATACCGGCAACATCCTTAAAAACGGCATATGATGTCGGCGCTGAGTTTAACTTGCTGAGTGTAAAAGTCTATTTCATAATCGAATTTTTTGAATCTTATAAACAGAAGAATATATCATTTTGAGGTGACATTTATTAACGTTGTCTTCCTAGGGATAGCCCTAAAACAAACTATTTCTCCTATATTCGACTGGGAAATAAATGTTAGTTTCGTTTTGCAATATATGAAAGAAACAATGGTTCATCAACTATTTTCTAGTTTTCTTTCCTCATCTCTAGCTCCATTCTTTCCTAATCTCACCTCTCATATGTTGTTACTATTTTCGCCTATTCTGGTATCACTTTAGTTGGCTTACATTGTTCTTTCAACATAGAAATTTTCAATAGGTTTTAAAGTATCTGTTGTCTGCTATGGAAAAGATAGAAAATAAAAATTTGAGTCAATTCCTAGATAGCGGATGTCCACAACATCGATGAGGTTATGACTGACTACTATAAATGAAGAGACTAATTTAAAATTTCAATTTAATAAAAACACTGTCATAAGATCCTTGATAACCATGGAAACCCGTGCGCAGCACAGTGGCCTCAATTAGCAAACACATGACCAAAACCCCCTAAATCGAAGTTTTCATTTGAGGATTTTTAAGGCTCTTATCTTAAGTTGGTTGGTGTCTTTATTGTTAAAAAAAAATCTGTTTTGAAGATCATATGCATATATCTGGCTCTCGAAGTCTATTTCAATCTGAATGTCGAAGCTCGCTCTGAATGCAAGTAAACATTATTTTCAATCGCGCAATATTTCTTTGGATTTTAATTATTTTATTTTAGTTAAATGGAGTCGACAACTGAAAGTAAGATTACTTACTTACTTACTTACTTACTTTTCAAATCCGCTTATCCGTTAGGGTCGCGGGGGCAGCAGCCCTATGGAGGATCTCCAGCGATCGCGATCTTCCGCCATCAGGCGCATGTCCTCCCTGGTAATATCCAAGCGACTCGAACCCAGATTCTCCATGTAGTCTAGCCACCTGGTTCTAGGCCGACCCCTTGGTCTCTTACCCACCGGCTTGGAAAATAACAACTGCCTAGGAAGACTAGTTTCCGGCATCCGTATCACGTGGCCATACCAGCGCAACTGAGATCTCTCAATGCGGAGAAGTAGCGGCTCAACACCTAAAGATTCCCTTATTGTGCTGCTGTACACTCTATCTAGTAGGGTAACACCTGCCACACCTCTCAGGAATCTCATTTCGGCCGCTTGTACCCGCGATCGCACTCTTTCGGTCATTACCCAAGCCTCATGACCATAGGTGAGAATGGGGACAAAGATAGATTTGAAGACTGAGAGCTTGGCTTTGTTACCCAGCTCTCGTTTCGTTACCACGGATCGCCACAGCTCACGTCTGACACAGCTTGCTGCGCCGATCCGAGCATCTAATTCTTTCTCCTGCCGTCCATCACTCGTGAATGCAATCCCGAGATACTTGAATTTCTCCACCTGTCTCAATGAGGCTCCCCTAACATGGAGGGCGCACTGAGCAGGCTGTCTTGAAAGGACCAGAACTTCGGTTTTAGCCACACTGATCTTCATCCCAGCTTCTTCACATTTGGCTGCAAACCGGTCTAGTGCATGCTGAAGGTTCGTGCGAGAAGACCCAAGCAGGACAAGGTCGTCCGCAAAGAGCAACCTCTCCACCAGGCAGTCGCCCACACAAACACGCTCATCGCCTCGGCTGCCTCTGTCTATCCAGTCCATAAAGATAATGAACAAGATGGGCGACAGTACGCACCCTTGGCGGAGTCCAACACCCACGGTGAACGGTCTTGACTTAATGCCATTTATCCGGACACACATCTCAGAGCTTTCGTACAGAGACATGATAGCAACCAGTAATTGCCCATCCACTCCATACTCTTGCAACACTTGCCAGAGCTTCTCCCGAGGAACTCTGTCAGATGCTTTTTCGAGGTCCACAAAGCAAGTGTAGACCTCTTTTGCATACTCCCAGGATTTCTCAAAGATTTGCCTTAGAGCAAAGATGTGATCCGTCGTGCTTCGGCCAGGTCGGAAACCACACTGCTCCCCCGACAGTTTGGAGTCGACTATTTCCCGACTTCTCTTCTCCAGACACTTAGCGTACACTTTCCCAGGAATGCTGAGCAAAGAGATGCCTCGATAGTTGTTGCAATCTCTCTGATCTCCCTTTTTGAAGATAGGGATCACAATTCCTGTCTGCCATTGCTTAGGGGCCTGTCCAGATATCCAAGCAACCTGACACACTCGAGTCAGCCACAGGATACCATGCTGATTTAATGCCTTTAACATCTCGGACCGGATTTCATCATCACCTGCAGCTTTGCCATTCTTCAGGGACTTAATTGCCCATCTGACTTCTGTTTCAGTGATACTACCGTGACTATTCTTCGCTCCAAGGTGCACCTCGTATGCCTCAGTTGTTGTTGTCACCGGATTAAGAAGAGATGCAAAGTATTCCTTCCACCTATGCAATACGCTCTCCTCCGTTTTCAGAAGCCTCCCATCTGAACTCTTAATAGTTTGTGATGAAAGAGACTTCTTTCCACGGAGGCGGCGCACGGTCTGCCAGAACACCTTGTTTGCCGAACCATAGTCTGCCTCCAATTTCTCCCCGAACTTCTCCCAGGTCTTGGCTTTAGCTGTTGATACTGTCTTTGCTGCTGCTTTTCGCGCCTCCGTGTACCGCACTCGACTCAAATTTGACTTATTTGCAAGCCATAGCAAATAGGCTTCCTTCTTTGCCTTGACAGCTTCTTGGACTTCACCGTTCCACCAGGCAGTCCTTTTCTCACTGCCCTGCGCCACACTCAGCCGCTTACGACCACAGCACAATGCAGCCGAAGTAATCACAGCAGTTTTAAACAACTGCCACTCCTCTTCAACAGTACCACGATCACTGGGTAGTTCTTTGAAACTTGAAGATATGCTATCTGCAAAGGTCTTCCTCACAGCTCTATCCTCCAGTGCCTCCCATTTGATGCGCCAACTTTGTCTGAACCTAGTGTTTCGCTTGGTTGGCATGGATTCAGAGAACCGCAAAGTGCAGACAACAAGGTGGTGATCAGTTGATAGTTCTGCCCCTCTTCTCACACGAGTATCCAACACTGATCGGAATAAGTCAGCTGAAACAATTACAAAATCAATCAGTGACTTCTGGTCCATTGCATCCCTGTACCAGGTATACTTATGGACATCCCTGTGCTGGAAGAAGGTGTTTGTGATGGAAAGTCCATTGTTGCAACAGAGATCCAGCAAGCACCTCCCATCCGCATTTAAATCGGGGTCACCATTCCTCCCAATCACGCCCCTCCACGTTTGGTCATCAGCCCCTACGTGTGTATTGAAGTCGCCCATCAGGATGACAGAATCTGCACTCCCTCTCCTGCTAAGAGCAGCATCAACTTCATCTAGAAAAAAAAAAAAAAAAAGAAGATGGGAAAATTTGTTTGAAAGTGGGATCTCGTGTGACTTTAGGCTCTTATAATTTAATAACAATCAAACTTTATTGCATTTTATTTGATTGTTATTAAATTACTAGAAGAGGTACCCGGCGTTGCCCGGGATAATTACACTTGCACAAACTTTTCCTTTTATTGTTAGTCATGAGATATTGATTGTTGGTCCATGCAGAGCGTTTGTGAATTGCGTGTTGATACCATTGTTGATACCTATTGTTGTACAAACTTTGCCTTGCATTGTTGGTCATGAGATATTTCTCATTAATATGCCTTGCCATAACCATGAATATCGATTTTTTATCGATATTTATTATTTTTCCGAAATCTGAGGTAGACAGTGACCTTCCTCATGCTTTGAAGGTCATGTATGCGAAATTTTATCAAGATCGGAATAAAACTGTAGATTTGTATAAAAAACAGACCCACAAACATCCTTCTTTATATATATAGATAGATAGATAAGAGCCTAAAGTCACACGAGATCCCACTTTCAAACAAATTTTCCCATCTTTTTTTAATCATTCCTCTTTAATAATTTAAAAAAATAGCTGCCACCACATGCATATCTAACCTGTGCTATTCGCCGGTCTTGGAGCATCATGGCCTCCACTTGTACAGCAATCGTCGGTTCAATAACTCAAACATCACTTTTGCCAATTGGGCAAATGTCTAAAGGAACGCCAGAGTTGTATCGAAGTATCGACAAGACAGCGCGCGGAAATACTCGAGTTAAAAATATGAAATGTTTTGATACTTTCAAAAATATGCTTTTGATATCGTCAGATCCGCTAATATCAAGCCTACGGAAATATGTCGCGAAAGGAATAAGATCATTAGAATCCGAGGCAATTGAATTGTTAAAAGCATTCACTTACGAGGATTCAAATTTGTACCTTCCACCATCGCAAAGTAGTGAAGACTGATCTGGACATTCTTCTGATGAAGAATATTGAAATCGCCATTTTGTTTTGTAAAAAACATCTATGTATTGAATTTTAGAAAAAGTAAATTAAGTTTACGACTGTTGACCATGTTTTTGGCAACTGGGACCACTGTGCTTAGTAGTGAAACAACAATAGTAATGTGCAGAGATGCCGATCAATTTCATCAATGCTATATATCGTGGATTGCCTCCAGAGCATCAAAGTCAGGATGGCGCAGTCCATTGAGAAGCTCAAGGCACTGTCTGTGATAAGTTTTCCACCTCTATAGTGAAACTACTCCACCCAGATTTATGTTGACTTGTGTGCACGCGGGAACACTACCCCTTCCTAAACAACCAGGTTAACCTGGAAGAGACTCCTCAGCCCTCAGCAAAGTTGCGGTTTAGAAAGAATACAAACACAACTCTTGTCCACAAATAACACCTTATGCACAGTTGAAATATATTTTGATAATTATTTTGCTATGACAAAGGTAGCAAATTCAAATTCGACATAGACTTTTCGGAATTTATTCAGGAGAAGTTGTTTGGCCATGCTTCCATTAATAAAAACAATTAAAAACCACTTTCCCTGCTGTACATAAAAATTATAAAATTGAATAATTCAAAAGCGCACTTTACATAACTGCGAAAAGTCTTCCGTTAGTGTGGTGCTGCAAATCGTTTTTAAAACAGGCTCTACGACACAAATCAATCATCGATCTGTAGACATCACATACTGTACAATACATCAGCGGAAATAACTGAAAACTTGATTTTTAGAGAAATTATTCACGATTTGTCATTCTCAGTAAGCAGTTAGTGGAAGACCTTTTTCGCCGATTACATATGCATTAGTGAAGATCTACGGGCACGCTGTAATCCAATTTTGTCGAAGCATTTAACTTTATCTGCAGGCAATAGCTCTGGATTGAGCTCTATGCATTAGGCATGAATCAATATTTATTTAAAGCTTTCTTGGAGATCGCAAGCATTTTATATGAATTTTCAAAAACACAATTGAACACACTTCAGACTAGAGGGGTCATGCAGGACATAAAGTAATCATTCTATTCTTAGCAGAAGATCTTTTATCTTCTTTTAAATTTTCAAATTTCCTCTTTTTCCAGTGATAACTTTTACAGGAAGATAGACATAAGATTAATCGATACAATTATGTAATTCAATATTCAAACACTGAAAAGCTTATATGAAAAGCATGGTTTAGCTGTAAACATGAAGTTAATGTTCATTCTGTTTAAAAACCTGAGCATAACGTTCTTGTAATGAATGAAATAACGAGACACAGAGACGATGAAGGTTGAGAGAATACTAAATTTTATTTTCCGAGTGTTATCTATACTAAACTTGACAATCTATATATGACCAATGGGGAACAATATTTCGCATGAATCAGTCGCAATCCTATTGGTTGCTTTCAACGAACTGGCCTGCCTCACAGATAAGGAATTCGCTTACGTCATCATTGGCGCTTGCTTAGGTTGCCATTACAATCTAATCTGCAGGACGTACACAAAAGAATATTGCAGTTTGAACATTTATTTCTCGCTACGACTTGACTCCACTGTCCTTGTGTCCATGCTGCATGTTCAATACACCAAGCCTACCGTTCCTTGGGTCAACGGGGCGCATGTATTCGGTCATCGAGCATACAGAGCAACTGCGTTGAGTTTCCTGTATACAATTTGGCTGGAAACATTAACCCCAGTGGCTGCGACAGCTCTGTTAGTGTCCCTGGGTGTGCTTCGCCTGTTCCTACGGGCAGGTAGAGCAAGGCAGGGATCTTGGTTGGGAGTGGTGACCCTTGAATGACCCTGATTAAAGTGTCTGCAGGCGTTTTCATCCTGTCGGAACCGTATCCAGTCTTGAAATGACGCTAATTGGCACGTTCAGCCCCCGAGATACTTCAACCTGGGGCTGATCTTCTTCCAGTCGTCCAATTATTCGTCCTCTCATTTCACTTTCTAAATGGACACGATGAACTATTAGCAACAATAATCGAAAGTTCAATTGCCAATGAAAGTTAAATAAAACGTTCTTAAAGACACGTGGGATACGACCTGAGTTGCAAGTTCATTGAAGTGCGTTCCGTCATCAATGGTGCTGAAATCTGTGTATTTAATGTCTTTAATGATGTAAAGTGTTTACGGGACCTATAGAATAGCCTTGCCAATATCGGTGCTGATCGGATGTGCGGAAGGGTCTTATTCTGCAAATCGCTTAATTTATGGACGCCAGTGTATAACAAAAGCTGTAAATTCAGGAGCGTCCTCCCTCGATTTTTTTTCATAAACTCGCACATAAGCAAATCACTTACATATGGTCAAAAATGATTGATCCTATGTCATCAAGAAATTTTATATCTATTTTTTGTATTATAAATGGCTAAAAATTTTCAACCAGTTTGAATTTTTCAACTCCATTTAAATTGTTAGTTTATATGAAAAATATTACGTAGGTGTTCAGGTAAAGCACCCCTTCTGCTGGTACGATTCGGCAGAACTTTGAAATCTAATTCTTTCGTCATTAAAAAGGCTGAAACTCAATTTTTTTTCTATATTTAAAATTCTAATTATGTTTGGTTTGTTTGGTATTAACATCCTTTTCAATTGCCATGGTAATTTCATGACGGCTTTATAGGGGCCGCAAATTTTCCCTCGCAAGGGTTCTTTAACGTGCAGCCGACAAACGACTACACGGGACCAACGGCTTTACTTCCCTTCCGAAGGAAGTGCGTGATCTCAGGATTGTTCTCCCTGAAAAAAATCCTCCTCGGCCGGGATCGAACCCGCATCCTCGAGCATCAGAGGCGATCACGTAACTACTGAGCCACCGAGGCTGATAATCTAGTTTGTAATGAAGAAACTCGAACATGTTAATTCTCTTTTCCACGGTTGTGTGGCAGGGGATTGCTTCAGGCAATAATCGATTTGGAACAACAATGCAACGCGTCAATTCAAGTTGTATATATTATTGGCGCGTTACATTGTTGCTAAAATAGATTATTGCCCAAGGCAATTCGCTCGCCACATAGCCGTGGAAATGTAAAGCAATACTCACTGTGGTCGACAGATGTTTGTCCGAAGTTTGATACAGATCTATAATTTTTGATATGGATCACACAGTAAATTTCATTCTTCTAGCTCGTTGCGTTATTAAATTGTGTTCACACATCTCAAGGTAGAAGTTCCTGACTATTACAATACTTTTTTCTCTATCGTATACGAGAAAGTAACAAGTGATTGGATTAGGAAAAGGCATTACTTCGAGAAACAGCCTAGTTAGGACCGATAGGTACTTAAGTTTTCACAATGTGCGTCCGTCTGTCTTTGGTGCTCTAACGTTCGAATACTTCCGAATTTTCGACTTCCGTTTTCGATAACTAGGGCAAAACGACAGCCTGAGTTCATTGTTGGAAAAAAATCAGTGAAGTATTTCCCGTTCGAAAGTTCACCAATAACAGAGGGGACCACGTTTTTCACTATACAATTCCACGAATAAATAACCTATGCATTGATAAATGCATTTCTCTCTGCCATTCGATAGCTAAAGCAAAGAGAAAGATTGTAAATTAAGTGAAGACACGTGATGGTCTTCCTTGGTGGTTGAAATCGCTCAAAATTACTTCTTGTAATGGTACCTTTGGAAACCTTCAATGCTAAGACATGGCATGTAACACAGGGTTAGCGAGAAATAAGTTTCCCACTTCAGAGACCTGTAGAATGATATGATACGCTTGAAATAGATGGCGCTGTAATACACAAACATTTCATATGCTTCATCAATGTGAAATAACATACGCTTCATACGATGGAATTCCTTTAAGCTGCAACGGCGTTCTGCTGGTTCTGGTAGAACAATCTTACCAGTATTGCTTATTTTTTAGGCAACGTAGGCATGATGTGCATAGTAGTAACTAATACTCGTGCAAAATCCGCCGTATATTTATCCGAAGAATAATGCTAACAAGCATGTGCTCTAACGCACATAATTCACATTTTCCATATACGCAAAGAAATACCATTTTTATTAGAGCACCATCTATTGGTGAATATCTGTACAAAAATTATTTAATAAATGTCAAGCGCATCATTTGATTTATCTGTAGTTCAAATTTTATCCCATTTGGACCAATAGAACGCATTCTACAGCCCTCTGAAGTGGGAAACTTATTTCTTGCTAACCCTGTATAACAACTTGTAATGAATGAACATAACGTAAAATTAATAATAGTCGAAATTGGTTCACAGGTACATGATTTAGTATTACCATTATGGTCCACTGGAAACTTTCAATGCTAAGACATGGCATGTAATATATCAGACTTTTAATTAAGTGCCATGAACCAATATAACGTAAAATTGGTTCAATGGTACACGTTGCAGTAGTACCATTATGGCACAATTGAAAACTGTCAATGCTAATATATATAGCATCTAATATACAGGATAAGTCATTTCAGAAGTTTAATTCTGTGAGATCTAATGAACATATGATATTGTGAGACATATGCTACGAAAGGTTAACGTTCAAAGTTTACGTAAAACACATCACATCACATGTGAGCATCTTGTGTAACCTGGCACACATCAAAGCGATAGTCTATCTCCTGCCAAACCTTTTGGACGGCCAGTCGATTTGCGTTTACAGATGCAGCCCGAATCTCTGAACTGTGCATATCACTTACGAATGGACTTCCCAGTAGGTGGGTCTCTCCAATATTTGGTACGAAATGCTGTTAAACATTAATACCGAGTTGTTTATATGATCGAGTCACAGAACGATCTCTGTTCGACAGTGAACACCATTTTCCTTAATCGCTCGCTGCTAGAAAGTGCGTGGAAACTAAAATGTAAAAGATAACCTTTCGAAGCACGTGTCTCACTATACAATATATTCATTAGATTTCACAGAATAAACTTCTGAAATCGGGTCCATCATTTTGACTTATTCTATACATCAAACAACTTGCAATGACATGCCATGAATGAATATAACTTAAAATTAATGAACTCAAATTGATTTAATGGTACATGTTGTAGTGCCTTGCTTCTCAAACTGTGGTACGCATAAGCCATGCCAAGTGGTAATCGTATGGTCCATTATAGTGATTATAGTTGCTTTTTCTTTGAAGAGGATCACTGACAGTGGTACTTCCATGTGGATCAGTAAACAAATGTTTGAGAACCACTGTTTTAATGGTACCATTATGGTCCATTGGGAACTTTCAATGCTATCATATGGCATGAAATGTATCAAACAATTTGTAATATCGTGTTATGAATGAATACAAGGTTTAATTAATGTTAGTCGAAATTTGTTCGAATGTACATGGTTTAGTGATAATCATTATGGTCCTTTGGTGACTTTTAATGGTAAGATATGGCATGTAATAAATCAAAGTTTAGAATGACGTGCCATGAATTAATGAGTAAATTTAAGGCTTGTCAAAATTTGTTCAATAGTATGTGTTATAATGGATCCTATGTGGTACAATTAGAAACTTTCATTGCTAATATATGGCATGTAATATACAGGGTGACAATTATTGAGCTATATGAAAAAAATCTTGATAACTTTTGAACAATTGGCGAGATTCAGTTAAAACTTGCGGTTGAATGTAGGGAATATTGGGATTTTTTTGAGCATGCGCACTGAGAAAATTTTAACTGCTTAACGATATGTCAAAATTATAGAAAATGATCTCCTCCCCACTATCCAAAGTGGCCCAGATTTCGAAAAGATTTGGTTCATGCAGGACGCAGCACGACCCCATCTGACCGCAAGAGCACTTTGGAGAGCGTATTCTAGCTTTGGGGGTACTCAGAGGCCACTGGAACGGGAATCGCTTGGGCGCCATATTCTCCCGATCTCAACCCTTGACTCATTTTTATGAGACAGTATTAAAGACAAAGTTTACGCAAATAACCCCGAACCATCGTTGAGCTCAAAACAGCCATTCAGGAGGTCATCAAAAGCATATATGTCTCGACACTTCAGCGAGTTTGCAAAATTTTGCTCTTGATGCAAACATATCGAACATGTCACATTATAGCCCTTGATGCAAACATATCGAACATGTCATAAACTAAATCCGAATATGTGTTGTTACTTTTAACATTTTAAAAAAATTTTTGAACTCAGTAGTTTTTGAAAATTTGATGTTTTATTTCATATTGCTCAATAATTGTCACCCTGTATCAAACCACTTGAAGTGACGTGTCATGAATGAATATAACGTAAAAATAATGGTTGTCAAAATCGGTTCATTTGCACGTCTCTAATGATACCATTATAATACCATTAATTACTTATATCTTACATTATCAATAGCTAATTTTTGTTAGGCAAATTGTTGTAAATACCTAATAGTTAATTGCTGGCTTCAACAATAGATTTAGCAATAGATTATGAAGAAATAATAGATCCTTACACAGAACCCTTCAATAATTGACGCTCATTTCATTTTGAACTACATATTTCCGTTAGAAGTACGCCTTTCCTTAGCAACCTCATATAATCATACAACGAAAGGCTTCTTTAGAAGACACATGGTTTTCTTTTTATCCTCGAATTCCTTAAAATCCTATCGGCTCTGGGCATTTCGGTTGCCTGACTTGTTAATTATTCTTTTCGCAACTGTGCTAATTATCGGTAGCTTGTAAATAAAATCGTCGATAACCATTTTATGCTCCAACAGGCAAATTGCTATTAACGTCCTTATCCGGATGGAAAATGTGTGGAGCAATATTATACAGGGTGTCTCACCTAAAGTGAACCAATACCCAACAACTAAAAAATCTGAAGAGTAATTTGAACGGAAGATTTATTGTACTTTTCTGTGAGGGGTTTTAATGTGAATTCTATTTCCAAAAAAAGACACCATTTTCGAATATGAACTCAATTTTGAAATGTGGAAACCCCTATTGTTAATGGTAATTTCAGATTGTACACAACATTTAAGGAATGTTTTATTCTTTGTGTTTTTTCAATTGATCCAACTGTTAGGAGATAGGAACTGCAAGTGTGGTGTGTTTGGATTTAAAGAAAAGGCAAAAAACAGAAACTGTTCCTAAAACAGGGTTATAAATTGCATAGCAATGTTTTTATTTGAACATAAATTTTTACAGTAGCTATAGCAGCCCGCACATAAGTTGAACGATCTTTTTGACATGCGCAGTAAGTCTTCTCATCAATTTGCTTTGTCTGGGTTTTACCCATGATGCACTTGTTCTACTATAGTAAAGGCGGAAATATTGTTGAAACGTGGAAAGCCTATTAAAAGTCATAATATAAAACAAATTGCCTTTGCATCGACTATTCTGCATCATTTTTTAATTTATTAATTTATTAATTTAATTTATTAATTTTATTTATCTATTTTAATAAAAAAACGAAAATGGAAACTAAATATAAATACGAAAACAATGTTTCGAAAACTAAAGCGGATGCTTTCATGGAATAACTAAGCGATTTACTTCCCGTTAACGTCCATTGGCTGGCGTTAGAAATGACGTCATCCTGTCGTTCAATTTACTTGGCGGCTGCTATTCGCCTCGTGCGACAACGGTCAACGCCGCCGTGCGGCGATTTTAGAAGTTATCATGTAGGACTTGTTTCATGCTTGGTAGTTGAGGCATGTTCTAGTTGATGCAATAGACAGTTATTCATTACGGTTTTCAGAGTGTTTCTTCAAATATATCTCGTTTGGAAACGAATAAGAAAGTCCAGAAGCTTCATAAAAGTAAACATGTTTTCAATGTAATAGAAAAAATTAATGAAAAAATGAACATTTTACGTTTGCAAAATACTGCGTATTAAGTAACATCATTTTTTATCTAAATGGATCGAGGTTTTTGCTATGCATTTTTTGTTTTTCATGATATGATAGATTTCTTTTATTTATTTATTTTTTATTCATATCACTTTTTCTATACAATATTACTTTAAGAAAGAAAATTATATTTCTTAAAATTTCTGATCACATTAAAGAACAGTTTTCATCCCAATTGCTTTTGATTAAGAGTGGATCCTCGAGGATTCCAGTTGAAAGGCCTTAATCAAGGCCTCCTATAGACAAGGCCTGCTCACTCAGACAAAATGGCGGCAACAGAAGGCTGGCAGGTGATATGCGATGTTATACAAGTGAGAGAATTATTTTTAATGCTCAGCAAAAAGAATGTAAAAATGCACAATTTAATTTCTTTATTCATAATATTCTTCATATTGAAATATTACTATAATGTATTTTAGATTTATTAAGTTAATATGACTTTTTGAAGAATTATTTTGTATTACTAGAATTTAAATAAATAGACGATGATTTTAGTGTACTCTATTTAATATTGAATCAACTGGAAAAATTTGAGAAAATTCTCCAATTGAGTTAATATTAAATATAGTATTACTAAAATCATCGTCTAATTATTTAAATTCTAGTAATACAAAATAAATCTTCTTCACAAAGTCATATTAACTTAATAAATATAAAATATAGTAATATTTTTGTGAAGAATATTATGAATAAAAAAAAATCATATTGTGCATTTTTACGTTTTTTTTGCTGAGCATTAATAAAAAGTTCTCTCAGTTGTATAACATCGCATATCATTTGCCAGCCTTCTATTGCCGCCATTTTGTCTGAGTGAGCAGGCCTTGTCTATAGGAGGCCTTGCCTTAATACATTGCTTTCTCATTTTGTTTCTCAGAAGAAAGGCCAGAAGCTCTTATCCATGCTTCACGTTGGTGAACAAAACATTTTCTTTTTGGAAAGGAATAGAAAATTGTTCCCTTGGGACACTTCTTATAAGTATTTCCGCATTCAACAACACAACAACAATTTGTATTAGAACTCGTAATTTCTTAGCATTATCGTCAATCGTCACACTAATTCTATGTGTGAAAACTACCCCATCTCCCATAGAATGAGGAAAAAAAATCCAATGGGTGGCAGCTAACTCCGTGTTAGGCATGGGTCACACGGGCGTAAAACGCCGCGTAAATACGTCGACATAACAATGCCAGTGGTGTCACTTCCGGTAAATAGCTTAGCACCGCGCTTTACGCCGAAGTTGAATTTTGTTCAACTTTTTACGTCACGTAAGATCGTACGCCGAACATAAGCCAATCAGAAGAGCGATTGACCCGCCATCAAGATGGCCGACAAAAGAGCGATGTACAATAGCGAATGCTTTGTAGAAATAGTGAGGAAGATTTGGCTAACTTTGTGAAAAAAAAAAAGTCCAGGCTATTAAAATACTGCCAGATTTGTGATAAAGCTCGACACTGTTGGCATTTATGCTGAAGCTACTTCAAATGATGCCATGCTTTAAAGCAATAGCGAAACGACATCACAAATTGCACCGCATTTTACGCTTTCAGTGTGAACAGGTGAACGTCGACGCTTTTTCTGCGACGTATTTATGTCAGCGTAATTACGTGGCGTTTTACGCCAGTGTGACCCATGCCTTAGTCGTGTTAAGCGTGTCGTGTTGCTAAAATCTGATGTCACTTCCTGCATGAACTGTGACCCGTGTTCGTACACAGCCTTCTCTAATCATGTAGGCTGTGGTTCGTGTTAGCTCTCTAGCACGACATTGGCGCGCATGCTCATTGTGGCATTCCTCATCTCTCTCATGAAAAGCTGTAATGGTGGAGAAACGCCGCTTCCCTAAATATTTTATTGTTATACGAATTAATTGCGCCATTATCCCATGATTAATAAGTGTAGAAGGAACTCCATTTGTTCAAGAACGTTGGTTATGGAAAGCAGAAAAGCTATTTTTGATAATCTGAGAAGATTGGGTCGAAAGTAAAGTGCCTATCGCTAATAGCTCCACTATCTCCATCTGGCAGGAAAATTGTAACCATGATAATTAACCCGGCGTCACTCGCGCGAGCGGTGTTTACACCGCACTTTTTGATTTTTTTGATTTAGCTCATCATACAGTGGCACTACCTTGTGATGACTTCCATGTATTCCAAGTACAACTTATTGGCAACAGCTAGCGCCAATAAAAAATTAAAAATTAAAAAAGTTAAACTTAACAAATTAGAATGTAAAAATTAAAAAAAAGCTACGATTTTGGCATAAATTTATAAATTTATAAAAGTATAATAAAAACCATTTTGTTATTTTATCTCACTGAGTTCTTTTTTATCAAATAAAATCACTTTTAAAAAGTGCGGTGTAAACACCGCAGCGCGGGTAGTGCTGTTATAAAATTTGACGCGAGTGACGCCGGGCTACGACACGACTTACTGGATGCTAACGACCTGTTCATTTAGCTGATTTCCATTGTTGTTTCAGGCAGACAAAACAATGCCACCTAGAGAGAAAGCCTGTTCACGTATAAATCATATTGTTACATCACCTACATTAGGGACAATTTCGTGCTTATTAGAGAGGTTAAGCAGCACGTAAACGCGAACGTGACGCGAACGCCTGTGACTTTTCCAATCTGAAATAATGTAGCTTTTTCATTGTTAACAATTGAAAACAATGAAAAAGCTATGTCATTTCAGATTGGAAACGTCATACGCGTTCGCGTCACTTTCGCGTTTACGTGGTGCTTAACCTCTCTATTATTGATAGAAATATGATCAACAATACCCTACCGTAGGTGATGTAACAATAATCTGCCTGATTGGTCTCAACCACGGTCTATAGATATTCATGGTCATCGAGCTTCGGCCATTTTCCATTGTTTCGAGAAGCTAAGGAAAACAGATCGCGCCAGGTGCCACATGGATCGCACTAAGGCAACACCAAGAAAGAAAGCCTTGCAACTGAAAAGTCATACATTGTTACATCATCATAAGTCGACCAAATTTAAAGCTTATCATTGGTAGAAATGCAGTTAACAATGGTCGAAATATGATGTAACAATGTATTACGTTTCAGTTGTTTGGCTTTATTTCTAGGTGTTGACTAAGGCCGACCGCAACCTGCGGTAGAGATTTTCATTGAAACTGAATATGAAAGTAAAGTTTCTATATGTCGATAGGGCGGCGTTGCAGGCGCAGTTGGCCGATTGTACATGCAGCGCCACTTTTCAATAGAGTTCCTGCCCTACCAGGAACTAGAAACTTTAGCTTCATTTTAACAATGGAGCTCGATGAATATCTATAGATCGTGCTCTCAACTCAAGTAGCAGCACAAATCGTGCTCGACAGCACAGACAACACGAGCACATTCAAAAATTAACCTAGCATGACACGCTTAACACGACTAGCACGGAGTTTTTGAATGTAGCTAGTAATTTTACAGTTTTCGTTTAAATTGTTAAACAATTGCTTTAGGTAAGACACTCTATGTATTGTAAAACTTCAGTCTCCTTCGTTGCTGAAGACAACGCAAATATTTCGAATTATTTTGAGGATCGTTTATCTAAGTTATTGCGAGGAAGTGCTATTGCTGGTAGCAGAGCCAACTTAATATTTTCTTTTTTGTTTTTATCTCGCACCCGTTCACCCAGATAAAAATGTACAGTCAGCCATTGACAATGAGACCCCTGAAGCAGACAGTCTATTGATGAAAATGTGTGAGCAGGATCGGCAGGGATGCTAGACATTTTTCGCTTTTGTGAAGTTGCGAAGAAATAAATTCCTTTCTCTCCCTCTCCCCACCCGTTTCCATCAATGGACTGGCCGTTTTAGGGGTCTCGTTTTCAACGGTTGACTGTAATAGTTTTTTACCTCAATACTTTTAAGGACTATGGGTTATTTTCCCCAGTTGCTATAACATGTAAAATTTATATTTTATGATTATAGGAAAGATGCTCTTACTCGTAAAACTACCTCGAAATGGGCCGCCCAGACATTGGTGACCGGGTATTTCTCCTTCAGGCTGCTTCAGAATCCTGAGAGATTGATATAATGACGCTCCCTGCTTCAATCAAATCTGTACCACTTCATAAATGAATTGAATTCCACATTTTTATTAATCAACCATATTTGTTTTTAATCGACTCGCTGTCACCTAAAAAAATTATAATAGGTATCCAAATCTTTAAGGTGATGGAACATAAGGTGCGATATTGTTAAAAGTATTAACGGTAATATTGTACAATGTTTTCTTTAAAAAAAAAGAAAGCGAAATGGTAGTAAAATAAAAATTGAATGCTGCTGCTTATTAATGAATAAGATTAAAATTTAAAAGTAACTACCCCATCTAATGTTCACTTTTGACCCCTAATTTATTAAATTCGTGAAACTTCTGATTTTTAAAAAAACATATAATTGTAACATTTAAATCTTCATGTAGTTTCATTGAAAGCAAAATGTTCATCATAATCTTCTATCCTATATAATAATGCATGGCAGAAATAAATGGATATCACCTTTCACTTTTTTGTCTATATTTCTCCTTTGTACTGTTCTGTATTTTGAATTGTGGGGATTTCAGATTTTGCAGCATCGCTTTTTTTAAACTTGCTAGTAGAATCCAGAAGATTAATTTGATTTTTATCTATACTACAATCAACGTTCCATCTCGAAAACTTCTGGATAAGTTTGCGTCTAAATAGCAAATCAAGAGAAAAATCAATGGCAGAGCTTTTTTTTTTTTTTTTTTTTTTTAATGTTACCGATATAAAAAGTTATAAAGTTTATACATTGGTTATTCAATACATTAATTGGAATGAAATTATTTAGATAAAAAATATATTGGTATAAACTTAACGTTGAAAGAAAAAAATAACGTTGAAGAACTATTAGCAAGATAAATGAGAGTTAGAATCTTTCATAAAACTTTAATGGGCATGGAGAAAAGGTAGGAAAAATTCTGTGACCTAGACCGAATCAGGGACCATTCCTATTGCTGGCACTGCTCTTACCATGTACTATATTGGTGATATGCATGGTCCCTGGTTTGAGTCCAGGTTGCGTAATTTTCCTTTACTTTTCCTCCTTGTACAAATCTCATTTCCATTTAATAATAGCAACAAATATTAGGTTTTTTTGAACTGGCGATAGCAACGCACTCCAAAAATGCTGGGATAGTGGGCAAATTACCATTGGGTGATCTCCCTTCTGATCACGCTTGTAGCCGTCAAGGAACACGTGATTCCAGTTTCTTTACCGTTGCAACGGGAATTTGTTGCCTTTCCTACCGTACAAAAGTTTTCAGCTGATGAAGTGTTCAGGTCGTCGTTGACATAACTTTCTCCTAATAATTCGCCATATGATCTCTATAGGGACAAATAAAGACAGCAAGCAGAGCAATTTTATACCCGAATTCGTCTATTAGGTAACCACTGTTCTGTAATGCGAGTGGTGTGGGGTTTAGCATTATCTTGTTAAAATAGAAAGGAACGAGTTCCAAAAAGACGTTGCCAAGGAGGCAACAAATGTTTTTCTAAAACTCCAATATATGCTTGTACCTTAACGGTGCCGTTGCGGAAGAACAAGTTTTTCAATCCATTACCAATCGTGCAGCCCCAGACCATTATTGACGCTGGCTTCTGTAGAGCACGTCAGTAACAGCAAGGATTGCCCTTTTCCTCTTTGGTCCAAGTACATGCCAACGATTTTCACCAACAACAACCATAAAAGTAGATTCATCGGAAATAGTAAGGCACCACTCCTGGCTGATAGGGGGGAGGCGCGTGCAACCCTTTTCTTGGTGTTCAAAGGGTTAAAAGGTGCTAAAGGATTAAATTTCCATCGATTTTTGATTTTTTTTTGATTTTTAATGGATTGATTTTATTGAATATTATTGAGTATTGATTGAGTTTGACGGGTATTGACAGGTGTTACATACCAAGTACCCAAAGGGTTCGTTAGAATTTCATTCAGAGTGACCAAAGGGTTGATTGGTATCCAAAGGGGTTGACAGGTTTTTGATGGATTGTGGGGGTGGTTAATGATGGATGTTTTTTTTGCATTAGAAAAAAGGGTTATCCATCGAAATTTGGGTGGGGGGTTTAAAAAAACCTGGCCCGTCACATTCGTTTTTTACCTAATTACTAATTTTCTATTGTGTTTAGAATCACTGGACTTTTTTTATTGTTTCGTTAAATACTCTTCCTAATTAACATTATTGATTCAAGATGCTGACCCATTCAGGTTACCAAAGGGTTTTTACTGTCAGTGACCAATGGGTTACAGGTGTTAACTTCCAGGTGTTTTCTTCCAGTTGGCCAAGAGTTATTTACCATATTTGTTACCCCTACCCTTTTATCCCATTAATTAAATTATCCACAATTTTTTAAAATTAATTTTTGAAAATAATTTTTAGCCATTTCCAAATTTTTTAAAATAATTTTCTGTCAATTCCAAAATTATTCAAAAATTTTTATTCAAAAGTCCAGTTTTTTTCAAAATTAAGTTAGTTTTAAGCTAAATTGTTTTCATTTAAAATTATCATCATTTCCAGTTTTTTTCAAAATAACTTATTTCCAAATTAATTCAAAAATTGTTATTATTAATTCCTAAATTTTTAAAAATTAATTATTCTCTCTTCCAAATTTAGTTAAAAATTAATTCAAATGTAATTAGGTGTTAAAAAAATACGCATTGACACACAGTATAAGTTTTATTTTATTTTTTTATTTTAATAAAAATAGACTCCGTCGTTTACACATTCAGGAAAATACTCCAGTTCCAAACGTCGGGCTAATGCACTTACAGCTGAGCGAGTACAATAATTTTCACTTTGTTTATTAAATATTGGGTTATGTGATCCCTCTTCAGGTATTGGGTCAATCAATGTTTCTGCATCCTGAATAGTAACTTGAAATAGCCAACTTAACATTTCACATTACTCTGTTCCATAACCATAAATTGTTTCAAATTCCTTTTTCCATTGTTCAATCAACCCTGCCAATAGTGAATAGGGTATATATCTGGCAAAGATTGATTTTATCCCGGGGATCGTGTAGCCCATTTCTTTTATTCTTAGCCAGTCTACATAAGTTATGCTAATTTCATTTGTTGGTAATAAGAATTTATAGTACTCTCCAACCCGTTTCAATCTCACATCTAAATCATATCTCTTCTTTCTCCATTAAACGAAGATTATATACGCATGCTGTTGAAATCGTTTTTACAAGGATGTCTCCACTGCTCAGATAAATTGCATTTAGATCCATTGTGACTCCTATTACTTTAAAATTATAAAACTCCGATTACTCTGTGCGTTCTAACTAATTCTCTATAAATTTCTAAAAATTTTCAAGTACATTCTTTTATCATTACTTCTTGAAGTCATCTTTGCTGAAGGCTGTTTGCTTGTTGCTGCTCGCTTTCTCGCCCTCATCACACACTAAAGACTAAGACTGCAAATGACTGTCTAACTGGTGCCCACGTTCTCGCATTCCATTACCCCCTACAACCACCACCCTCTTTATGTTAAAAAAAAAACTTTTTGCTCGCAGCTATCCCTTATCCTAGGTCATGTTTACCACTACCCCACTTTTAGATTAATCTAACTCATTATTATTCACTTTAAAGACTATTTTTAACACATTTTTAATGTTTTATTATTATTATTACAAAAATAATCTCTCTCTAATAGCACAGCTATTTTTCACGAAGACGTACAACAGCCATAATCTTGGTTATTTCTAAAAATCGGATTGTGAGAGTCGTCCTCAGCCATTGGTATTACCAGCTTCTCAGCACCATGTACATGCACTTGGAGCAGCTTACTCAACATTCGGCATTGTTCCGTTCCGTAACCATAGAATTTATTAAAAGCGTTTTTCCAATGGTTAAGCTGTGGTGCTAGTTGTGAATAAGGCACTGCATTATAAAATACACAATTATAGTTCATCCTTTTTTTTTTTTTTTTTTTTTTTTATTCTTTTCCGATCTTTGGCAGTTATGTTAAGTTCATTTGTTGGTAATTGGAAATTGTAGTCTGCTCTCAGCCATCCACCTCTATGGTCAACGTAATCTCTACCATTATTATTTAATAGCTTGTGATTATAAATGCTTACAAACGAAATTTCTTTTACAAGTATTTATCCACTGGTTAGATAAATGGCTTGTAGATCCACAGCGATTCCTAATACTTTAAAAAATATATAATAAACTCTGATTACTCTGTGCATTCTAACTAATTCTCTATAAATTTTTAAAAATTATTTAAATACATACTTTCCTCCTTACTTGTTGAAGGCATCTTCGGTGAAGGCTGTTTGCTCATTGCTGCTGGCTGTCTCGCACTCATGTACACACTAAAGACTAAGACTGCAGCTGAAAAACTTACTGGTGCCCATGCTCTCGCATTCCATTAAACCACATACACCCCTTTTTATGTTAATAACAAATGAACTTTTGCTCAGATGTCACTTATCTGAGGTCATGTTTACCCCCACCTCCACTTTTTTACCACTTCGGATACTTACTTCCTTGTTTTAAATTTTATAAAATTTTTAGATTATGCGTTTATCTAACTTTTGTACTTTCACGTCTTTTTATTGTTTTTAATTTAATGTTTTGTTATTCATTAAGGTTAACATTATTTTCACAATTTCTTCATGTCTATTCATAAAGTGCAATGATATTATTATTATTATTTATTATTATTATTATTAACCATATACACATATTTTGTATTAAGTTCGTCTTTGACTCTTCAAATGGTTTATCATCCATCGTGACTGTGAATAGTTTACAAAACCGTTTTGTTTCTTAATTTCAGCTGGTAATAATTTTTAATTTCAGCTGGTTATAATTCTTTTCTAAAATTTTGTTGGCCATTGACATAGTTTAAAATATATGTTATCACTTACCGTGCTTCATTGCACTGAGTCAATCTGATTTGGACTGCTAATGTCATTCCCTCGGTTTCAGACGTTTGTTTAAAGTTTTAGAAATAATTTCTATCCATTTTTCTAAATGTTCTTAGTATAAAAGTTTTTATATTAAAAAAAAGACATGGATGACACATTCTACACGTTCACACATGTTCATTATGCTTACCTCTAGAGTTCACATTCCATAATCCATCCAGAGTTCAACGCTCTTGCTCTCAGAGGTCCATCATCTGATGTCATATCTACCCCTACCCCCTTTTTTACCACTTAAGGCACTTGCTTCCTTGTTTTATATTTTATAAATTTTTTCCATTATGCGTTTTCTAACTTTTGTACTTTCACGTCTTTTCACTACCTTTAATTTTACTTTGCTTTCATTAAGGTTAAGTTTTTTTGTCCAATTTCTTCGTGTCTATTCATAAACTGCAATGATATTATTATTATTGTTATTATTATTATTATTATTATTATTATTATTATTATTATTATTATTATTATTATTATTATTAACCATATACACATATTTTGTATTAAGTTCGTCTTTGACCCTTCAAATGGTTTATCATCCACTGTGACTGTTGAATACTTTACAATACTGGGCTTTTTTTCTGAATTTCAGATGGTAATAATTCTTCATTTCAGCTGCTTTTAATTCTTTTCTAAAATTTTTAGGTCATTGACAAAAAGTTTAAAAGACATGCTATCACTTCACGTGTGATTCCTCATATTTTAATCATTCCGTTTTGGACTGCTAATGTCATTCCATCTGTTTCAGACGTATGTTTTAAGTTTTAGAAATAATTTCTATCCATTTTTCTAAATGTTCTTCGTATAAAAGTTTTTATATTAAAAAAAAATGGTTGACTCATTCAACATGTTCACACGTTTATCATGTTTACCCCCACTCTTGTTACATCATGACCTACATTTTTATAATCTCATCTGGGGGCGGGTCTTTTCATTTTTTATAATTTCGTATGGGTGGGTTTTACCATTATGTCTTTTTTGCTCTTATTATTGATTCATTTAGAGTTTGACATATGTTGGCACGTTACTGGTTAAGAAGTGCTAATGTATGTTAATTACCATGTTAATGTAATGTATGTTAAAAAATTGTTTAGATACTGGGTTTTCAGCTCGCTTAATCACTGATTCTCCTATCGGTAAAATGACCATTCTACCGAGTTTTTCTCCAAGCTTTTTGCTTCTACCAGCACCACCATCAACGTTTTGATCAGCAAGTATATTTTAAATTTTTCTCATTTTTTACTATCATTCTACCTTCCAAATTTTACTTTTCATATTTATTTTTCTCCCTCTCTCTCTGTTACTCTTTTGGGTTGTTTTCTTCAGTGGCTTCCTTTAACTCCGTACCAACTTCATCATCCTCTGCTACATCTAACGCTGTAGATTCCAGCCCGGCTTTCTACAGAGAGAGACCGCATCAACCTTCAAAACTAGTACGCACTTACTTTTTTCTTTTTTTCTGTCTTTTTTTTTCTTTTTACAATTCTATTTTTTTATTTAGGCCACCGGTGACTCAATGCACCAGTATGAAAGTTGAGGCAGGGGATTTCATTAGAGCTGAGCCAGTTAGTAGTTTTCTTGCGCATATTTTGTTTTAATGGTTGTTTTTTTTTTATTTTTATTAATTTTCACTTTATTTATATTTTTAACGCCACTAACCCCTGCATTTTACTGCAGATGATGGGACCGAGATACCGAGATCACCCACACAAACAAAAAGACGGCATTCGCCATCGCCCCCTCCTTCGTCACCTTCAGATCCCGAGCCGTTGTCGGGGGTTTTCAAACACAATCGTTTCGACACGCCAATGTTTGACGATCTATTCACAGCGGTTCAAGCACCACCAGGAGGAGAGGGGGATAGCGGAGACGAAGAGTTCGAGGATCCTGAGTATTGTGTAAAAACTAATGGCCCCTGCTGCGAGAGCGTGTGAAACCCTAAGTAATTATTTATTTATACTTTTTACCTAGATACTCTACACTTGTTTTTTAATTTCAAGCTCTGATATGTATTTTCTCTTTCTCTCTCTTTTTCTTCCTTTTCTCTACTTAGCTCCAAAGTGGGAAGTGTATACGTTTTGTGTATATGATCCACATTAACTTATTGAATAGTAATGTTAATAAATTTGGGCCTTTCACCCATGGTATAAAGGATCTGACAGATGACGATATTTAAAAACGCAGTCATAATTTTAAAGTACTTGATGAATGCTATGGTGCTGCACAAACTAAACTGGATCTATTTTAACTGAATTAACACATTTTGAAAAAATTCATTCCTATATTGAAGTTAAAAGTTTTTGAAAAAGATTGTGTACAGGCAATGTCTTAACTTTCGTCTTCTCACCTATGTTGGACCTTCAAGGTTTTGCAATCGGCTTTTTTGTTCCTCCTGTTTTCAATTTGAAAAGATAGTTTATAAACTCAAACGTACTGATTTTTGGTACCAAACGTTATCAGTACTTTTTTAATCCGAAGATTTGAATGGCTACGCACTTGCAGTTGAGAAGATTTTGACAAATTGTGATATAGCAGATAGTCATTTTGTTTCCTGTCAATCCTATCACTTATTTAAGGCTGCAAAGAACGTTCAAGTGATCCTAGGGTCTTTTCATGTTTACGAACGTGATTATTATACCGATAAGCAACTCGTGTTAGAAGAAGAAATTGATGATAATACTATTAAAATTTTTGCTTTAATGCGTATTTATTTCCGGCAGTTCTTTCATCATAAACATAATTCCGTTTGTAATGTTTAAATTCCATACACTATTCTTTTCATGTCTTACATTCTAGTTCAGTGAATTCGCAAGTTACAACGCTGTAACAAAATTCGACCTGGTTTTATTAAAAAAAATTCTACGGGGGAATATTTCATTTCTTTGTCGAGAAAAAAGAAAACTATCACAACTTTTTGTTTCAAGTCCAATCAGTTCAAGGAAATCATAGACAGATTGGAAGAAATTTATAAAATTGCAATAAACCGGGCACCCTTAATCCCCAGTACATCAGTCTGTCCGATTAGATCAATAGACTTTCAAGTTAACGATAACGCAGTTATTACAATTAACTGCATTTACAATAAAGGGGCGATTTGTTTTATTATATACAAAAATCGGACATCGCATAACGAGAGAGCACTTTCATTATCGCGTGCAGAGGTCTATTTAATCCTTTATTTCTTTCCACCGTTATATCATCGTGTCTAAACTTTACTTTTTATTTTCTTTCCTTTCTTTGGTTTAGTCAGTTTTTTTACTTTTTTCTTTCATCATCTGTATTATTTTTAACTTTACTATTCCACCTTTAAAAATGTCTTCATCCTCTTCTACCTATTTATTCTAACTCTCAGCAATCCAGCCCTCTCATTCTCTGTATCTATGAACACATTATTTATGAGTCTTCTTCTTCATCTTCGTCTACTTCAACCCAACCTCTTAATCTCTGTGTGCGTGATGAACTACGTTCATTGCAAAATGTTTTATACCCTTTGACGCAGACAGAACCTTTAAATTTGTGTATGTCAAGGCAACCTCTCTCAACAGATCGCAACCATTCAAGGAGGTTGAAGAGTTCAAATGATGATAAAACACTTGCAACGACATATTCTACCCTTACTCTACCTTCTTCTCCTATTCCTTCTACATCTACAAACCCTAATTCTCATCAACCACCCCGCAAAATGCGACATATGGATAAGAGAATGCTTTTCCTTTCGTTTCAACGTGGACAAGGTAAATTCTCGCTCACGACTGTCCCTCCGCCAACATCATCATCGTCACCATCTTTCAACCTTACTCAGAATCCACTTACTACTCCTATCCTGCCTTCTGCTACCCATTCTGCTACACGTGTAGCTTCTCCTATTGCTTCAACATCATCAGCTTCAACTTGTGGTTCTCTAAATGATCAACTGTTAACAGACTTCGATTCATATTTTACTTTACAAGAATTAGGCACATGTCATTCTCGCAAATTTAAAGTGGAATCAACCACATACAAGATGACATTTTCTCGTAGCTTAAATTCCGTGCCTCTTGCAAGCATTCCTGATACGCTACGGTCCATTTTTGACCGTTTATTCCAGTGCATTTTACAGGAACGTAGGTCTTTTTACGACCATGCTCCCATTGTAATCAAAGCACCATCCCTGAACAATGCTATCAATCTTAGGTTTGGCTTAAATGATTCATTTTCAGATCAGATGGTGTCGAGCAGTCAGAGCGGTCTGTTGACTGATGATCAATTAGAGATCCACGTGGTTTTACTTCACAGGCCTTTTCCCGCTTCTGGGGGTAGTAGCGTTGCTCGCAATTCAGTAATACTTGCTGACCACCTGGCTCGGTCAGGCTCGGTCGTCCGTATTCAAAACACTGATGAGCTCTATTTTCCTCGTGCGTTAGCGGTTGCAATGGCCTGCGCAGATAAGGATGCAGTCATTGAGGAACACAAAAATAACCCCGTTCTTGTTGAAGCTTGCATTAAGGTATATATAGCATTTTGTGAAGGACGTAATTAGCTTCAGAAAAAAGCTGCCCTTAAGTTATACGAAGCAGCGGGTGTAAACCCCTCGAACCCTGGTGTTGTTGAATGTCTGGATAAATTCCAGGCATTACTTCTCGGTGACAAGTATGTCAATAACTTTGAAATTATTATACATATAGGTTCATCGATAAATGAGATATTTTACCCCCAGCATTTTGTAGAACCTAAACCTAAACTGCATTTATTATTAACAAATAATCATTACGATGTCATCCCAAGTCTGTTTGGGTTCTACAGAAAGTACGGGATTTGACAGCGCTGTGGGGTAGTTTTCCACGGTTCGGGGGATAAAAAAGCACCATATCTGTGGGGGGATGATGCTCGTACTGCGGATCACAACATTCCCGTTTGTTATAGGACGAATACATTCACTGTCCACTGTGCGAGCATTGTTTTAAGGGTGAACAATGCTACAGGTCTCATCTCAACCCCAAAGACAGCGTGAAGTCATGCTTTACGCATAAATGCTGTCTTGTAAAAAAATATACGAATCCCAAAAGGGACATAATTGTGATGCAAACCAATGCATTCAGTGTAACGGTAAGCGCGAACCAGACCTCTGTTACGTTTTAACAGGAAAAGAAAGATCTGCAAATCAAAATACACAGCGCTCTACTACTACTGCATCTACTTATTCTACTTCTGCTTTTTCTACCACTACTTCTGAAAACGATTCTCCAAGACTAATATTTTTTGATGTTGAAACAAAAACAGATCTGGATTCAGGGGAATTAACACCAATCCTCGTTGCCATGAGCTACCAGGATGAGTCTGGCTCATTTGTCCAGTGTGTTTTTAAAGGGGTAAATGCCATGACCGATTTCCTCAAGTTTTTTTTTTCCAAGCCGTCAAGGCGCAATAAAAAACATTCTCATGTTATTCATTTTTCGAATTCAACAGTGTTCGCACACAACTTGCAGAAATTTGATGGTTTATTTGTCTTACAATACCTGTATGAAGAAAGTATTAAACCCCATATCATCTTCATTAAACCCCACATCATCTTCATTAAACCCCACGTCAATCCAAAGGCTCGAGAATTCTCTTCATTGAGGTGAAGGAGATGAAGATACGTTTTATCAATTCGTTATCGTTCATCACCCATCCCTTAAGAGAATTTCCACGACCCTTTGGATTGACAGAGCAAAAGAAAGGTTTTTTCCCATTTAAGCTTCTCAATAAGACATGTTCCTATGAGGGTTTACTTTCTGATATGGAATATTTTAATCCCACAGAAATGAAATAATCATTACATGAAGAATTTGTTCTCTGGTATTCTCAAGAAAAAAAGCGCGTCGGTACCGATTGGCGTCTTATGGATGAGCTTAGAGATTGTCTCAGTGATGTCGTTCTTCTAAAGCGGGTTTCACAAATTCCTTGCGGCGAGCGGATCTGGGCGTGGCATGCCGTCCGCATAGAGCACTGCACCGCGGACCGTTTCACAAATAATTTGAGCCAAGCGGTTGAGTGTCGCGCGTCATACGCAGAGCTTGTGAACGAAGTTCGTCGTGTTGAACCTGGGCGGCCGCGGCGGCAGTGAAGGTAGCGGCAGCAGTGGCTCAGCCATTCAGAAAAAACTAAATTACACGTAAATTCTGGGAAGGCAGTAGCACGTACCTTGCATAGATATACAATTAGAGTAAGGGGCAGTTTGAACCTGCACATTGGCCGACTTCATTTCAGTCGAGAATAGAATAAATACGGCAAGCGGTCAATTAATGGCAGACAAGCAAGGAGTTGATGCTGTGATTTGTATGACGTCATAACCACGGACCAATCGGATTGCAGCAGCAGATGCAAACACTTGCTGTGCCGCATTTTTTCGTAAAAGGAGAAGTGTTTGCGGTTATCACCAACTATCTGCCGCTCTTGGAAGCAGATCCACAAGGCTTGTGGCACCACGGCCACCGCCGCTAGCTTTTTATTTGTTAATCCTGCTTAAGAGATGGGTGCCTGAAATTTGCAGAAATCATGAAGGACTTTACACGTCTTAACCCCTTCCAGAATGACATCACTATAGCTGGATTCTGCAATCGGTTACTGAGAGAACGTTATCTGTCAAAACACTCTATGGGTATTATTCCATGCTATGGTTACGCGAAGAGATCGCATCAGAGTTTGAAAGTTCTGAAATGGTTAGCTTGGGAACAACCAAAAGTTCCAAGTACACGCATATGTTCTGCGTTAAACAGATGGGAAAGACGCGTTGGACCTTACTATTTAGATGGTGTTGATTACAGTCGAAAAATCGTATTCGAATTTTCAGGCTGTTATTATCACTCATGTCCTAAGTGCATGGTATCAAGGGCACATAGCGTTAATCCCAACCTCACTAACGACAAAATTTCCAGCATACAGTAGAAGGACTTGCCTTTCTAAAACATGAGCTTCCCAATTACACTTTTCATGTTATATGGGAATGCCAGTAAGAGAATGAGTTGAAACATAATAAAGAAATGGCTGTATTCTGCAAACATATTAAAGTAGAACAGAGACCATTTATCATGCCCCATCATGCCTTCTATGGAGGACGCACCGAGAGTTTTTCGGGCGGTTTTACAGAATCCACAGAGAAAATGCGTCTTTCCTATTTAGATTTCACATCTTTATATCCCGTTATGGATGTTTTTTCGGATAGGTTGCATGTTTATCCACAAGTCATCATGGTCAATTTTAACCCGGCCCTTAATGCCTATTTCGGATTGATTAAAGCAACCGTGTTGCCTCCTCGAGATCTTTTTATTCCAGTTTTACCGTACAGGGGTGCAGGGCATCTTTTCTTCCCTCTATGTAGGGCTTGTGCTGAAAATCAATCAGCTGAGTTTTGTAACCATAATGAGGAAGAGAGGGCATTGACAGGTACTTGGTGCATACTGGAATATTACAGGGCACTTGAGGAAGGCTACATAGTTGTTGGAATTTTCCAAGTATGGCATTATAAAGAACGCTTCGTCTACGACAAGCTTACTGGGGAAAACCACTTCTTCAGCGACTATGTAAATGCATTTATAGGGGGGAAATCGCAGCCTCTGGTTGGCCTCCATCCGCTAATACACCGAACAAGCGCCAGGCATTCATCAACCATGTCCGTGAGCGAGAGGGGATCGTATTGGATCCTTGAAAATTTCAAAAACTCCAGGTCTGCGTAGCATATGTAAACTAGCATTTAATAACTATTGATGAAACTAAAAAAAACCCCACAGTGTTTGTCGATAGCTACGCAGAGTTTTACAGGCTATTCAACACGCCCTCTATCAAAGTCACAGACTCGGAGGAAATTTTACTCATGACGTACAAGTCAACCCATCCCACCGTGGACGTGAAAGGGAATGTAGTTATAGCATCATTCGTGCCGTGCTATGGAGAGATGGAGTTGTATCGCATCATGAGTATAATTGGTAAAAATTTAAAATGTATGGATACAGATAGCCATCTTTGTCGAGGAAATCGGCCGTGAATTATTACCTAGAGGGAGTAATTTAGGCGAACTTATGGATGAAATTATTTCGAAATTTAGACCAATTGTATATTAAAAAATTGATTGTAGCTGGGGCTAAGAGGTGTTTGCATTACTCGAATCGCACAACCGAATTTAAATTTAAGGGAGTGACGCTCACACGTAGTGCAAATGAAATTCTAACACCAGCTGCAATCGAACAGTTCGTTCAAGGCATGGGTTTGAGAAAGACCTCCTCCCTCCAAGTCCCCGTTTCATTTAATCTGGTGCGTAACAAGATCAAAGTCACAATTTTTCATAAATCATTTTT
Source organism: Rhysida immarginata (assembly GCA_023313115.1). Classification (NCBI taxonomy): domain Eukaryota; kingdom Metazoa; phylum Arthropoda; class Chilopoda; order Scolopendromorpha; family Scolopendridae; genus Rhysida; species Rhysida immarginata. The sequence goes on along the minus strand of JAHWFO010111394.1, from coordinate 1,266,481 downwards.
AAAAACTTACCGGTGCACCAATGAGAAAAGGTTTGTAAGAGACCTTATAATACCTTGTATTACCTTGTAATACGTTAGTATTAGTTACCCTTATGGGTATATTAATTTTTAATCGCCCATAGCTTATTGTAAAAATAGTTGTAAATATTTTTATTTATTATTGTTTATACTTATCTATTATTATTATATTACATTCACTATTCATTTGTAAATATTTACAACTATTCTAATCCTCAGTGTTCTATTCTATTACAATTTTTTTACCATTCAAAATTTGTATTTTAACAAAATTATTTAACTTTCTAGTCCTCAATGTTCTATTTTATTTAATTTTTAGCATTCAAATATTTGTGTTTATCAAATTATTTAACTTGCATAATATTATATTAATTTATTTCATTACCCAATGTTTGTATATATTCTATTATCCAATTTTATTCACTTAACCTCTGTATTTAATTTTTAACATTCAAATATTTATAATTTATCAATTTATTCAAATTTCAAAATAAATATTATATTTCATGTATTTAATTTAAAAATTCAAATAAATTTTATATATATTTATTCACTTGTCATTTACATTCTTTCCAATTTTTTTATAAAATTTTAACTGTTAAAATTCAAAAAAAAAATTTTATAACTTATTATACATTAATAAAACAGTATTATACTAATTAAAAATTTTAAAGATAAATTCAGTTCAAAAGTTACATTCGTGTCATTTAATAAAAGTTGGAAGAATTGTAAACAACAGAAGGAACTTTGCTCCTTGTGCGATATTTACATCATGGAGATAAATACCTCGGTAAAGATCACACAATACTTTTCGGTTTTAATAGCCGGATGTTCCGGAAGTGGAAAGACAACTATTGTGTCAAATTTGTTAAATTATAGAGATGAAATGATGGACCCACCGCCCACAGAAATAATATACTGTTATGGAGCATTAATTCCACCTGTTGTGAAAAATTTAAATCTATCCAACATTACATTTCATGCAGGTATTCCCGATGAGAAAATGATTCACGAACGAATACCTGTACATGCATTGTTAATTTTGGATGATTTATTAAATGAAATAAAAAATGCTGAAATTTTTGAAAAGATTTATACAAGATACAATCACCATCTCATTTTCTCCATTTTATTATTAACTCAAAATCTATTCGCACAATCAAAAATATCATACGTACTATAAGTTTAAATACTCAGTACATTTTTCTGTTAAAATTGCCTCGAGATGTTGGTCAGATACGAACTCTTGCTTCACAAACAGGTTATGGTTCCTTACTTATAGAAGCATTTAAAGATGCAACGCAAGAACCTCATAGTTATTTATTAGTAGATTTAATACAAAGCTGTCCTGACATAATTAGACTATGGAGTAAAATTTTCCCGCATGAAAAACCTATTACCGTATATGCAAATAAAATGCATTAGCAATCATTTTTCATCAAGCATTCACCAGGAGTAAACAGCCATGATTCTGTTAATTCAAAAGCATCGTTATTTCCTCGGGGCGTTAAAAAATGCCAGCCCTAAACAACAGAAAAAATTACTACAACATGCATCGTTAAATCAAGTAAAATCTCTTTGTGAAATTTGCCATAACATCTTACATCTTAAAGTCATGTGGACATTGCAAGTAAAAAAGAATTTGAGTACCTTTATTATTAGGTAGAATCAGGTCCGATATTAAATAAATTAATACGTTAAATATTGTCGTTATTAGATATTGATGTATTATACCGTCGCATGAATACCAAAGATTAATAAATCATTTATCAACAACTCTTACTACGACTAAACCTAACACTAATGCTGAACCGCATGGCGAACGCAGTGAAACAAAGACGTCAGAGCGGGGAAAATGACTGGATAAAAAAATGAACGAATTTTTAAATTCTCATAATATGAACACGCATCAAAAACTAGAATATTATCTCGACATGTTATAGAAATATCTGTATGAAAAGAAGCGCGATGATGTCGATCAGAAAGAACAAAATCAAACACAACAAAGAACTCACCCTGAACAATTATCGCCATTATCGTCTTCACCTGATTCGCCGCCGAAACGAATTCCTCAGCAACTGTTTTACATGCCTGACATTCAGTGAAGCCATCGTAAATACAAAAACCAAGCCTTGAATTCGACGGCGACGATGATAAACTATTATCCATTCTACTGGCTCAAACTTCGTGACAAAAACGTCTATTAAAATTTTTACATAACTTTCCTGAATTCATAACTTGGGATTCACATCGAGCAGTAAAAATCGACAGGAAGACTCTACAGGGTTCACACATTTCAAACTTGATCGATGACGCAGTTTCCCCTTCAGCCAATCAGAAGGACCCTCCTGTTGGACAAAGACGTTTTATAAAAGTGCTTCAGGAGATGGATGTTCCAAGAGAATTAATTGTAAATCCGGTGTATCATTCGCAGGAGGGGAGGGGGAAGGAGTTTTAAGAGCGCTATAATTAAACGAAGATGTAACAACACACCAGGAATTCGTTGGATACCATACAAATAATTGTAATGTTTAAAAAATATATATAAATGGTTTCATTAAAATTTTAAAAACTAAAATTCTGAATAAAAATTGTATTTAAATGAAAGAAATATTGTGTCTATGTAATTATTTAATTCATTACAAATATTTTAATTATTTTATTTATTTATTTACTTATTAAAAGAATAAAAAATATAAAAATATATTTATATATATTAGAAATTTATTTGGTAATTTAATCAACTCTTTGAAATTTTATTAAAAATATTTTGTTTAATTAAAAATAAAATCCTGTAAATAATACAGACAAATGAAATACTGTATATTTAAAAAATTTATTCGTGGAATAAGTAATACAGAATAAATACATGTAATAAAGGAATACAAAAAATTAAGCATGGTCAGGGAATATTTTTTATTGGACAACAACTTTGACTCCATTTAACATTTTGACATATATCCTTATTATTATTATTATTATTATTATTATTATTATTATTATTATTATTGTTGTTGTTAATTGCTAATTCATCGTAAATTAATTCACATTTTATGATGAAATCATTGAGAAATAGTTCGTCTGAATAAGTACAGTTAATGATGTCATGCATCGAATGTCCTCAGGCAGCAAATTTTAGGAAATGCAAACAATGATGACCACATGTAGCAGCAGATGGATGTTGTACTAATTTCAAATTGTAGACCCAATTTTCAGTCTGCCTGTACATGAAATTATGGAATTGGGCTTGTGGTTTTTGACCAAACGAATCAAAGTAATAAGCTAACGATGGTTTAGGGATAAAAAATGCAACCCAATGACTGTCCGGCAGACTCGAGACGTCCATACTAGCAACAACCAAAGCATGACGAGTTTTTTGCCTTTAAAAATGATTGCAAAGACGCACAGCTCTATAAACTTTAATTTGTTAATTAAGGCATGTAGATAAGAGCTTTTTCAGAGGAGATTTTCTGAAGGGTAAACTGGTTTGAGATGCATCACTACATACGCTGGAAACACACCTCTGGCTATAGGTTTTGTTCACCGGTCTCTTTCTAACGCACACCAAATTTGGGCTGTATCCATAGAGCTTTAATTTGTATAATAAATGGTCACAGAATGGTGTTTACTGATTTCGAGTAAGTTCTGATATTGACAATAGGTAATGATGTTCACAGATTCCGTTAAAGGTTGTGAAAAATGTACTTCAACACTAAGCGTTCCATTATGTATCACACTGAAATGGTCTCCATAATAATTACGATTTCCGCTTAATTCATAGGCAAGATATGAAAAACCAGAACCGTATTCAGCCTGAGTCACATCAACGTCTCTGTCTTCCTTCCACAAACGAATGAATAAACTCACGTATGTACGACTCCTCGGCGAATGCAGGTGTTAGAGGTTGAGATGGATAAACTTGGGAATCAATCGATAGTGAGAGATATGACAGGTTGAAATGTTGAAAGTTAAATGGATTCACCTTGTAAGCTCCATTTTGTGCTTCATTCGTAATGAATACGAATATAAATCGGGTAGGAAGTTGACCTGTGATTAAACTTTGGATGATGTGATTTCTCGAACCTGTTGCGATATTTGACGAATGCATTTCCACTCTGCTAATGGGATAAAATGCATTGGTTGTTTGCAGCGTCTTCGCATGTGCTAATAGCATAGATGTGTTGACTTTAACGCGCTCCACATTAAGTGTAGCTTTTCGAATTGCTTTTCTATAATCAGGGCTGGCTGCGTCTGACATTAGAGCGAAGGCAGGTTTACTTCTATATAACCTTAGGCGAAAATCCAGCGAATTTAGCAGCAAACGACTCTGACGAAATATATCCAGATGTATAGGACCTAAGTAATAAACTCCATTACGCGTGGATACTTTTGCATGATTTAAAACCCAAATTTGTATCGTCTAACTATCCATTTTCCCAGATGTGTCTTTATAAAATCCAGATGTCATTAACTGAGTTGATTTACCAACCCAACCATAATTCAGAAGCGCTTCTAAATAAGCTCTATATATCAATCCGTCATGCCTTCTACGGATATAACCTTATGGATACCATATGATATATGACACCATTAGGGCACATGCTACTAATCCAATAACCATTATCATCATTTTCTCATTATATTCACTCATTACATGTTCTTACGAATTGTTTGATATATTAAATGCCATATCTTAGCATTGAAAGTTCCAAAGGTACCATATGGTATCATATGTTACCATAAAGGCACGTACTACTAAACAATACACATTATCATTATTTACTTGTTATATTCACTCATAGCCTGTTGTTACAAGTTATTTGATATATTACATGCCATATCTTGTCATTGAAACTTCCGACAGTACCATATGGCACCACATGGTACCATTAGGGCAGGTGCTACTAAACCAATAACCATTATCATTACTAGGAGCTTTAGCATAAAAGCTACTTATAAGAATGCGCCCTTGGTCTGTACGTTTATCCGTACATCCGCCGTTTGCACCATAACTTGAAAACAGATTAACTTTTTCAAATTCTGTTTTCAGGAATATGACTATCAAAGTGTTAGCTCGGCCATATCAACTTTTCAGAATTTTTCCCGGACTCCTTCAAGTCAAGTTCACGTGCTAAAACAGTGACCATAAAGAATAAAAAAGATAATGGCATGTCATATAACAATCGATTTATCAAGAAGGCATTGTTACTTTCTCTTAATCTTTCAAGCATTACTGACATCGGTGCACGCACATGAAATCGCTTTGTCAACGCATGATTGCTGAAGTGCTCATAATCTATATTATTCAGTAGCCAAAGAATGGAGCAACTTATTGGTTTTAAAATGTCTTAACTGTGTACCCCTTCATATTTTCTACATTTTTTGAGGTAGAAGGTTGAAATTCGGAATGTAACTTCCTATGGGCATGTCCATCTGCACTATTTAGTTTGGTTTTGATTGGTACGCTAGGGTCGGAATTACGGGGGTGGGATTCAGAGAGGACAACATAACTATATGCTATTCAGTTACGTAAAGGCGTGAAATTCAGTATCCAGATTCCTCTAGGCGAGATCTACATTACTATGAAGTTTAGGCCCAGGTATTCTATTGGGGTCGGATTTGCTGGGGTGGTAGTCACATGGTCTTTAGAATTATGCCAACATATGACTTATGGCTTGTGATATATCATATGTACGGAAATGATGAGAAAGGAAAGAAAATACGAGTTTTTTTTTACATTTTCTACATATTACGTTCGAGAAAATTAATTTTTGATTAAAAAATTTGGGGAGAGGTAAAAAGTTTAGATAAAGGGGTAGAAATAGATGACTTCAGGATCTGCTACTTGCCTTATCCTACTCGGGGGAGAGGGGGGGGATTAATTTTTTAAATAAATGTATAAATATATTTCTCCTTCACTGCTAAAGCTCCTCCTTGGAATGTTTACAAGATTTTAATTATTAGGAGCTTTAGCATAAAAGCTACTTATAAGAATGCGCCCTTGGTCTGTACGTTTATCCGGCCATCCGCCGTTTGCACGATAACTTGAAAACGGATTAACTTTTTCAAATTTTGTTTTCAGAAATATGACCATCAAAGTCTTAGCTTGGCCGTATCAACTTTTCAGAATTTTTCGTGGACCCCTTCAAGTCGAATTCGTGTGCTAAAACAGTGAGTGTAAAGAATACCAAGATAACCGCATGTCATATAACAATCGATTTGTCAAGAAGGAATTCCTTGTTACTTTCTGTTCATCTTTTAAGCATTATTGACATCGGCACGCGCACGTAATATCACTTTGTTGACGCACGATTGCTCATGTGCTCATAATTTATAATATTAACACTTAGCTGAAGAATGGTGCTACTTATTGGTTTTATAATATTTATTCGTCCCATTCATAATTTCTACGTTTTTTGAGGTAGAAGGTTTAAATTGGGAATGTAGCTTACTATAGGCATACCCACCTTCACTATTTTGTTTGGTTTTGATTGGTGCACTGGACTCGGAATTACGGGGGACGGATTCATAGAGGACAAAAGATCTATGTACTATTTAGGACATACAAGAGTGAAATTCAGTATACAGATACCTCTAGGCAAACTTTACTTTACCATGAAGTGTAGGCCCAATTGTTCCAGTGGGGTCGGAATTGCGGGGGTGGCAGTAACTTGGTCGTTAGAACTATGCAACATATGGCATGTAATATATCATATGTTCGGAAATGATGAGAAAGGAAAGAAGATACGAGCATTTTTATATTTTCTACACATTGCGCTTGTGAAAATTAATTTTTTGATTAAAAAACTTGGGGAAAGGAAAAAAAGTGTAAATAAACGGATAAAAATAGTTGATCGCAGGGTCAGTTACGTGCCTCAATCTACTCGGGGCAGTAATTTCTTGTTAATAAATGTATAAATGTATTTCTACTTCACTGCTAAAGCTCCTCCTTGGAATGTTTACAAGATTTTATTTACTCGTTATATTCAAAAACTCGCTGTTACGAGTTGTTTGATATATTACATGCCATATCTTAGCATAAAAAGTTCCATTTGGTACCATTAAAACACGTACTACTAAACATTTCACACAAAGATTATTTACGCGTTATATTCAATCATGAGACGTCCTTGCACATACACGTGCCATTAGACCAATATCTGCTATCACTAGTTACTCTTATATATTCGTTATACGTTGTGACGATATGTTTGATATATTACATGCCATATCTGGTTAGGTGTACGGACACTTAATCACCCGACAGTTCACCACCCGACGGTTAAACACTGACATTTAATCACTTGCCATTTAATTACCGGACATTTAATCACGTGATCACGTGATCACCAGGGCATTATGATTCAAAAAATGCAAAATGATGAATGTGATATGTGATGAAAAGAAGTCTTATTATGTGATGAGTGATCACATGAAATGACAAGCCCTGTTAATCACCGACGTTTAACCACCAAAAAAATACGTGATTTTTTAATTACGGATGTTGAACCACTAAAAACATGAAATGAGGCGAACAATTTTTGAAAAAATAGAATTTTAATCAAACATAAGATAAAGGGCAATACATCGCAAATAAACTAAAATCTCACTTCTTGAATAGCGATCCACTGTATTTTTGACACGTTTTTGTACCTGATATCTTTGTGGCACAGTTGCTTGTGAACCTGCGATGCCTTGCAAAAATGCCGTTCGTTGCATTTGTATATCCTTCTCGATTCCTTTCATAAAAGTCCATAGTGTCGGATTTTAAAATAACCCAAATAGGTGGATTTACGTGTTTCAGGCACAAACGGTGCCGGATTGAGGTGTTTCGGGCACACTCATGGCCGAATTTTCATGATTCCCAACAAAAATCACCCAAATAGGTGGATTTACTTGTTTCGGTCATATTGAAAAAGTGCCTGCATCCATAATGCCAACCCCCAACAGTGTTTGTAGTTCTGGCTATTCCTTCTGACGCTGTTTCAAAATGGTTCCACTTTTCAATTGGGAAGATGGCGGGATTGTAATGTTCACCACATCCTGCTCGCCGCCTGCCTCGTATATACGTGTGTTCAAAATAAGATAAAAGCTCTGGCAATTTTTCGCAGTCTGGCATATTGTCAGCTAGTATAAGGAAAGCTTCAGTAACATCTGCTGAAGGTACCATAGCCAAGGCTGGTAAACAACGAATGGCCATTCTTAAGTCGTCATCTGATTCGTAGTCAACTTTCATACAAATTTCATTAACTTTACGTATGACATTTTGACTAAGGTGAAAATAGCATCCCATAATATTTGCTTTGGGAAATGCTGCTTGAAATGCATTTCTTGCTGCTCTTTCAAAATCCAGCAGTATTTTCGGTGGTTAAACGTCGGTGATTAAACAATCACGTGATTATGTGTTCGGTGATTAAATGGCAAGTGATTAAATGTCGACATGATTAAATATCAGTGTTAAACTGTCGGGTGATGAACTGTCGGGTGATTAAGTGTTACCAAACCCTGGTTATAGGAAGTTTTTAAGGGGGTATCATAATGGTACCATTAAAGCACGTGCCATTATACTACGTACTTATTCCGTCTATCTCACGTTCGTACTTGTTCATGTTTTTTCCCATATTAATGGATTGGTGAAAACAGACTTTGAAAAGGTTAATTCGTTTTCAAGTTATCATAATAAATACTAAGCTCCCTAGGAATAAAAAAATTCTCTTGATTTAGAGACCGAACTGCCCTTATAATAATCGTCAAACACATGCATCCTGCATGTGCACCATCCTATTAACGTTTAGAGCACGCGCAGAGCCGAACCCATGTATGTTCTCAACACGCGTTTTCCCGAATGCGAGGATAATTCGTGTCTTCCAGCATTTCAATACATGCACTCTTTCTATTGCAACGCAATGAATTGTGGGAATTGTGTCTACGGACGGACAGCAGGACAAACTGATCACATAAGCACATTTTTATATATAGAAAATGAGCTAAAAAATCGAATGCCTTTTTATAATCTATGAAGACTGCAGCCTTAAAATTGTTGGAGGCCATTCCAGCTGCTGCATACTCTAACTTCGTAGCAGGCTGTCTCAACATTTCTCTTTGGAAGAAGAATATAACACGTAAAACGATTTTCAAATATGCTGAAAAAGAACGTAAAAATTTATTGTTTAATATTACAGTAATATTTTATATACAGCAATGGTGAAAACATTTACGTATCCGATTGCAGCTTTCACACGAATCTTTCCAAACACGCGTGAAATGAGAAATAAAGTGCTCGCACGTCTATATGTTTTAAACTACTGCGCCTATGTTCTTTCCACTGCTAGAGCCATTCATCCCTTCTTAATCAAAGTTACCATAAACGTCAGGGGCCCTATTATCGAAATTTTCGTGTTGTAATCAATCTCACATAAACTATCTCACTAGTGAGATTTCGAGTCTCACGATTGATATTCTGCAGTTCAAACTAGAAAACGAACACGACTGGTGAGAGGAAGTACGTTACACTCACACGACTTTCGACATTTCTAAGCGTCTGGGATCGAGACTATTCATCAAGAACCAGTCAAATAAGCGGAAACTGTTCCCAAACGATCTGAGTATGGAGGCAAAAGAAAAGAATCATAGATGAGCAAAAAGAAATTTTATTCATAATAATACAAGAATGTATAAAGGAAAATTTGATAATGTGTTTACGAAGAATTATAGAATGACTTAGGAAAAGAATTGAATTCTTGCGTCGGAACGACGAAATCAAACACAGATTGGAAAAAAGGCTTAATTTGCACTATCTGCAAAATCGCGCGACTAAGGTAAGTGAAATGATGTTTTGAAGAACCCCTCCCCCTCTAACCAGCTGATATATAAACCCTTTTCTATTTGGTTACGAGTAAAAGGCTACATTAATTAAGATGTCATTTACCTTGGTCGCATGATTAGTCATCGCGGGATTGTGCAGATAGTGCAAATTATGCCTCTGTTTTGTTAGCTTAATAGTGATCTTAGAGTTTGATCCCCTGAAATCAATCAAAGGTTGTCCATCAAAATTTTTGCCAAATCCTTTGATAGTCGAAATAAGTGATGAAAATGTTACTCATGACAGTCGAAAGCATCAATCCGCGTTCGAAAAATCGTTTCCTCCTCAAACATCGCCTTTCTGCTGTTTCCAATGCTCCGATTAAATGCAGCATAGCGAATACGTCGGCATTGTTTTTTCTTTTTGAAGTGAAAACTTCTATAGGCGCACCGCATACAAAATTTTGCTGGAGAGTGAAAGTGTCTGATCCGTCACGCTCGGAAGTGAAACGTTTTCCAGTAAAACTCGGGTAAATTCGGATTTCTTTATTTTACTAGGAAAAACTAAACTTCGGGAAAACTCGTATGAAATTTATTAATTATTAAGATAACTTGAAAACGAATTAACTTTACCACACTCTGTCTTCATCAATCCATTAATATGTGACAGAGCACGAACAAGATCGAATGTGAGATACCTTCAATAGGTACGCGCTCTAATGGCAAAGAGCGCACCACGCGCACCTTCAATTGTTTGGTCGGGTAAAGATCGATAAGGATTATGGCAAAGAGCTGTACGACGTCGGAGGAAGGAAACAGTGCTCGACTATACTGGTCGTCTTCAGATGGCGATGGATAGGTTTATCCAAGCAAATCCGAAAATGGAATCGTCAAGGGAACAGCTATTGTTGGAGAGGTTCCGACATGGCACACTTATACCTCATAAAAAGTTAATTAAGGCCACAGGCTCCAAAACGTTTGAGGAGGCAATTAAGTGTGCCATGGAGTCGGAAGATCTGGAAAGAAGTAATCATGGGGAGTGTAGTGGTGTAGCTGTTGAGTCAAAGACTATTGAATCTAGTGATGAGGAAGAGGGGGCTGTGGCTCGGTTTAAAAAACGGAACAAAAATACTACCAGTGCAGCAGTAGAATCTGTTCCTAGGGAATGCAGTTGCAAGGAGGAGATTAAGGGGATACGTGAAATGCTGAAAAAGCTGCTGAAGGAGAAGTCAGAGAAAAGCTATCCTAGTAAAAGGGCAGTGACCTGCTTTAAATGCAGCGCCCAAGGGCATTTTGCTCGAGACTGTCGCCAGGGAAGGAATTGCGACTCCACGCAGGTTACCCGTGAGGAGTCCCAGCCTATTATTTTAAAACGAGGTAAAGACCGGCTGTATCGACTTGACGTATCGATACAGGGTCAGCGGGTCGATATGCTCGTTCATACTGGGTCGCAAGTTTCGTTTCTTGATGGGGAGCTCTTTCGTCAAGTTTTACAGGCCCCAGTGAAGGATGTGGACATGATGGTGCGGGGAGTGAATGGGGGGTGCGTGCATATTAAAGAAGAAGTCACGCTTGATATTAATGTGCGTGGTCGATCCTTGCCGCAATGTAACTTCCTCCTTCACTCCTTTGAAGACCGTCCCTATGACGGGATTCTTGGCACCGACGTCCTTGACGGGATTACGTTTGTTTGTTCGATGGTTACGGTAGTAAAAAGAAATGGGAGCGTTCAGTGTAATCAAAGAGATGGAACAGAGGTTATTGAACAGGCAGGGGCGGACAGGAAAACTAGAGAAGAGGCTAATCGACATGGGCAGGATACGGGCAAGAGCTTTAGCCAGGTTGCCCCAGGAGTGCAGGCCATGGTTCGCTGCAATGACCATGATGTTGATGCCCGACAATTTGGACCAGTAAAAGTTTTACGCCTATTGCCTGGGGGAAGGGCGTTAATCAAGGGTATTAGATTCCACGATAAACAGGTGGTTAGGAGAAAAAACATTATAGTGTTAGCGTCAGAACATAAGGGGTGGGTAGAAGCACAAGTTCAGGTTGATCGCCCTGATACTTGTGACGTAGCAGTGAATACTGATGGTTTCGGCCCACCAGTATTGAGACAAGACGTGGGGACCGAGTGTGAGAGGAAAATGATGCTAGATAAAGCAGTTGGTAGCGAGAGTGGTTTTGAACCACAGGAGAAAAGTTTTTCCCGCAGCAAAACCGGGGGTGTTTTAACCAAGAAAGAAAACCAAAATCCGGCAAGGGGAAGAGCCCACCCTGACTCAGGTGTTAAGAGGGGAATTCAGTATAAGGAGCAAAAAAAGACTTGTACTGGCAATGCTCTGTCGAAATGGAATTTAAATGGGATTATAAAGCACAATTATAAAACTGGATTGTGTGAACTGGGGTGTTGATTGGAAGAACAGGGTTCTTCGTTTCTTGTGATGGGGCGTGTGTGACTGTAAGTCAGTGTGAGTGTGTATGGTGGGGGAGGTGCTCCTGTGTGAGTGGTTTGTTTGCGTCTCTGTGTGTGTTTATGCCCGTTAATTTGTCTGTTTCGTCTAATTTACTATGATAATCTTATGATTTGATTGCGGTCGTTATATGAAACTGAGTGTGTTGTATAACGTTTTTTTTAACAGAAATAATAAATTGTGTTTAACGTAATTGTTGGGAGAAGTTTGAAATTTCTGTGTTCGTGGCAACAATCGCTTCAGCAGCAGCGCTGGGCTCTGTTGCAGCGAGGAGAGATTCTGAAAAGAATTGCGGTTTTTCTTTAAGCTTGAGGTTATTGTTAAAAATAAATGTTTTAAAGTTTTAATATTGTTTTTTTTTTCTTCTTTTCAAATTTTTGTCGAGGATGGACGTATGTGAAATCGCTAGTGCAAGCAATGAGAAATATCGGCACATCGAAGCGAAGTTCGAAAATGGCGCTTGCACTTAGCTTATACGTAGCTTCTTGTGGCAATTGAATTAAAATAATTAGTGTGCAACGGAACTTTATAATCGCTATAAATCGACCGAGCATGCTGTTATTTTAATTAATTGTGGAAAGAATTGCAAGAGAACTGCTTTGAATCGAACGCTGCCCATGTCTAAGCCTTGGTTCATTGGTGATGTTCTTCTGTTGTGCGGAGTTCATCGAAGTTGAGAAAACATCATGCCCACATGATTGGTGAGACCGTTCTTTTTTTTATTTAGAAAAAATTTTCCCACGTCGGTTAACAGAACTTTCTCAAGTCTGGTGTGTTAGCCTAAAAAACATGTCGCCCTGCTTGCCGTATCTTTCCCGATGCTTGAAGTATACGCATTTGAGCGATAGTGACAATTGATTCTATTGCCGTGGACGCTCGCGTTTAGTTTTTCAAGAAAAACAAGTCTTTTACAGTTCCACTAATTTATAGTGGCTAAATGTATGGTTGCTTTAAGTTGAAAATCATTTGCAACAAAGTAACACAATTTCATTAGACAAAACCAGAAGCTGTACAGCTGAGCTCACATAAGCGTTCCCGAGCACTAATTTGGAATGGAGAAGCAAAAGGAGGGCACAGGTGTGTATGGAAAATAGTCGCCCATATCTGTTCACGCTAATTTTGTGTGTTTGAGCTCAAGAGGTCTTGTGTTGCGTCAATAGAAGTTGCTCTATTGGACGATTTTTAGGGGTTACTGTATTCCTCCCCTTACTAAGAAAACAAAAGGGATACGCGACGCGTTCTAGCGTTGGCCTTATCTTAGAGCTCATTGATCTCGTTTAATGTGGACAGGGAGTGACTGGTACACAGTGCCGTGAGTAATAGGGTATGTTTACCCTGGAAGGTTCCGGGACACTTATGTCGGCAAGATGCCATATGATTAAGGCATATTATGAAAATGTAAAGTTGCGTAGGATATTAGAAGGATTTAGTGTATATGTTGTTTAGATATTATCAATTAGTTTATATGTTAGGGGGCCCCTGAGTTGATTAATATTTAATTTGTAATGGTAATTAGAATTTTTAACAATGTAACGTTTTGATAATTCAGCATTTGATTAAATATGTCTATTTTTGTTTGAAACACACTGATTGGCTTTTTTTTTGACCTAATCGAGTTCTACCCTCCCTTGCCTCCACGTGCCGGGGTTTAGATTTGTCGAAGGGTCACAAGGGAGTCTCGCCCCCGCACGTGGGTGGCACACTCTAATGGTACAATTATCATATACCATTAAAAATTTCCTATAACCAGATATTTTAGGTAGTATATCAAACAATTCGTCACGACGTGTCATGAAAGAAATTATAAGAGAAACTAGTGAGAGCAGATATTGATCTAGTGACACGTGTACGCGTAGGGATCTCATAAATGAATTTAACGCGTAAATAATGATACCGGGAATTGTTTAGTAGCACGTGCGCTAATGGTATCCTGTGGTACTGTTGTAACTATCAATGGTAAAATATGGCATGTAATATATCAAACAGCTCGTAACAACACGCCATGACTGAATATAATGAGTAGATAATGACAGTGGGAATTAGTTTAGTAGCACGTGCCCTAATGATACCACACGGCACCCTATGTTACTGTTGTTACTTTTAATGCGTAGATATGGCATTTAATATATCAAACAACTCGTAACAACGTCTCATGACTGAATATAACGAGTAAATAATGATCCTGGAATTGGTTTAGTAGCACGTGCCGTTATGATACCAAATGGCACGATATTTTACTATTGTAATTTTCAATTGTAAGATATGGCATGTAATATACCAAAAAACTCGTAGCAACGTGTCATGACTGAATATAACGAATAAATAATGATAGTGGGGATTAGTTTAGTAGCACGTGCCCTAATGGTACCAGATGGCACCCTGTGTTAGTGTTGTAACTTTCAATGCTAAGATATGCCATGTAATGTATCAAATAACTCGTATCAACATGTCATGAGTGATTATAACGAGTAATTAATGACACTCGATATTTAATTAGTAGTACGTGTCGGAATCGTTTCATTAATGGTTTCATTACAGTATCATTGGGCTTTTCTATGCAAATATAATGTATGTAATCTAGAAGTGATCTACTGGATGCTTTAGAAACGGAATTGTGATATACCTAGTGATGTTCTGCAACTTAAAATAAACACAAGTTTCCTCTTTCGTTCTGTCGAAATTGCTTTCCTTAAATTAGTACACAGCTCGTTAAATTTGGTTCAACTCTGCCCATAACGTAAATAAAAGCACATAAAAAAAACTAAACACTACCACGTGTTCCATTAATAGGTTTTTGCGAAATACCTGTCCACAAAACTCGACCGTTCTCACAGCCTACTGAAAGATTCGTATTTACTAGACCTCAGAAATGAACTTGGCAACAAATTAGGGAAGACATGCATGTGGATAAATGATCGAGGAGGATTTGTGACATTCCATGTCAGTAGGTCCATTGCGCCCGGCAGAGGGCGGTAATTGTCCCGGTGAAAAAGTTGTGTGTTGCGCTTGTTTGTTTTTATTAATTTAATTTAATTTGTATTTTGTTAGTGTTTATTGATTGAGCCTATTATGAGATATAGTTATGCTGGAATGTTGTTGTAGGTAGTGAAGTGGTTTGGTGTGTCTGTTTTGGTAGAAGGGAGTGTAAGTGAGTAATTCTTCAAGCGCGTGTCGTCTTTGTAGGATGCATGCTGTCGTTATTCGTTTTTTTTTTTTCTTTGCGCTTGTTTCGTTCATATAATAAAATCAGTTGGTAATTGCAGCGAGCAGTGGTTATTATTGTATTTTCCGATTTTTAGGTTTACAAGTAAGTTTTGTTGTCGATTAAGAAGTGTGGAGAGAGGCAGTCGCATTCATGACGACGCATAAGACTTATTTCAAAAGGAGCGGCCATGTTGGCCCTTGTTCGAACGAAGCCAGATAGGCATTTTTATTGCTCCTGTATTATTTATAACAGTCTACGATTCAAACTAAACGAGTTAATTAGAACATCGTTTATGAATTTAAACAAACCGTCATTTTAATAATTTTTGGTCGCCATCTATTGTTTTAAAGTTGTGGCGCTCTGTTGCTGTGCAGGTTGATGTCGGGCAGTGAAGCCCCAGCGTGTGCGAGGTAAAAAGCGATCTTGAAGCATGGTGAGTGTTTTTTTGTTTGTTTTCTGCTGTTGTGTGTAGGAGGCTACCCCAACGTAATAGCAAGCGAATCGTGCCGCCAGCGTTATCCCTGTTAGATAATTGGGAGTTCCTCGTTTTGTGCTAGTTGGTAAACTGTGCCTGGCATGTTCAAGTAAATTGGGACAGTGCGGTTGCCTTTTGAACCAAAGGAGAATAACTGTCTTAATGACTGGTAATCATGAATCTGTTGAACATTTTTTGAACAAGATCTAGATATTATGTTTTTTTTTGTTGAAATGGCATTTAGTTAAGTAGGAGTAAGTGGGTCATGTTGTCCGGGGTTATAACGAGGGATCGCGAAGCTACAGGTTTTAAAGGGGTATACATTTCTAACTGGTACAGGTCAGTCGTGCAACTATAGGCTGTCACAACCTTAGTCCGTGAAGCAGTGATAACTGGCACTAAGGGAAAACTACTCTTGGGTGTGTTCCACACAGAATCGGGTCTTTCTGGGGTTCCAGTGATCCTCCCCCATATATATGAAAGGGATCACCCAACGCTTTCATGCGCAACTTGATTTAGAATATTTGTTGGCCCGAGGTCTGTGGGTTGAGAGTCACACCGGCAGATAGCTTGGACTGCTGTGCGGAGGTTGTGGGTTGACAAACTGCCTGTTTATCTGTTCTTAATCCCCTACTTTAGCTCGCATCCATGTCATATAGCTCATGGCACATAGTTGGCTATAGCAAGGCCAGGTTAAGTGGTGTTAAGTAATTTACTGAGGGGGCCCCCAAAAGAGTGTTAAATGTAATGTTGAGCATATAAATGCATGAGGCTAAGTTTTTATGAAACACTGTCGCTGCAAAGCTGTACTGTATTTTTTGGTATATTAAAAATTGTTCAACCGTATGTTGATGCGTGTGTTTGTCATAAATAGGCCAGTAGGTGACCGTAAATACGATTCCCCAGAACGTGATGAACTTGTCTCTGTGGTATCTCAAAGTTTTAGGCCAGAACGCCTAAACGCCTGGAGGGTGGGTGTATTTGTTGTACCTAGGAGGGATTTTTCCTAGGGGGGTTGCAATTTTTGACGTTCTGCAGTGGGAGCTTATAGAGTGGTTCGTCACATTTCTCTTTAAACCAGTTTACATTTCTTGTTGGCTGGATTACTTTTTGCGGTAAGACGAACATTCATACTAGCGAGTGTTCAACGAACTGTATGATTTACTAACGTCATTTATTCGCTTTTGTTTTCGTTATGGGCGGAGTTTAACCAAACTTCACGAGCTGTTTACTCATTTAAGAAGTGCAATTTCGACAAAACGTCTGAGGAAACTTGTGTTTATTTTAAGGAGCAGAAATCGCTAGATATCTCACGACATTCTTTTCAAAAGCACCCTGAATAAGTAAAGATCTAATGAGAAAACGAATGAAAATAAATGCTTTTTTACTATATAATATTAATTTATGGCTTGTTCCTGATTAGTCCAAGTAATAACACTCATAATAATATTTATATCATTCATCTATACATTACTTAGAATCGATTACAGTCGCCATAAAAGTTTTCACTTCGGTCGTGTGGTCTTAAGCACACTCATTTTTTTTGTGCGTAGCTATCTTACAAGCTCTACTCACGTGAGGAGAACGAAAAGCACGGGAGTCGATTTTCGAGAAGGCAGTGGCTACGTCCAATGATATGAAATGAGTAAATCGCCTATGTGGCCGCCATGTTTGGGGCAATTTGAAGGCGGCGAAAAGTGGAACTAATCTCTATTGTTAGTGTAGGCGCCATTTGTGTAGTTGGCGGAAAAACATCGCTAGCCAAAGCGCCATTTCTATATAAAGTCTGTTTCAAAAGTATAGAGACTTTGCAAAAAATGTTATATTAGCACATAACATATGGTAAATTTTTTGACCATACCAAATAAAACACTATTTATTCACATTGTGAACATGATTATTACATATTTTCAAAAATAAATAGCTTTTCGTTACAAAAAAATATTTTGACATAATCAGTACAAAAAAGTGTCTCAAAAGTATAGAGACTCACCTAATTAAACAACAATGTTCAAGCCATGTTCAAATAAAGTTACCATTGGACTTAATTACTTGAAACACTCTATCTTTTATTGATGAGATCAAGTTTTTAAGAAGACTTGGATCCAAATTAAACCAAACCATTTCGATTTCACTTTTCAATTCTGCAATGGAAGAGTACTGTCTACCATTTGCATAAATTTTGTGTGTCATCACTGCCCAAAGGTTCTGAATAGGATTCAAATCCGGACTTTTGGCTGGCCACTTCATCACATTGATACCCTGTGCTTCAAACAACTGGTTTGTTGACTGCGATTTGTGTATACTAGCATTGTCCTGCTGAAAAATGCCATTGTTCCCAACCAAAAAAGACATGAAAGGTACCAAGTGGTTTTCTAGTGTTTCTTGGTACTTTAAGGAGTTTTGTCTCCCAGTCAAAAATGCCAAACTGGTAGTCCCATTGAAGGATAATCCACCCCACACCATCACACTTCCACCGCCTTGCTGGTTGCTATAAAAAAATTCTGGTTTCTTCCTCAAATCATGCCAGTAAAATGCATTTCCATCGGGACCACCCAGGTTCCACTTCTTTTCATCAGAAAAAATTACAGAAAGCCACTCATCTGTCCACGACATACGCTCCCGAGCCCATTCCAATCGAACTCTCTTGTGCTCCTTGGTTAGACCTGGTTTTGTCTTCTTCCTGGTGTAAGCAAGTACAGGATTTGCCTTAATACTTCTGTATACAGTATCTTTGGATATTTGTCCACCCAATTCACGTGGTATTTTCCGTAAGGAATTTGTACCAGTAGCAGCAAGCCGAAAAATCTGGCGCACATCTCATTCAGTAGTGCTTTTTGGCCATCCTGTTCTCTTCTTAGCTTCACATATCCGTTGCTCTGCAATGATTTTGTGTACAACAGGTTTGGATCTTCCAATTTCAGCAGAAATTTCTATAACTGTCTTGCCATTTGCTGCCAACCTCTAGATTTCACTTACATTGTATTTCATCTTTAGAAATGTCTTTTCCACCATTGTCACTCTTTATTGTGCAGAAATTAAATGCAAATTATAACTTACTTTATAATTTGGACTATTCCAAAGGGTCAATTTTATTTAAAACAGGTTATGACCATTCAGTTTGGAGGTGAGTCTCTATACTTTTGAGACACTTTTTTGTACTGATTATTTCAAAATATTTTTTTGTAAAAAAACGAAAAGCTATTTATTTTTGAAAATATGTAATAATCATGTTCACAGTGTGAAGAAATAGTGTTTTATTTGGTATGGTCAAAAAATTTACTAATGTGACAGTTTTTGCAAAATCTCTATACTTTTGAGACAGACTATATCCGCTTTGTTGTCAGCTGAAAAAGCACCCCCCCCCCCCCCCACCAACATCATGCTTGTAGTCTGAAACTTCTTAAGCAACCTCTCCCAAATTTAGATGCTTCTTAATAAATGCGGTATATAATTTCATAAATACCTCTAAACAATCATTCAGGTATCACTGAAACGACGGTAACATGGTTGAATAAAGACATCTTTTATGTATCAACCAACCACAATATAAAAGATGACCAGTATTTTTACATGAGAAAAACATTCTAAGACGCAGAAAGATAAAAACACACCTGTGAAAGGTCAGTGGTGAACCTTTAATATATCTATTACTACAATTTAAAGCTGGACAAGAAATCGGCATTGAGTTTTACTGCGTTTGTCTACGCAAATTTCAAACGTAAACATACGATGAAAGCCATTTTTTGCCAACCAAAGCAATGGCCGACAGGCTTTCAAATGGGGACGCGTTGGTGGCGCTGAAAGCAGCTCATGAGCAACCTACTCATTTCATATCGTTGGCTACATCCAGTGCAACCTTGTACGCCTTCCGTTCAGTACAAAGGAACTGGCAAGCTGTACCGCCATCTACCAACAGATTCAGATTCCAAACTATCTCAAATTTCGAAACAAGCAACATGGCAGATTCCCATCGCATAGTGGAAAAATGCAACGTTTTAAACAATTTTATCTTAGCTTCGAGCAGCTAATATGGGATAGAATGAATATTGTTAATGGCGCCAATCATCTGTAAATCAAGAAAAGCTACATTTTCTTCAAATTTACTAGATCTATATATCGGTCATTACGCATAGATGCCCCTCTCCCCTCAAGCAATTCTCTTCTCCTGTTAACTCGAGTTAGCTCTGATCGCTTCGCTATCTAAATTTTGACTCTACTGCAATTTATTTCATGTATCCAAGAATAGATGAAGGAGGTTCATCTGTTTCTGATGTAATTTTAGTGAAAATTATTCGGGGCCCCTATCAATGTTTTGAGCTCCAGATAGCATCCTTGACATTTTTATTTTTTTATTCTAAGTAATGGATTTATAATTATTATAATTATTCATTTGGTCAAAAGGTAATAGATTCATTATTATTATAAAAAATTTCTTATTTTTGTTATAAATATTCATTTGTTGAATAATAGTTGTTTTTACATGTCATTTTTCAGTTAAAATTAAGAATTTTACAATTTCTTCATATAAAATTTTAAAAATTAATTTTTCATAATTATTATTTTGTTTGATACTTCTAAATATAAATGCCAAATAAATTATTATAGTAAAAATAAAACAAAAACAAATTATAACGATGCCTAAGGACGCGGGTTCGACCCCAGCCGAGGACGATCAATCACTTCCTTCAGAAGGGAAGTAAAGCCGTTGGTCCCGTGTTGTCGTTTGCCGGCTGCACGTTAAAGAACCCTTGCGTTCGGCCTCTATAACGCCGTTCTGAAATGACCATAGCAGTTGAAAAGGACGTTATTACCAAACAAACCAAACCAAACCAAACAAATTATAATAAAACCCACTTAATATTCACTGGACGTCTTTGGATTTCCAACAGATAAATTTGAGGATACAACACTTTGTTCTTTTGCGTATTAACATTGGGATGTCCACAATAGATCAAATGCAGGATGTTCGCTGGTGAAAACAAAGAAATTTATAGAATGTCTATTAGGAATAGCTGGTCATCCAACCGTTTTAATGTCCAAAGACAGCTTCAGTAATAAGATGATAGTCACTTTTATGGCGCAGTAAAAGAAATTTAAAATTTATAAAACAAACTTAGGTATAATTAACAGAACGTTTTCGAGAATTATCTTCTCTCGTCCCCAGTTATAGAAATTTAATAAGTTTCTTTGAATTAATCATTGTCAAATGTTTATAAGCAAATATTTTCTATAACAAGAACAAAGAACCACACCCTAAAATTCATCTTTTGGAAACCCAAACACGTCCAAGTGAATATTAAGTGAATTTTGAAATAACTTATTTTATTTTTATTTTTACTATAATAATTTATATGGCGTTTATATTTGGAAGTATCAAACTAAATAAAAATTATAAAAAAATTAAATTTTTTAATATTTTAAATTTTATTTGAAGAAATCGTAACATTCTTAATTTTAACTATAAAATGACTTGTAAAAAAACTATTATTCAATATATGAATATTTATAATAAAAATGAGAATTTTTATAATAATAAACCATTAAGGAATGACATAACCAAGTACCAAAAGGTTAAACTAAACCATTCGCGGAACTATATTTTTAAACGGCCCTATGTTAACATTGGAAGTTTCGAATGGACCATTATGATACCATTAAACCACGTACCTTTCAAATAATTTCAACTATCATTAATTTTACGTTATATTCATTCATGACACATCATTCCAAGTTGTTTGATATATTACATGCCATATTTTAGCATTGCAGTTTCAATGAACCATAATGGTTCCACTAAAACAGGATGGTTCCACTAACCAGTTTCCTTGAAACCAATTTCGATTATCGTTAATTTTACGTTATATTCATTTATGACACATCATTCCAAGTCGTTTGATATATTACATGACATATTTTAGGATTGAAAGTTCCAATGAACCATAATAGTTCTACTAAACCAGGTTCCTGGAAACCAATTTGGACTATCATTAATTTTACGTTATATTCATTCATGACACCTCATTCCAAGTCGTTTGATATATTACATGCCATATTTTAGCATTGAAAGTTCCAATGAACCATAATAGTTCTAATAAACCAGGTTCCTGGAAACCAATTTGGACTATCATTAATTTTACGTTATATTCATTCATGACACCTCATTCCAAGTCGTTTGATATATTATATGCCATATTTTAGCATTGAAAGTTCCAATGAACCATCATGGTTCCACTAAACCAGGTTCCTTGAAACCAATTTCGACTATCAATAATATTACGTCATATTCATTCATGACACATCATTCCAAATCGTTTGATATATTACATGCCATATTTTAGCATTGAAAGTTCCAATGAACCATCATGGTTACACTAAACCAGGTTCCTTGAAACCAATTTGGATTATCATGAATTTTACGTTATAATCCTTCATGGCACCTTATTCCAAATCGTTTGATATATTACATGCCATATCTTATCATTGAAAATTTTTGAAGGTGTCATAAAGGTACCATTAGTGCACGTGCCAATGTTTCGCTTGTATCTCGTCATTAAGATTTGTTTGACATATTACTTAATATATCTGTCCATTGAAAATTGCTAGGTGGGGTCGTGATGGTGCCATTTGTGGACGTGCTAATGAACCGATTTAGATAAAATTTATGATTTTTTCATGGCATGTACCATATTCATCGACTGACGAAAATAGTAATGAATAACCGCATCTATCTCGTCATTACGATTTGTTTGATATATTACTCAATATTTCTTCCCATTGAAAATTGCTGGGCGGGAAAATAGAGGTACCATTTGTGCACGTGCCAATGAACCGATTTAGATAATATTTGTAACTGGTTCGTGCCATGAACCATGATCATCGACTGACAAAAACAGATTTTTCAAATCTTTCATAACCTCGGAGGAGTTTGAGTTACAGACAGACGACAGACACGTTTCCCCACACCGATAGCATAAAGCACCTTTCGGTACTTAATAAACCATTAAGGAATGACATAACCAAGTACCGAAAGGTTAAACTAAACCATTCGCGGAACTATATTTTTAAACCGCCCTATGTTAACATTGGAAGTTTCTAATGGACCATTATGATACCATTAAACCCCGTACCTTTGAAAATAATTTCAACTATCATTAATTTTACGATATATTCATTCAGGACACATCATTCCAAGTTGTTTGATATATTACATGCTATATTTTAGCATTGAAAGTTCCAATGAACCATAATGGTTCCACTAAACCAGGTACCTTGAAACCAATTTCGACTATCGTTAATTTTACGTTATAATCATTCATGGCACCTTATTCCAAATCGTTTGATATATTACATGCCATATTTTAGCATTGAAAGTTCCAATGAACCAGAATGGTTCCACTAAACCAGGTTCCTTGAAACCAATTTGGACTATCATTACTTTTACGTGATATTCATTTATGATACATCATCACAATTTGTTTGATATAATACATGCCATATGTTATCATTGAAAATTTTTGAAGGTGTCATAAAGGTACCATTAGTGTACGTGCCAATGTTTCGATTGCAACAATTTTCAAAATGGTTCATTTCCTGAACCATATTTATTGGCCGAAATAGTAATTTATATTCGCTTGTATCTCTTCATTAAGATTTGTTTGACATATTACTTAATATATCTGTCCATTGAAAATTGCTAGGTGGGGTCGTGATGGTACCATTTGTGGACGTGCTAATGAACCGATTTAGATAATATTTATGATTTTTTCATGGCATGTACCATATTCATCGACTGACGAAAATAGTAATGAATAACCGCATCTATTTCGTCATTACGATTTGTTTGATATATTACTCAATTTTTCTTCCCATTGAAAATTGCTGGGCGGGAAAATAGAGGTACCATTTTTGCACGTGCCAATGAACCGATTTAGATAATATTTGTAACTGGTTCGTGCCATGAACCAGATTCATCGACTGACGGAAACAGATTTTGAAAATCTTGCATAACCTCGGAGGAGTTTGAGTTACAGACAGACAGACAGACAGACAGACAGACAGACAGACAGACAGACAGACGGACGGACAGACACGTTTCCCCACACTGATAGCATAAAGCACCTTTCGGTACTTAATAATGAATCTATTACCTTTTGACTACATGAGTAGTTATAATAATTATAAATCCATTATTTAGAATAAGAAAATAAAAAAGTCAAGGATGGTATCTGCAGCTCAAAACTGAATAATTTTCACTAAAATTAAGAAACAGAAGAACCTCCTTCATCTATTACAAGAAATAAATTGCCACAGAGTCAAAATGAAGACAGCGAAGCGATCAGAGCTAACTTCAGTAAACAGGAGAAGAGAATGCTTGAGGAGGAAGGGACATCTACGCGTTGTAACCTATATACAGATCTAGTAAATTTGAAGGAAATGTAGCTTTTCTTGACTTGCAGATGATCGGCGCCGTTAACAATATTCATTCTATCCCATATTAGCTGCTGGAAGCTAAGATAAAATTGTTTAAATCGTTCCATTTCTCCACTATGTGATGGGAATCCGCCATGTTACTTGTTTCGATATTTGAGTTAGTTTGCATCTGATTCTGTTGGTAGATGGCGGTAGAGCTTACCACTTCCTTTGTATTGAACGGAAGGCGTACAAGGTTGCACTTACGTAGCCACTGCGTTTCGGGAATACCAATTTTGCCTGATCATTCGCGTTTGTACCATGTGACACTCCCAACTCATGTGAGTTGTTACCACGAAAATTTCGAGAATAGGGCCCCAGGAGAGAATAATCATTGTTGCAAAGCATTGTCGGGAAAATCTTGTAAGCTTTCCAAGGAGCTTCACCTGTGACGCAGATGTAATTTTTTAAATCTGAATATTTCACTTTTACCTTTGATTCTATCCACACAATAGGGCTAACATTAATTACCTATTTTTAGCAATAGGCCTAACATTATTTAGCCATTTTAACCATAGGCTTAACATTAATTAGCCATTTATAACTATAGGCCTAACATTAATTAGCCATACTGTATGTAACTATAGTCACCGTCAGATTCAACTAACACCTCCAAGTGAGAAAATTTAGCACTATGCAGTGAGGCAGGCGGCAGACGCTCCCGTAGACTCAACATTGAAAGGCCGTGTTGAAGCAAGCATTTTTATTTATTTCGCTTTAAAACAGTTTGTTTTGTATCAGAGATATTCAGATGGCGATTCAAACAGAAAAAGGCTAGCATAATTCCCTGTTTTATTAACCCCACGTGGGTGATAAGAGATTTGCTGTGGGTCCGATTTAGTCACTGGATGCATACGATGTATAGGAAGTAGGAATTAGCGCCTACAGGTGTTATTGTTATTATCATTATTACAGTTACTCCCCCATCGAACTCTTGTTTGATGATTCGATCACCTTCGTACGACGCGTTGTACGATTACATGTAGTACGTACGGTTTGAACTCCCCCTCCTATTCCCGTGAGAGACCCAATTCCTAGCAACTTTCTACTGTGTTTAGTCAGTGTATCTCGGAAATTCTTGCTGAAATGATAGGAGTATTCGTACAAGTACTTTTTAGTAGGTAGTACTTGTACTTTCATTAGACGCTTTAATAGCCTTCGTACGATCACTTACTTTTTAAGAATCCTACGTTTAGTCCGACCCCTGCCACATTCAGAGAAGAATTCATTTATCAATTTTCTTAAATTACATTATATACATTATAGATGCTTGTAATAACCTTTATCCAATACCGGTGAAGCTTCTTGATTATTCAGTATATATTTAAAATGCCAAGGGTTTTCCCCCATTTTCAACTTCACCTTCCATTCCAAATAGAGGGCTTTCTTTTGAGGAAATTTATGAAAGCAAATTTTTTTTTCTCGCCCATAGCGGCCAGAACATCCTAGCACACGATATCATCGTACCATTTTCTGTTAAAAATAGTAGTTTGCTTTTGCTACAGCAGGATTTGCTAGTTAACGTTCGGTAAATTTCTACCAGTTTCACGTTTTTCCCAGCACGCGTTCCTGGAGCTGGCGGCTAACTGCCTCACTGCACGGCCATTAAAGCTGAAACGACAGTAGAGCCACTCGACCTTGATGGTAGTTGTCAGTGACCACAGGCCTAACGTTAATTAGCCATTTTTAACATTAATTAGCTAAATTTAACAATAGGCCTAACAGCACTGAATTTTAAAACGAAATGAGCACGTGCATCGACAAAGCTTCATAATTTGGCCTTTCATTTAAGACCAAAACGAATTTTATAGATGCAGTAGTTTTAATCAACGAACTGTCTAAAGAATCAGCCTTGCAACCACGGTCTACAGATATTCATGGTCATCGAGCTTCGGCCATTTTCGATTGTTTCGAGAAGCTAAGGAAAACAGATCGCGCCAGGTGCCGTTTAGACCGCACTAAGGCCGACCGCAACCTGCGAGGGAGATTTTCATTGAAACTGAACATGAAAGTAAAGTTTCTGTCTGCCCTGCTGCCGTTAGGGCGGCGCTGCAAGCGCAGTTGGGCCGATTGTACATGCAGCGCCACTTTTCAACAGAGTTCCCACCCTACCGGAAGCTAGAAACTTTAGTTTCATTTTAACAATGGAGCTCGATGACCATGAATATCTAAAGACCGTGCTTGCAACTTAAATATATAGATGTTGCTCAGCCGACAATAGTCAGGTGACGTTTCAATCCGTCGCCAACAATGGTGAAACTTGCAACAATAATGCAAAAGTGCTCCAAGCTGCCGTCAACAATGCTTAAATGATAAACAAAATGTAATACTGTATTCACTTATGCCTCGTCAGTACCAATCGATTGATATATTATATGCCCTAAGTTCATATTCTTAACATTAGTGCAGTTAAGTTCTTCCCTTTTCACGTTATCGTGCTAACGATGGCTGGCCAGACATAAAGGTACCGATTAAGCTTTATCCAAAACTCGTAATAACGGGTCATTGAAGTACTTTTTGGGGGTCATTTTCTTGGACATAGCATTTCGAAAATCGAAAAGAATGTCAAATTCGTTTTGTGCTCGTCATTCCCGTTCGAAACCTACAGAGCGAAACCAATATACGCTTTTCAGCATATAATAAATCCATGTTGACATGTATTGATAAGTCCATAACTATTGACCAATTGAGATAAAAGCTGAAATTTAAGTTTTTCAAATATTTTTGCACAGATAGATATTGCAATAATGGGGCGATAATTACTGTAAAGGTGCGTTCCCATAGCTCGCTTGAGCTTTAAAGCGAAGCTTGAGCTTTGAAGCAAATTCTACTCGCTAGAAAAACATGGCTTGAAAAGTTCTGCTTGAAAAGCCAAGCTAGCGTTGAAGCTATCCCATAGCTAATGTGTCTCGCGAGAAATCTCAGGCGTGAATTTCAAAAAACATGGCGCCTTCAATGCACGAAAACGTTAGTTGTTACTGAAAAGGAATTTAATTTTAAAAAGCTATTGCTAATTAATCTAAAAAGTATTTTGATACAAAAATTACTGAATTTATCTTATTTGATTTTTCTTTTATATTGTTGTATTATGATTATTGTCAATTTATTGTTCTGTTATTGTAAATAAATAAATAAATAAATAAATTTTGTAAAAACGGGTAAAATATTTCCAATTTAGCAAAACGTGATATTTATCTTTATTTTCGATGAGGCTGCAAAAAATGGAATAAATAAATAAAATAAAATAAAAAAACTAAATTTAAATAAACAAACCTATTAATTAAATAAATAAACTTAAGTAATAAATAAATTAAAATAATACATAAATTAATAAAAAGACTAGTAAAATAACAAATAAATATAATAAATTCAATAAAAATTTAATGGAATAAAATTAAATTAATGAATATTATATACAGGATTGAGTCACTGAATTATAACCACATACATAACAATCCGAATAGCCTCTTTTTGCAGCCAAAACAGCAGCTAGGCGACGGGGCATAGATCAATGCATGAGTGCTTGGAAGGTGGCAACAGGTATCTGTGTCCATGAGAACAGCAGAGCATCACGAACTCATGAGGATTCCGTGGTGGAGGGTTACGCAGCCTGACGTGTCGATCCAGATGTTCCCACATATCCTCGTAAAGATTAAGATCTGGGAAGTTTGGAGGGCAGGATAGTAAGTGGAATTCATCCTCATGCTCCTCGAACCATGCACGGCAAATTTTGGCCAAGTGGCATGTGGCATTATCCTGTTGAAAGATGCCATCATTCGCAGGATGCACAGTTGCCATGTAGGGATGCACCTGGTCGGCAATGATGGATAAATGTGCACAGATATTGATGGTACCTTCCAGTAATGGACCCAAAACATGCCACGAAAACATGCCCCAGACCATTACACGGCCTCCTCCAGCTTGTTGCCGCCCAACAATGGTTTCGGGCAGTTTGTATTCGGATGTCTCCCGGCGGATACGCGAGCGCCCATCGATACGATGCAGTAGAAAATGCGACTCATCGGAAAATGCAACCTTTTTCCACTGGTCTAAAATTTAATGTTTGTACAGCAATGCAAACGCACGTCGTTTCTTGCGATGCACGCTTGTCAAATGGGTACTGGAACCAGACGTTTGCTCCGAAGGCCAAGACGCAACACGGTGCGTTTCACAGTTGTTTTCGATACCTTCTCGGTGCATTCCTCGTTCATTTGGGCTGTCATGATGGTCATGTAACTAGCCGTCGCAAGCGCCGCTCACCCCGGCCCATAGTCCTCTACAGTTTCTACGCCTGGAATGAACACCTTGTCCATTCTTCCACTCATTGTACACCTTCACTACGGCACTACACGAACAGATCACGAAAACTGCGGTTTCCGAAATGATCATACCATTTTCAAGGCCTGTTAGGTCGCATACTTAACCCATGACGGCGACGACTGCTGTACGAAATGTTCCTCTGAAATCACCTTTATATATCTTCCACCAGGCAGGTTTATCCGCCCCCCCCCCCTGTGAATAAGCACAACCATATTTACATATACCTATGTGGCGGTGACTCGACTCTGTGTAATAAATGAATATAATAAAATAAATTAAAATACGGAGGGTTGATTCAGATAAAATGAGACGACTTTGCAGTTCTGTTACGATGGTGTAATACCATGGCGCCACCATCGGTTGTGTTCGATGTGAGAACCACGTTGTTGGACTATCGCCCGGCACCGTAATTTCTACTGAAGTAGGCTGAGTTTGAGGGACTCCATGGGAAGTAGTTCCACACCTGCTGACACACTTACCATAGCCCATCAAAGGTTCTTGGTCGGCGACTTCCGAGCCGTCGTTTCAGGAGACCAAAACCACAGAAATCCATCGGTGATGCGTCAGGAGATTTTACAGGCACATGAGAGAAGGGAATAACTCGTATGCCCGTCTCCTGTTCCTTCTTCCTGTAGTAAGCCACAGATGACTTGGCAGTGTGGCTTGATGCCTTGTCCATGTGGATCCAAACTTTTGATTGCTCACCAGGGTACAGACGTGGGATATCTTGCCGATATATGTGGTCCATTACATTACTCTGGAAAATAAGCTGTACTAATTTTACAGTTTCTAGGAACTCGACGAATCGTGAGCAGTCCACGTGAGCAATATCCGGCAACCACCAAGAAGCCCTTTGAAAACTTTTCCTTGCACCTTCGGACAAAATCGGACCTGGCCTTGCCCCCTCTTTCGCGATAGTAAATTGCCCTGGGTTTGATGGTGTCATCGAGGTACACCCAAGCTTCATCCAAGGAGACAACCCACTTACATCGGTCACCTGCAAGAACGTTTTCATACAGTTTTCTGGCGTTGGTGAATCGTTCCTGCACGTGCCTGGCCGACAGTCTGTGACTGCACGCTTTATGACGTCGCTCCAGCCCAAGATTGTCATGAATTATTCTGGAGACTGTTGCCTGTGAAATACCTTTCCTTTGGACTAGACTTCTCTGTGCGGGGGGATTTTCTTTCAGCACTTCAGACCGGATTTCTTGCACCACCTGAGCTGGGCGTGTTGGCTGGGGCTTGTTTCTGGTCTGCTTCTCTGCTCGTCCACGTTCAATAGATGGTCGCAATTTATTCTTTTTGATTATTCGACCCACAGTAGCTTTGGATACCACAATACCACTTCGTTTGCATAATTCCACAATGCACGAAAGACTGAAGTTAGCGTCGGAAAGGCCAAACATATACCCTTCCCAAAAAGCTGTGATTTTGGAATCCATGTTTCAGCACGAAATGTCCCAAATAACAGCAACAAGTGTATACAAAGCTAATCCCCATGAATAGTGGACGAGTCATGCAAATCACATTCCGTCAAGGTCATACGCGGCGTTTAAAGTCGTCTCATTTTATCTGAATCAACCCTCCGTAAAATGATAATAAAATAAAAAGAAATATAAAATAACAAATTAAAACTTATATAAAATAAACTCAATTAAATGTAATGAAATAAATAAACAAATAAATAATAAATAAAATAAATAAATTAATAAAATAATAAATAAATTAAATTAAGTAAATAAAATAAAAGAAATAAATATTAATAAATTATTAATAAAAATTTTTAAAACCATACTATAACACTCAAAGAAGAAATAATAATAAACTGAAGATTTTCTTCAAAGAAATCATGAATACAAAGGAGAAAAAAGAAACGAATACAAATCGCGGAATTCTTCCTTCCCTTTTCTCCTTTATATTCACACTGTAATGTACGCATCCATTGCAGTCATCAGGGACATGTGTGTAGTGCGCATGTGCCTCGGTCATTTCCAAGCAGCAAGTTGCTTTAAAATCAAACTGAGCTAGATGTACGCTTGAAGCGAAAAGTAGCTTGAAAATGCTCTTGCTTCACGCAACTAGCGCACATCAGAGGTGAATTCAGGAAGGTAGCTGGCTCGCTACGGCTAGGTGGGCTAGCCTAGCCTTTTCCCTGAACGCGTTCGCTAGGCTTGGCTAGCTCCGCCCGTCCGTAGCCGGCTAGGTTTTTAAGCGAGCTTCTCAAAAGTTAGCTTCGTTCGTCATTTATCGGCCTCGGTGGCTCAGTGGTTTGCGTGATCGCCTCTGATGCCCGAGCACGCGGATTCGATCCTGGCCGAGGACAACGAGGTTTTTTCAGGGGGAAATCCTGAGATCACGCACTTCCTTCGGAAGGGAAGTAAAGCCGTTGGTCCCGTGTAGTCGTTAGCCGGCTGCACGTTAAAGAACCCTTGCGAGGGAAAATTTGAGGCCCCTATAGCGCCGTCCTGAAATGACCATAGCAGTTGAAAAGGACGTTAATACCAAACAAACCAAACCAATCGTTCGTCATTTTCAAGATGGCTGCGCCCACAGAAGCAAACGTTCATGAAACTATGATCGAAACACGAGTCATTGTCAACGGACATGAATTTATTTTACACAACAACGACAAGATATTTACTGCTAAGTCAAGGAGAGATTGTAGTATTGAATATTTTCTTACTTCTGCATGACTAATAAAATGTTTAACTTTTATTTTGAGATGATTAACTTGTCGTTGATTTTATTATTGAATTAATGAGCAATTAGAGCTTGCAACAGAAATTAATCAAAATAAAACAAACGTTTTTTATTCTTTCCCATTTTTTCACCCTTTTTTTCATCCCTTCATTGTTTCTCTTCGATTTCGATCTTCGATGGCTAGGCCCTAGTCTAGCATTGGGCCTAGATCGTTCAAATACGCTAGAGGTTAGATCGCAGTGTATCACGTGATGGCTAGAGGTATCGCCTCCTGTCATATCGTTGCAGTAGCATGGAACAGATTTTCACCCGGATGGTTTTGTGATCCTCGGAGAGTTGTTTAGGGACCCATCTGAACAGATCTTGTTGAATTTTCGGCTTATCGTGGATGATTGTCTTCACACTGCCAGTACTGATGTTCAGTATTGAAGCCAATTCTCGGACATGAATCCGTCTGTTATCCCTTATCAGCTCATTTGTTCGTGCAATGATGCCATCATTGACAGCAGTTGCTGGCCTTGCCTTATGAGGTTCATTGCTGGTGGATTCTCGTCTTCGTTCAAACTTTTGGCACCAAGCAAAGACGGATGATCGAGACAAACCTGACTCGGTGAACTGTCTTTGAAGTCTCTGATGAATTGCAGATGCTTTCTTACCTTCGTTGTGGAGAAACTTGATGATTATTCATTGTTCCACTTTGGTCGACACATCGCTGTCTGCCATCTTGTTTAAACAAACAATCGGTTGTCATGGCAACCGGATGAGTGGTGCAGCATTTGCATGACAGTGGTAGTTGCCATCCCAAAAATGAAAGTTTAGATTTTTGCAACAATGAAATTTACAAAAAATAAAGTCCAAGTCAAATTTGAACGTCCCTCGTAAATTGTTCATATTTTATTTCAGTCACTTCAAACGCATTTATTATTTTTAATTTTGCTAATATATAATTAGTCATTCATGTTTTATTATATGAATGGATATTGTATTAACGATTTGTTTGAAGTTTATCTTCAGTTTATTATATGCTGAGAAGCATGTATTGGTTTTGCTCTTTGTGTTAGTTCGTCCGTCCGTCTGCATATCTTAAGATTTTTCGAGAAAGTTTTAACTTTTACACATTGTTTTCACTATTCGATAGAAACCCATCTAGAGCTCATCTGATTAGTATGTCAAGGAAATCGGTCTACCAGTCACGTGACTATTGAGACCCAAACCCCCTATTAAAATTTTTTATTGGCATTATAAGGCTTGTAATGTCATTCGAAAGGAAAAAACGAGACAAACGAATATGACAATCCTTTCAATTTTAGAAATTGCTAGCCCGAGAAAAAGACTCCTTCAAGCAATTGCACTGACATGAGATATATCAACACAGGTCGTGTCTTATATCAATCGATTCGTATTGATTAATAATAAATGGATATATTAATTTTTCTTTATCATTTAAATATTGTTGATTTGAGCACACGCCCGTTACTACCGTAAACTTTGTCGAGGCACGTGCTGGTTTCATTTTAACAATTCATTCATGTTCGCCGACACAATACCAGGAAATAAATAAAATCTTGCAACATTCTCAGAAGAAGCTTTAGCTGTGACGTAGAAGTGACATTAAATTTGAGAATTTAAAGTCTAGCTAAAATTACTGATAAACAACGGAAATTCGTTTAATTCTTTCCAAATTTACGTGTATTTTATTGCTCAACGCAGTACAATACAAGACTGGCAAAAAGTATTAGATAACTCTAGGCTCTATGGAAAGCGTCATCATTTCAACTTGTATAAATACCAAAGTATTTACAGCTATTCTACACAATTTATTTGCTAATAAGGAAGGGCCAAAATGGTTGTTTTCTTACAAAATAATAAAAATGTACTGAACAATAAATACGTAAAAAATTAAAGAGCGTCCTTCCCTTTGGGAAAAATATAGTAGATCTTCCTTCAATGGAGATATACAGGTATTGGACATTGAAACTGAAACACCTTCGCAAATAGCACTGGATACCCCCAGGGCTGAATAGAACCTTCTGCTAGGTAATTAATCGTATGCATATCAATGAATCACGTGTCAGAGGTCTTGGTAGTCACTCCACTAGAAAAGTTCGATAGTAAGCTTCAAATTGTCTGTGCAGAGCGCTATAATGGGAGACCTATCCGACTTCAAAAGAGGGCAGATTGTTGGGGCGCGTCTAGCAGGTGCATCTGTGTCCAAAACTGCCACACTTTGTGATGTCTCACGTGCTACAGTATCCAGGGTGATGTGTGCATATGAACAGGAAGGACGAACCACGTCCAGGAGGAGCAACTGCAGGGGAAAACGGAAGTTGTCGGAAAGAGACGTCAGGACATTGACCAGGATTGTTGCACGAAAGCGGAAAACCACCGCAGCAGAAATCATCGCAGAAATGAATACACACCTCCATGAACCTGTGTGCACGAAGACAATCCGTCGTTACCTGCATAAATCCAACATCCATGGCAGGGTTGCTATACCGAAGCCTTTCATCAGTAGTACAAATGCCTCTAAGCGGGTTCAGTGGTGCTGGACGCATAAAACCTGGACGTTGGATGACCTCAAACGCGTCATATTCTCGGACGAGTCCAGCTACACTGTCTTCCAAACAACAGGGAGGGTATTCGTCTGGAGGAGCCCCTCTGATGCCTACAACCCAGACTGCTTGGCACCCACAGTCAAACACGGAGGTGGATCAGTACTGGTTTGGGGTGCAAACTGTGCAGGACCTCTACCGATCCTTCCCAAGACGTGTTACTGCTGTGCTGGCTGCCCACGGTGCCCCAACACCTTATTAAATAAAGATTTTGGATTTCTACCAGGTGTTTCAGTTTCAATGTCCAATACCTGTAGAAGTTTTAGATCACCTGCTCTGAAACAGTCCTAACAACTGAAAAAAAAAAAATCATCCCATATTTAAATTAGAGAAGAATTATCTTCTCTGTGTAAAATAAGTGTTAATCAATTGTTCCAAAACCATCAGCGAATATGGCTCCAACACAATACTACTCTGAGAAATTTAAAGTGCAAATTATCAAGTTAATGCAATCAGGTTTGTCGCAAAGAACAGTTGCTGCCAGCTAGTATGTTAGCAATTTGTAATTTTCTATACGTGGAAAAAATTTCAGTTGTCTGGAAACCTGCTCGCGAAGTGGACGTCCAAGAAAAACCACCAAGAGACAGGACCAGTCTATGCGAATGATTTGTAAGCAAAATCAATACCAAATTTCCAACCAAATGGAACAAGTCCTGAATAAAAACACCATGTTAATATCTGCAACAGAAGAGTGCGCAATCGTCTACACTAAATGGGGAACAACTATAGGAAAGCAGAAGTGCAAAGGAAACGTCGGTTGCTATTGACAAGAGATCACAGAAAGTGGACTTTGGGTGAGTAATCATTTCGAATGAGTCTCTATTTGCTTGGGAGGCGGAGATGATATTTTGGACAATGCGTGACGAAAGATGAAAGAAAAATTTAGAGAGTAATGTTTGTAATCGAAAAGCAAATTCCGTCAATCACTGATGGTTGATTAGGTTGTATAGGTTGGGACAAAGTTGATAGGGTGTGCATTGTCAAGGCAACAGTAAATGTATATGTTGTTAATGTGATTTTTATGGACTTTAGTTACGTATGATGGTGTGGTCATGATTGATTCATAAAACAAATTTTTCTGACATCAGAAGATTTTTTGAACGATTAAAAAATAAAGAAAATCAATTTTGTACTATGATATTTAACATCGAGTAATCAAAGAGCGTCGTTTGCTGTACTTAAGAGTAAGGCTTGGGTCACACTAGCGTAAAACGCCACGTAAAGACGCCGACGTAACGACGTCGCCAAGAGCGGCACCATGCTATTTACCGGAAGTGACATCACTGGCGTCGTTACGTCGGCGTATTTACGCGACGAAACGACGCCAGTGTGACCCTAGCCTAATATGTAATCTTATGACTGTTTAGCTTTTAAGAATTTTGTTGGACGTTGAAGCAACACAAACAATACCTTATTTGAATGGATTGATTGTTAGAGGTTGCTGGGGCAACGAATTATAACAATAGCAGTGAGAGAAAAAAAAAGGACTTCTCGTCCAAGGTAAGTTGAGTATAAGCTATGCTCGATCGGGTCGTTTCTCCCGGTGCTTTCAGATGGCGGGAGCATCGATGACGTCAGCCAGAGATCGTAAAACGTAAACCCTTCATAGGCGCACATGCTTTAAAATAAGCCTAAACGGGCCAGCGGACTCAGCCAACACCACCTCTACTCAAAGCCTGAGCGCGGAAACGATATACATTGTTACATCATCACACGGAGTCATGTATAATCGCATTTCTACCAATAATAAGTCCTAACTTATGACTCCGCATGATGATGTAACAATATATGACGTTTTCGCGCTCAGGCTTTGAGTAGAGGTAGTGTTGACTCAGCCAACATCTCCTAGAAAGAAAGCCTCACAACTGAAAAGTCATGCATTGTTACATCATCATAAATCGACCAAATTTAGAGCTTATTATTGGTTGAAATACGATCAACAATGGTCGAATTATGATGATGTAACAATATATGACCGTTTCAGTTGTGAGGCTTTCTTTCTAGGAGGTGTTGACTCAGCCAACACAACACCACCTAGACAGAAGGCCTGCGCACAGAAATGTCATACATTGTTACATCTTCATCAAACGGCCAAATTTAGGGATTATTATTGGTAGAAATGCGATTAACAATAGCCGCTTTAGTGTGATGTGACAATTTATGACGTTTCTGTGCGCAGGCCTTCTGTCTAGGTGGTGTTGACTCAGCGCAGACGCCGACCAAGTTCAATCGTCGTTAGCTGGTACAATTTATGCGAAAGTTTAGTACTCATAGAAAGAAAAATAACCCCGAAAACACTATTCCACATAATAAATTTTAATGACTCAAAATATGTGGAATAGTGTTTTCGGAGTTATTTTTCTTTCTATAGTTGTGTCCACAGTTTTTGGCTTGATTCCATTGTTCAGTACTCAATTGTTTCGGCAAACACTTATGTACAATTAATTTCTATTGTTTGCCATGTTATGTAATTAGGGACCTCAACAAAGACCCTGGACGTCCATTTCCAAGCGACTTTTGCCCTCAGGCGGTTCCAATTTAGCGATGTTAATAGGATTCGGACACAAGTTGGATGCGACAGCTCGGAACCAGCTCAAGAGACCTGTTAAAGATCTTACGGTATCTTAATTATCCCAACTAATTTCCCCGACCTTTCCCTCCCCTTGTCAAGTTCCCTCCCCATGTAAGGTAGCCGGTTTAATTGTCACCTTCTCTCAGAGTGCGTAGCTTACCTTTTTTTCTAGCGGTGACATTCGGTCCCACTTGGATTTGGAACGCAATGCTACTCCTCGCCCACCTATTAAAGAGACAATTGACTCTTTCCTGCAAAACATTCCTGCTGCTGTGTATATTTAAACTGGACTAAGAACTTTAGCAATGGATTATTGAACTCTGTCAGTCGTCCCTGTTTTTCTGGCGAACACTTGCTTTATTTAAATTCATATTCTACTTACTGCGACTTTACATAATTAAATTATATAATTGATTCAGAGATTTACGTAAAGCCGATGTATTGTTAACTCTGAGAATGGAGTAAACTTATTTCATTGATTAAACAAGGCTCTTAACAAGGAACGATTTTCAAACCTCGGATGTGACACAAAATATTTTCATAAACAGAAAATCAAATAACCTTTTAAGAGCTTTAATTATTATCTTTTTATGACAAATTATAATACGTTTGTATCTCTCAATCATTTATTCACTTGTAGGTCTTTCCTAAATTGTGGACAAGTTCATTTCTGGGGTCTAGTAATTACGAATCTTTCAATGGGCTGTGAGTAAGAATGGTTGAGTTTAGGGCTAACACATTATTGCACAGATAGTTCGCAGAAGCCAATTAATGGAACACGTGGTGGTGTTTACTTTTTTCATGCGCTTTTGTCTACGTTATGGACGGAGTTTAACCAAACTTCAGGAGCTGTTTACTCCTTTAAGGAATGCAATTTAGACAAAACGTATGAGGAAACTTGTGTTTATTTTAAGGTGCAGAACATCGCTAGGTATCTCACGACATCCTTTTCAAAAGCACCCTGTATAAGATGTGCCCAAATGAAAAGGAGTCTACGAATATTTTAATTCCAGAATATTTTAAGTACAGAATATTTGAAGTAACGGTTAATGTGTAACATGACTGATCTCATGACATGATTAATGCACTGATCTCAGATCGTAAGAAGCGAATGATGGCTTTAGTGTTGAAACTCTGGATTGCATACGGATCCTTTTTCCACGGTGTTCTGTACTTCCTTCTCGCAGGTGAATCGATAACCTGTCAGTGATTTTTTTAAGGGGCCGAAAATATGGGAGCCACATGGGGAGATGTCGAGGCTGTACGGAGGATGTTTGAGGACTTCCCATCGAAATGTTTTCAGCAGGTGGAGGGTCTTCTTGGCCACAAGTGGCTTAGCGTTGTCCTGGAGCAGCACTATCCATTTCGAGAGCTTCTCTCTGCGCTTGTTTTCGATGGCCCTTTTCGGCCTCAGCAAGGTGTTACAGTACTGTTCAGCGTTAACTGTTTCACCCCGTTCTAGCCAGTCGAGAAGTATGTGTTCTTCCTCGTCTAAAAAGAAACTGAGCATCACTTTTCCGGCCTTCATGGCAGAGTGAACTGTTTTTGGACGTGGGAGGCCGGGATGACGCTACATCTATCGACAACATATTTACCAACTTCGATTAGATACAGTGAGAGTCTCCTTTTCATTTGGGCAAACTATATATATTCCTTTGCATAGAGTGCATTAAATAAATTAAAACGACCAAAGTAATATTTGGACACTTTCTAGTTTGTTTACTTAAAAAAATCACGCTGTGGAAGCAATTAGGATTAGCATTAAAACATTAAAGATTAGCTCTCTCTCTAACGTCTTCTAATAACATAATCCTAAATAGGTGTGATAATTTAAGTCTGCCGCGGAAATTTGATTACAGGATAAAGTATGCTGTGAAAGGAACCAAGGAACAATAAATTAAAGGAAAATCATTAATTACTGATTATTTTATTATTAAAGATTATATGTGACAAATATTTTTTTAAATGCTTAATTAACATTTCAAATTTGTTAGTTTTTTTTTAAAGTATCAGCTTCTATTGACACATGAATATAACGAATTTTGTATATATTTGCCTGATAATTTTCATTGTCTGTTCAAAAGATTTTGATTTACACAAGTGATAATTCTGTAGAAAAACATACTGGCTAGCGAGGGGGAGGGGAGACTCCGCGAAGACCAAATATGAGAAAACGAGGTGAAAAAAATGATCATCATGCCCCGGGCTCCATTTGCCCTCGCTAGGTCATTGCTGCGGTTTATTTTAGCAAATTTAAATTTCCATGATAGGCTTTATGTAAGTTATTTGAAGAACCCTATATACGAAAGAAATGAAGGGTATATGAAACGCCTATATTAATATAACTTATTTGTAATATGAAATAAATGTTGTATCGCTTCGATTAGTACAGTTGTACGCTGAACAAATTGCAAACATGTTCACGTTCTATAACAAAAAAAAATGAGTGTGCTTAAGACCACACGATCGACGTAAAAACTTTTATGGCGACTGTAATCGATTCCAAGTAATCTATAAGTGAATGATACATTTATTGTTATGTGTGTTATTAATTGGACGAATCAGGAACAAGCCATAAATTAATATTATATAGTATAAACCATTTATTTTCATTTGTTTTCTCATTAGATCTTTACTTATGCAGGGTGCTTTTGAAAAGGATGTCGTGAGATATCTAGCGTATTCTGCTCCTTAAAATAAACACAAGTCCCACTATCATTATTTACCAGTTATATTCAGTCATGACACGTTGTTACGAGTTGTTTGATATATTACATGCCATATCTTACCATTGAAAGTTACAACAGTACCACAGGACACCATTAGGGCACGTGCTACTAAAGAATTCCCAGTATCATTATTTATGCGTTATATGCATTTATGAGATCCTTACACGTACACGTGTCGCTAGACCAATGTCTGCTATCACTAGTTTCTCTTATATATTCATTCATGACACGTCCTGACGAATTGTTTGATATACTACCTGCCATATCTGGTTATAGGAAATTTTTAAGGGTGTATCATAATTGTACCATTAGTGCACGTGCCATTAGAGCACGTACTTACTCATGGTATCTCACGTTCGATCTTGCTCGTGGTCTGTCCCATATTAATGGATTTATGAAAACAGAGTGTGGTAAAGTTAATTCGTTTTCAAGTTATCTTAATAATTAAGAAACTTCCTACGAGTTTTCCCGAAGTTTAGTTTTTCCTAGTAAAATAAAGAAATCCAAGTTTTCCCGAGTTTTACCGGAAAACGTTTCACTTCCGAGCGTGACGGATCATACACTTTCACTCTCCAGCAAAATTTTGTATGCGGTGCGCCTATAGAAGTTTTCACTTCAAAAAGAAGAAAAATAATCTTTTACAAAACTCGAAACCACGACTTTGTCACTAGAAAACCAGGTAAAGCTATCGGCTCCAACACAAACTGACTAAAAAAAAACCATGGCGACCGAGTTTGCTGCGAAGGGTGCTGTATCAACACCTCTTAAAAGGAACGCGTAAAAAGAAAGCTTGTGCACTGAAAATTCATACATTGTTACATCATCATAAAAAGGCATTGTTAATCGTATTTCTAGCAATAGTAAATCCTAAATTATGACTTCTTATGATCATGTAACAATCTATGAATTGTGGATATGCTTACTTTCTAGGGGGTGTTAGCTATATCCAATGGGACAGCAACTCTCGTTGGGTGTTGGCTATCTCGTTGGAGAAGTTTCACTTTATTTAATTGTATTAAAAGGCACATGGCGACATCTGTTGATACGCTTTGATATGAAAATTTAATATTAGCATAAATACTATCGGCGTACTCTAGCAGCGTAACAAACAAACGAATATTGAAGATGATTTTATTTTGTAGATGACCAATTGATTTCTTTATTTATTATTTGTTTAAAATTATTATATATTTACTAATTATTTAAAACAAATAATTAATAATTCTGCTTTATTTTTGACAAAAGTGAATGCGGTATGACATGAGTACGGTGGTTTGTTATAAAATTTTTGCCATCCCATAAATAGTTTTTCTCTGCATTGAGCAAAGTGGTTCGTGAAAATGTAACATTCGACTACTTTATTGTATTTTTTTTACATGGTCATTTATTTCACGAGCAAGAATCTTCAAAGATTTCATCGTAAATTCAAATGTAGTTTTCATCA
Organism: Rhysida immarginata; assembly: GCA_023313115.1. NCBI lineage: Eukaryota > Metazoa > Arthropoda > Chilopoda > Scolopendromorpha > Scolopendridae > Rhysida > Rhysida immarginata. The sequence continues at coordinate 1,225,662 of JAHWFO010111394.1, read as the reverse complement.
ACATAACTACTACACTGACTGATGCAAAACTCATAGGATAGTCACCTAATATCTGGTCGGGCCCCCTCTGGCCCTGGCAATTTCGGCAACTCTACAGACTTGAGCTCACTGGGCGGAGTTTCTCCTATGCCATGACACAGGCACCGCCATCTAGAGAGAAACAGAGAAACGCCATCTTTTAGGTGGCGTTGACACAGGTCGCAGATTACTTAAGTAAAAATAATATTTGAAATCTTATAAATTTAATAAAGACTCGTTTGTCGAGGTTCCCGATAGGAAAATAGTTAACGTTTTTGACTATCATCTGTGTAGCTAGGTTCGATTTCCCTTTCGGTGACTTTTTTTTCTTTCAAAAATTATTTTATATGTTTCTTTAATATTAAATAATATCGCGAATAAATAAATAGTAAATGCAAAGATGTAAAAAGTAAAAATGAAAATATAAAAAAAAATAGTAAATAAAATAAAATAACAAACATAAGTAAGCTTACGTAAAAAGACAATTTACAATTAAAAACTTAATAATGATTTTTTTTTCTTTACTCTATCACAGCTCTCTAATCATGTAGGCTGTGATTCTGCATACTTGGTTGCATTTAAATTATCTTATTCTGTTATTAGTTTCTTCATTTCGTCGAACTTACTTTGTTAATTTTCACACGGATTTTCATTTTCTTTGCATTTTTATAACTTTTAGCACGCCTTTATCTTGTTCATTTTGGGGTTTTTTTCCCACCTCTTATTTTACAATTTTAAATACATTCTAATTTTGTGCTCTCTGTAATTATGTTTGTTCTATAATGTTTTCTAATTGTTATTTCATATTTCATATTTATATATGTACCATCCAGTGGTGCAAAATAACTTGAGATACCTAGTGGTCTCCCGACTTATTTTTTGCTAGTTTTTTTAAATTTTAAATGGTATATTTTATTATTTTTAATTATTATTATGAAAATACACTAGTTTCACGTTTTTCTTTTATTTGTCCAAGAAAATAAATTTTTTTAAGCTTCTGCCAAAAACCCAACCTCTCAATGGAGAGTACCAATGCTTTTTCTTAAGTAATTGAGATATTTTCTTGTAATTATTTTACTTTATGCATTCTAATCTGTAATTATTCTCCTGTCATGACATATGTAGTAAAATATAAAAATCATCTTTATTAAAATCGTTAAAATCGCAAGATCACTTACAAAAAACATCAAGCACAGTAAAAACGATGTTAATCTGCACACAGTATTCAAGAAATACTACGATTGTCCAATTTTGTTCAATGGTAAGCGGAACAAACATAGTGGAATCATGGCACTCAAATGCCCGAACCTTCTTGATCCCACTTGCTGGACTGTTTTTTCTTTTCTGTTTCAGAAGACTTTATTTTTCGAAATAATGATAATTTAAAACCAATAAAACCTGATAAAACTGACTCTTCAATTAATCTTGTATTAAATTTATCTTCAGTTGCCATTTTCTGGTTGCGCCATCTCCTATCAATAATGTTAACTTGGACCAAAATTAGAACCAAAATATATTAGCATGAATTGAGATAAAATATCAGATCGTATTTTGTATTTATTTTAGAAACATATCAGTGTTTTTCCGACGAAGATTCTCTGAAAGCTCTTATTTTCCTATTTTCCTCTTATTTTAGTTATTAGGCAACCGTTTTGAACGTCGTAGTTACTTAAGCTATTTCTACTACGTAGACTGTGCAAATGACACGTCATAGGTGAAGCCACGCCCACAGAGCCCAAGTCTGTAGAGTTGCCGAAAGTGCCTGGCCCTGTGGAGCGCAGCGATATGGCTTGGAAGTGAGTCTGCAAGTTCCTGGTACACTTCCGGAAGCAGATGACACCACGCAGCCTGCAGAGCTGCTACCCAACTGCGATCTCTTCGTGAGTAGAGGGTCCAGCGCACGGAGTCCGAGTTCAACGGCATTGCAGATATTTTCGATAGGGTTCATTTCAGGGCTTCGAGGTGAGTCAAAAGTCTATACTTCCCTTTTATCTTGGATACAAATGTAGTTATGCAAATCTTGAGGGTGCCCTTTCTCATGGTGGCTCTTATAGTGTTGTCAACCTGCAAATCGTATCTACTAAACCGTAGGAGAGATACACAAAAAAAACAATTACAAACTTGTTTAGCATCAAAGAAGCAACAAAACAAAACAAAAAATCAAAATCCGATGAACGGATTACACAATATATTTCAATACACACGACAGACTGCCTCCATAGGACTGCTGCCCCCAAGACTGTGCTTGTACACTAAAAAGTATTGAATTTTTGAAATTCTGACTTCGGATTCTTAAACACCATCAAAAAGTAGAATAAGAATGTCTGCAAGACCCACCCTCTGTCTCTTTGTGTTCATCGATAAAATTGGGTTCAAAACTTTAAAAGTTCCACACTTTCAGGGCCTCTATCTCCTAAACGGTTGGATCAATTGAAAAAACACCAAGAATAAAACATTTCTCGAATATTGTGTATAATCTGAATATACCATTAAAAATAGGGGTTCCTATTTAAGATTTTAAAGTTACCTCTCCCCCCCCCCCCC